>CANTAL010000204.1:0-487728 GCA_947650365.1 Chamaelirium japonicum
TCATTCATACGATCGTACGAAGGAAATAGAATGGATCGTGCGAATGAATTAGAATATGGATCGTACGAAGGAATTAGAATGGATCGTACGAATGAATTCGAATGTATCCTTTCTAATTCATTCGTACGATCCATTCTAATTCATTCGTACGATCCATTCTAACTCATTCGCACGATCCATTCTAATTCATTCGCACGATCCTACGAATGAATTAGAATAGATTGTGCGAATAAATTAGAATGGATCTGGATCGTGTATCCATTCTAATTCATTCGTACGACCCATTCTAATTCATTCGTACGATCCATTCTAATTCATTCATACGATCCATTCTATTTCATTCGTACGATCCATTCTTACTCATTCGTACTATCAATTCTAATTCATTAGCATGATCCATTCTAATTCATTCGTACGATCTATTCTATTTCATTCGTACAATCCATTCTTACTCAATCGTACGATCCATTCTAATTCATACGATCCATTCTAATTCATTCGCACGAATGTATCCATTCCAATTCATTCGTACGATCCATTCTAATTCATTCGCACAATCTCTTCTAATTCATTCGTACGATCAATTCTAATTCATTAGCATGATCCATTCTAAGTCATTCGTACGATCTATTCTATTTCATTCGTACAATCCATTCTTACTCAATCGTATGATCCATTCTAATCCATTCGCACAATGTATTCTAATTCATTCGTACGATCCATTCTATTTCATTCGTACGATCCATTCTAATTCATACGATCCATTCTATTTCATTCATACGATCCATTTTACTTCATTCGCACGATCCATTCTAATTCATTCGTACTATCCATTCTAATTCATTCGTACTATCCATTCTAATTCCTTCGTACGATCCTTTCTAATTCCTTCGTACGATCCATTCTAATTCATTCATACGATCCATTCTAATTCATTCGTACGATCCATTCTAATTCATTCGTACGATTCATTCTAATTCAATCCATTCTAATTCATTCGTACGATCCATTCTTACTCATTCGTACGATCCATTCTAATTCATTCGCAAGAATGAATCCATTCTAATTCATTCGTATGATCCATTCTAATTCATTCGCATGAATGTATCCATTCTAATTCATTCGTACGATCCATTCTATCTCATTCGTACAATCCATTCTATTTCATTCGTACGATCCATTCTAATTCATTCGCACGATCCATTCTAATTCATTCGCAGGATCCATTCTAATTCATTCGTACGATCGATTCTAATTCATTCATACGATCCATTCTAATTTATTCGCACGATTAGAATGGATCGTATGAATGAATTAGATTGGATCGTACAAATGAATTAGAATGGATCGTACGAATGAATTAGAATGGATCGTGCTAATGAAGTAGAATGGATCGTGCGATACATTCGTGCGAATGAATTAGAATGGATCATACGAATGAATTAGAATGGATTCATTCGTGCGAATGAATTAGAATGGATCGTACGAATGAGTACGAATGACTTAGAATGGATCGTACGAAGGAATTAGAATGGATCGTACGAAGGAATTAGAATGGATAGTACGAATGAATTAGAATGGATACCTTCGTGCAAATGAATTAGAATGGATCGTACGAATGAGTAAGAATGGATCGTACGAATGAAATAGAATGGATCGTATGAATGAATTAGAATGGATCGTGCGAATGAATTAGAATGGATCGTACGAATGAATTAGAATGGATCGTACGAATGAATTAGAATGGATCGTGCGTATGAATTAGAATGGATCGTGCGAATGAATTAGAATGGATCCTACGAATGAATTAGAATAGATTGTGCGAATGAATTAGAATGGATCTGGATCGTGTATCCATTCTAATTCATTCGTACGACGCATTCTAATTCATTCGCACGATCCATTCCAATTCATTCGTACGATCCATTCTAATTCATTCGTCCGTATGGATCGTACGATTCATTCTAATTCAATCCATTCTATTTCATTCGTACGATCCATTCTAATCCATTCGCACAATCTAGTCTAATTCATTCGTACGATCCATTCTAATTCATTCGTACGATCCATTCTAATTCATTCGCACAATCTATTCTAATTGATTTGTACGATCCATTCTAATTCATTCGCACGATCCATTCTAATTCATTCATACGATCCATTCTAATTCATTCGTACGAATGAGTAAGAATGGATCGTACGAATGAAATAGAATAGATTGTACGAATGAATTAGAATGGATACATTCGTGCGAATGAATTAGGATGGATCGTATGAATGAATTAGAATGGATCATACGAATGAATTAGCATGGATTGAATTAGAATGAATCGTACGAATGAATTAAAATGAATCATACCGTACGAATGAATTAGAATGGATCATACGAAGGAATTAGAATGGATCGTACGAATGAATTAGAATGGATCATACGAATGAATTAGAATGGATCGTACGAATGAATTAGAACGGATCGTATGAATGAATTAGATTGGATCGTGCGAATGAATTAGAATATAGATCGTACGAATGAATTAGAATGGATCGTACGAATGAATTCGAATGTATCCTTTCTAATTCATTCGTACGATCCATTCTAATTCATTCGTACGATCCATTCTAATTCATTCGCACGATCCATTCTAATTCATTAATACGATCCATTGTAATTCATTCGCACGATCCATTCTAATTCATTCACACTCATACGATCCATTCTAATTTATTCGCACGATCCATTCTAATTCATTCGCATGATCCATTCTAATTCATTCATACGATCCATTCTAATTCATTCGTACGATCCATTCTAATTCATTCGTACGATCCATTCTAATTCATTCGCACAATCTATTCTAATTCATTCGTACGATCCATTCTAATTCATTCGCATGATCCATTCTAATTCATTCGTACGATCAATTCTATTTCATTCGTACGATCCATTCTTACTCATTCGTATAATCCATTCTAATTCATTTGCACGAAGGTATCCATTCTAATTCATTCGTACTATCCATTCTAATTCCTTCGTACGATCCATTCTAATTCCTTCGTACGATCCATTCTATTTCATTCGTACGATCCATTCTTACTCATTCGTATGATCCATTTTAATTCATTTGCACGAAGGTATCCATTCTAATTCATACAATCCATTCTAATTCATTCATACAATCCAATCTAATTCATTCATACGATCCATTCTAATTCATTCGCACGAATGTATCCATTCTAATTCATTCGTACGATCCATTCTAATCCATTTGTACGAATGTATCCAGTCTAATTCATTCATACGATTCATTCTAATTCATTCGTACGAATGTATCCATTCTAATTCATTCGCACGATCCATTCTAATTCATTCGTACGATCGATTCTAATTCATTCATACGATCCATTCTAATTCATTCGCACGAATGTATCCATTCTAATTCATTCGTACGATCCATTCTAATTCATTCGCACAATCTATTCTAATTCATTCATACGATCCATTCTAATTTATTCGCACGATCCATTCTAAATCATTCATACGATCCATTCTAATTCATTAATATGATCTCTTCTAATTCATTCGCACGATCCATTCTTACTCATTCGTACGATCCATTCTAATTCATTCGCACGATCCATTCTAATTCATTAATATGATCCATTCTAATTCATTCGCACGATCCATTCTAATTCATTCACACTCATACGATCCATTCTAATTCATTCGCACGAATGTATCCTTTCTAATTCATTCATACGATTCATTCTAATTAAATCCATTCTAATTCATTAGAATGGATCGTACGAATGAAATAGAATGGATCGTACGAATGAATTAGAATGGATCGTACGAATGAATTAGAATGGATCGTACGAATGAATTAGAATGGATCGTATGAATGAATTAGAATGGATCGTGCGAATAAATTAGAATGGATCGTATGAGTGTGAATGAATTAGAATGGATCGTGCGAATGAATTAGAATGAATCATATTAATGAATTAGAATGGATCGTGCGAATGAATTAGAATGGGTCGTACGAATGAGTAAGAATGGATCGTGCGAATGAATTAGAATGGATCATATGAATGAATTAGAATGGATCGTTTGAATGAATTAGAATGGATCGTGCGAATAAATTAGAATGGATCGTATGAATGAATTAGAATAGATTGTGCGAATGAATTAGAATGGATCGTACGAATGAATTAGAATGGATATATTCGTGCGAATGAATTAGAATGGATTGTATGAATGAATTAGAATCGATCGTACGAATGAATTAGAATGGATCGTGCGAATGAATTAGAATGGATACATTCGTGCGAATGAATTAGAATGAATCGTATGAATGAATTAGAGTGGATACATTCGTACAAATGAATTAGAATGGATCGTACGAATGAATTAGAATGGATACATTCGTGTGAATGAATTAGAATGGATCATATGAATGAATTAGAATGGATCGTTTGAGTGAATTAGAATAGATTGTGCGAATGAATTAGAATGGATCGTACGAATGAATTAGAACGGATCGTGCGAATAAATTAGAATGGATCGTATGAATGAATTAGAGTGGATACATTCGTACAAATGAATTAGAATGGATCGTACGAATGAATTAGAATGGATACATTCGTGTGAATGAATTAGAATGGATCATATGAATGAATTAGAATGGATCGTTTGAGTGAATTAGAATAGATTGTGCGAATGAATTAGAATGGATCGTACGAATGAATTAGAACGGATCGTACGAATGAATCAGAATGGATCGTACGAATGAATTCGAATGTATCCTTTCTAATTCATTCGTACGATCCATTGTAATTCATTCGTACGATCCATTCTAATTCATTCATACGATCCATTCTAATTCATTCGCACGATCCATTCTAATTCATTCGTACGATTCATTCTAATTCAATCCATTCTAATTCATTCGTACGATCCATTCTTACTCATTCGTATGATCCATTCTAATTCATTCGCACCATCCATTCTAATTCATTAATACGATCCATTCTAATTCATTCGCACGATCCATTCTAATTCATTCACACAATCCATTCTATTTCATTCGTACGATCCATTCTAATTCATTCGCACGATCCATTCTAATTCATTCATACGATCCATTCTAATTCATTCATACGATCCATTCTAATTCATTCGCACAATCCATTCTAATTCATTCACACGATCCATTCTAATTCATTCGCATGATCCATTCTAATTCATTCGTACGATCGATTCTAATTCATTCATACGATCCATTCTAATTCATTCGCACGAATGTATCCATTCTAATTCATTCGTACGATCCATTCTAATTCATTCGCACAATCTATTCTAATTCATCCATACGATCCATTCTAATTCATTCATACGATCCAATCTAATTCATTCATATGATCCATTCTAATTCATTCGTACGATCTATTCTATTTCACTCATACGATCCATTCTAATTCGTTTGTACGATCCTTTCTGATTCCTTCGTACGATCCATTCTATTTCATTCGTACGAATGAATTTGAATGGATCGTATGAATGAATTAGAATGGATTCATTCGTGCGAATGAATTAGAATGGATCGTATGAATGAGTAAGAATGGATCGTACGAATGAATTAGAATGGATTGAATTAGAATGAATCGTATGAATGAATTAGAATGGATCGTACGAATGAATTAGAATGGATCGTACGAATGAATTAGAATGGATTGAATTAGAATGAATCGTACGAATGAATTAGAATGAATCATACCGTACGAATGAATTAGAATGGATCATACGAAGGAATTAGAATGGATCGTGCGAATAAATTAGAATGGATCGTACGAATGAATTAGAATAGATTGTGCGAATGAATTAGAATGGATCGTACGAATGAATTAGAATGGATCGTACGAATGAATTAGAATGGATCGTGCGAATGAATTAGAATGGATCGTACGAATGAAATAGAATGGATTCGCACGAATGTATCCATTCTAATTCATTCGTACGATCCATTCTAATTCATTCGTACAATCCATTCTAATTCATTCGCACGATACATTCGCATTCACTCAAACGATCCATTCTAATTCATTCATATGATTCATTCTAATTCATTCGTACGATCCATTCTAATTCATTCGTACGATCCATTCTAATTCATTCGCACAATCTATTCTAATTCATTCGTACGATCCATTCTAATTCATTAATACGATCCATTCTAATTCATTCGTACCATCCATTCTAATTCATTTGCACGTCCATTCTAATTCATTCGTACGATCAATTCTAATTCATTCGCACGATCCAATCTAATTCATTCGTACGATCCATTCTAATTCATTCATACATGTACGAATGAATTAGAATGGATACATTCGTGCGAATGAATTAGAATGGATCGTATGAATGAATTAGATTGGATCGTATGCATGAATTAGAATGGATCGTGCGAATGAATGAGAATGGATCGTACGAATGAATTAGAATGGATCGAACGAATGAATTAGAATGGATACATTCGTGTAAAAGAATTAGAATGGATTGTATGAATGAATTAGAATGGATCGTACGAATGAATTAGAATAGATCGTACGAATGAATTAGAATGGTTCGAATTAGAATGGATCGTGCGAATGAATTAGAATATGGATCGTACGAATGAATTAGAATGGATCGTGCGAATGAATTAGAATGGATCGTACGAATGAATTAGAATAGATTGTGCGAATGAATGAGAATGGATCGTACGAATGAATTAGAATGGATCGTACGAATGAATTAGAATGGATCGTACGAATGAATTGGAATGGATACATTCGTGCGAATGAATTAGAATGGATCGTATGAATGAATTAGATTGGATCGTATTAATGAATTAGAATGGATCGTGCGAATGAATTAGAATGGATCGTACGAATGAATTAGAATGGATAGATTCGTGCGAATGAATTTGAATGGATCATACGAAGGAATTAGAATGGATAGTACGAATGAATTAGAATGGATCGTACGAATGAATTAGAATGGATCGTACGAAGGAATTAGAATGGATCGTACGAAGGAATTAGAATGGATAGTACGAATGAATTAGAATTGATACCTTCGTCCAAATGAATTAGAATGGATCGTACTATTGAGTAAGAATGGATCGTACGAATGAAATAGAATGGATCGTATGAATGAATTAGAATGGATCGTGCGAATGAATTAGAATGGATCGTACGAATGAATTAGAATAGATACATTCGTGCAAAAGAATTAGAATGGATTGTATGAATGAATTAGAATGGATCGTGCGAATAAATTAGAATGGATTAGAATGAATCCATTCTTACTCATTAGTACGATCCATTCTTACTCATTCGTACTATCCATTCTAATTCATTCGTACTATCCATTCTAATTCCTTCGTACGATCTATTCTAATTCCTTCGTACGATCCATTCTAATTCATTCGTACGATCCATTCTAATTCATTCCTACGATCCATTCTAATGCCTTCGTATGATCCATTCTAATTCATTCGTACGGTATGATTCATTATAATTCATTCGTACGATTCATTCTAATTCCATCCATTCTAATTCATTCGTACGATCCATTCTAATTCATTCGTACGATTCATTCTAATTCAATCCATTCTAATTCATTCGTACGATCCATTCTTACTCATTCGTACGATCTATTCTAATTCATTCGCACGAATGAATCCATTCTAATTCATTCGTATGATCCATTCTAATTCATTCACATGAATGTATCCATTCTAATTCATTCGTACGATCCATTCTATCTCATTCGTACAATCCAGTCTATTTCATTCATACGATCCATTCTAATTCATTACTACGATCCATTCTAATTCATTCATACGATCCATTCTAATTCATTCGTACGATCCATTCTAATTCATTCGCACGATCCATTCTAATTCATTCATACGATCCATTCTAATTCATTCATACGATCTATTCTATTTCATTCGTACAATCCATTATTACTCAATCGTATGATCCATTCTAATCCATTTGCACAATCTATTCTAATTCATTCGTACGATCCATTCTAATTCATTCATACGATCCATTCTAATTTATTCGCACGATCCATTCTAATTCATTCATACGATCCATTCTAATTCATTCATATGATCCATTCTAATTCCTTCGTACGATCCATTCTATTTCATTCGTATGATCCATTCTAATTCATTTATACGATCCATTCGTATCCATTCTAATTCATTCGTACGATCCATTCTAATTCATTCGTACGATCCATTCTAATTCTTTCGTACGATCCATTCTAATTCATTCGCACGATCCATTCTAATTCATTCGCACGATCCATTCTAATTCATTCGTACGATCCATTCTAATTCATTCATACGATCCATTATAATTTATTCGTACGATCCATTCTAATTGATTCATATGATCCATTCTAATTCCTTCGTACGATCCATTCTAATTCATTCGTACGATCCATTCTAATTCATTCATACGATCCATTCTAATTTATTCACACGATCTATTCTAATTCATTCATACGATCCATTCTAATTCATTCGTACGATCCATTCTAATTCATTCACACAATCCATTCTATTTCATTCGTACGATCCATTCTAATTCATTCGCACGATCCATTCTAATTCATTCATACGATCCATTCTAATTCATTCATACGATCCATTCTAATTCATTCGCACGATCCATTCTAATTCATTTGTACGATCCATTCTATTTCATTCATACGATCCATTCTAATTCATTCATACGATCTATTCTAATTCTTTCGCACGAATGTATCCATTCTAATTCATTCGTACGATCCATTCTAATTCATTCGCACGATCCATTCTAATTCATTCATACAATCCATTCTAATTCTTTTGCACGAATGTATCCATTCTAATTCATTCGTTCGATCCATTCTAATTCATTCGTACGATCCATTCTAATTCATTCGCACGATCCATTCTAATTCATGCATACGATCTAATCTTATTTATTCATACGATCCATTCTAATTCATTCGTACGATCCATTCTAATTCATTTGTACGAATGTATCCACTCTAATTTATTCATACGATCCATTCTAATTCATTCGCACGAATGTATCCATTCCAATTCATTCATACGATCCATTCTAATTTATTCGCACAATCTATTCTAATTCATTCGTACGATCAATTCTAATTCATTAGCATAATCCATTCTAATTCATTCGTATTAGAATGGATCGTACGAATGAATTAGAATGGGTCGTACGAATGAATTAGAATGGATCTTACGAATGAGTAAGAATGGATCGTACGAATGAGTAAGAATGGATCGTACAAATGAATTAGAATGGATCGTACGAATGAATTAGAATGGATACATTCGTGCGAATGAATTAGAATGGATCATATGAATGAATTAAAATGGATCGTTTGAGTGAATGCGAATGGATTGTGCGAATGAATTAGAATGGATCGTATGAATGAATTAGATTGGATCGTATGAATGAATTAGAATGGATTGTATGAATTAGAATGGATACCTTCGTGCAAATAAAATAGAATGGATCGTACGAATGAATTAGAGTAGATTGTGCGAATGGATTAGAATGGATCATACGATTGAGTAAGAATGGATTGTACGACTGAAATAGAATAGATCGTACGAATGAATTAGAATGGATCGTGCGAATAAATTAGAATGGATCGTACGAATGAATTAGAATGGATCGTACGAATGAATTAGAATGGATCGTATGAATGAATTAGAATGGATTGTACGAATGAGTTAGAATGGATCGTACGAATGAATTAGAATGGATACATTCGCACGAATTATAATGGATACATTCGTGCGAATCCATTCTATTTCATTCGTACGATCCATTGGATAGTACAAATGAATTAGAATGGATACCTTCGTGCAAATGAATTAGAATGGATCGTACGAATGAGTAAGAATGGATCGTACGAATGAAATAGAATGGATCGTATGAATGAATTAGAATGGATCGTGCGAATGAATTAGGATGGATCGTACGAATGAATTAGTATAGATTGTGCGAATGAATTAGAATGGATCGTACGAATGAATTAGAATGGATCGTACGAATGAATTAGAATGGATCGTATGAATGAATTAGAATGGATCGTGCGAATGAATTAGAATGGATCGTACGAATGAAATAGAATGGATCGTACGAATGAATTAGAAAGGATCGTTCGAATGAATTAGAATGCATTGAATTAGAATGGATCGTACGATAAGAATGGATCGTACGAATGAAATAGAATAGATCGTACGGATAAATGAATTTGGATCGTACGAATGAATTAGAAAGGATATATTCGTGCGAATGAATTAGAATAGATCGTATGAATGAATTTGATTGGATCGTATTAATGAATTAGAATGGATCGTGCGAATGAATTAGAATGGATCGTACGAATGAATTAGAATGGATCTGGATCGTGTATCCATTCTAATTCATTCGTACGACCCATTCTAATTCATTCGTACGATCCATTCTAATTCATTCGCATTCTAATTCATTCACACGATCCATTCTAATTCATTCATACAATCCATTCTAATTCTTTTGCACGAATGTATCCTTTCTAATTCATTCGTACGATCCAAATTCATTTATCCGTACGATCTATTCTATTTCATTCGTACGATCCATTCTTATCGTACGATCCATTCTAATTCAATCCATTCTAATTCATTCGTACGATCCATTCTAATTCATTCGTACGATCCATTCTTTTTCATTCGTACAATCCATTCTAATTCTTTTGCACGAATGTATCCATTCTAATTCATTCTAATTCAATCCAGTCTTACTCATTCGTACGATCCATTCTAATTCATTCGTACGATCCAATCTAATTCATTCGTACGATCCATTCTAATTCATTCGCACAATCTATTCTAATTCATTCGTACGATCCATTCTAATTCATTCGCACGATCCATTCGCATTCACTCAAACGATCCATTCTAATTCATTCATATGATCCATTCTAATTCATTCGCACGAATGTATCCATTCTAATTCATTCGTACGATCCATTCTAATTCATTCGTACAATCCATTCTAATTCATTCGCACGATCCATTCTAATTCATTCATACGATACATTCTATTTCATTCGTACGATCCATTCTTACTCATTCGTACGATCCATTCTAATTCATTCGTACGACCCATTCTAATTCATTCGTATGATCCATTATAATTCATTCGTAAGATCCATTCTAATACATTCGTACGATCCATTCTAATTCAATCCATTCTAATTCATTCGTACGATCCATTCTAATACATTCGTACGATCCATTATAATGCGAATGAATTAGAATGGATCGTACGAATGAATTAGAATGGAATGTATTAATGAATTAGAATGGATCGTGCGAATGAATTGGAATGGATCGTACGAATGAATTAGAATGCATAGATTCGTGCGAATGAATTTGAATGGATCATACGAATGAATTAGAATGGATCGTTCGAATGAATTAGAATGGATCGTACGAATGAATTTGAATAGATTGTGCGAATGAATTAGAATGGATCGTACGAATGAATTAGAATGGATCGTACGAATGAATTAGACTAGATTGTGCGAATGGATTAGAATGGATCATACGATTGAGTAAGAATGGATTGTACGAATGAAATAGAATAGATCGTACGAATGAATTAGAATGGATCATACGAATGAATTAGAATGGATCGTACGAATGAATTAGAATGGATTGAATTAGAATGAATCGTACGAATGAATTAGAATGAATCATACCGTACGAATGAATTAGAATGGATCATACGAAGGAATTAGAATGGATCGTACGAATGAATTAGAATGGATCGTACGAATGAATTAGAATGGATCGTACGAAGGAATTAGAATGGATCGTACGAAGGAATTAGAATTGATAGTACGAATGAATTAGAATGGATACCTTCGTGCAAATGAATTAGAATGGATCGTACGAATGAGTAAGAATGGATCGTGCGAATGAATTAGAATGGATCGTATGAATGAATTAGAATGGATCGTGTGAATAAATTAGATTGGATCGTATGAATGAATTAGAATAGATTGTGCGAATGAATTAGAATGGATCGTACGAATGAATTAGAATGGATCGTACGAATGAATTAGAATGGATTGAATTAGAATGAATCGTACGAATGAATTAGAATGGATCGTACGAATGAATTTGAATGGATCGTGCGAATGAATTAGAATGGGTCGTACGAATGAATTAGAATGGATACACGATCCAGATCCATTCTAATTCATTCGCACAATCTATTCTAATTCATTCATAGGATCCATTCTAATTCATTACTACGATCCATTCTAATTCATTCATACGATCCATTCTAATTCATTCGTACGATCCATTCTAATTCATTCGCACGATCCATTCTAATTCATTCATATGATCCATTCTAATTCATTCGTATGAATCCATTCTAATTCATTCATACGATCCATTCTAATTCTACGATCCATTCTTACTCATTTGTATTATCCATTTTAATTCATTCACACGAATGTATCAACTCTAATTCATTCGTATGATCCATTCTAATTCATTCGCACGAATGTATCCATTCTAATCCATTCGTACGATCCATTCTAATTCATTCGTACGATCCATTCTAATTCATTCGTACAATCTATTCTAATTCATTCGTATGATCTATTCTAATTCAATCCATTCTAATTCATTCGTACGATCTATTCTATTTCATTCGTACAATCCATTCTAACTCAACCGTATGATCCATTCTAATTCATTCGCACGAATAGTACGAATGAATTAGAATGGATACCTTCGTGCAAATGAATTAGAATGGATCGTACGAATGAGTAAGAATGGATCGTACGAATGAATGGATCATATGAATGAATTAGAATGGATCGTTTGAGTGAATGCGAATGGATCGTGCGAATGAATTAGAATGGATTGTACGAATGAATTAGAATGGATCGTATGAATGAATTAGAATGGATCGTACGAATGAATTAGAATGGATCGTATGAATGAATTAGAATGGATCGTACAAATGAATTAGAATGGATCGTACGAATGAATTAGAATGGATTGAATTAGAATGAATCGTACGAATGAATTAGAGTTGATACATTCGTGTGAATGAATTAAAATGGATAATACGAATGAGTAAGAATGGATCGTAGAATTAGAATGGATCGTATGAATGAATTAGAATGGATCGTACGAATGAATTAGAATGGATACATTTGTGCGAATAACTTAGAATGGATCGTATGAATGAATTAGAATGGATCGTACGAAGGAATTAGAATGGATAGTACGAATGAATTAGAATGGATTGTACGAATGAAATAGAATAGATCGTACGAATGAATTAGAATGGATCATGCTAATGAATTAGAATTGATCGTACGAATGAATTAGAATAGATTGTGCGAATGAATTAGAATGGATCGTACGAATGAATTGGAATGGATACATTCGTGCGAATGAATTAGAATGGATCGTATGAATGAATTAGAGTGGATACATTCGTACAAATGGATTAGAATGGATCGTACGAATGAATTAGAATGGATACATTCGTGCGAATGAATTAGAATGGATCGTATGAATGAATTAGATTGGATCGTATGAATGAATTAGAATGGATTGTATGAATTAGAATGGATACCTTCGTGCGAATGAATTAGAATAGATCATACGAATGAATTAGAATGGATACATTCGTGCAAAAGAATTAGAATGGATTGTATGAATGAATTAGAATGGATCGTTTGAGTGAATGCGAATGGATCGTACAAAGGAATTAGAATAGATCGTACGAATGAATTAGAATGGATCGTTTGAGTGAATGCGAATGGATCGTGCGAATGAATTAGAATGGAATGAATTAGAATGGATTGAATTAGAATGAATCGTACGAATGAATTAGAATGGATCGTACAAATGAATTAGAATGGATCGTACGAATGAATTAGACTAGATTGTGCGAATGGATTAGAATGGATCATACGATTGAGTAAGAATGGATTGTACGAATGAAATAGAATAGATCGTACGAATGAATTAGAATGGATCGTATGAATGAATTAGAATCGATCGTATGAATGAGTAAGAGTGGATCGTACGAATGTATCCATTCTAATTCATTCATACGATCCATTCTAATTCATTACTACGATCCATTATAATTCATTCATACGATCCATTCTAATTCATTCGTACGATCCATTCTAATTCATTCGTACGATCCATTCTAATTCATTCGCATAATCTATTCTAATTCATTCTAATTCATTCGTACGATCCATTCTAATTCCTTCGTATGATCCATTCTAATTCCTTCGTACGATCCATTCTAATTCATTCGTACGATCTATTCTATTTCATTCGTACGATCCATTCTAATTCCTTCGTATGATCCATTCTAATTCATTTGTACGGTATGATTCATTCTAATTCATTCGTACGATTCATTCTAATTCAATCCATTCTAATTCATTCGCACGATCCATTCTAATTCATTCATACGATCCATTCTAATTCCTTCGTACGATCCATTCTAATTCATTCACACGATCCATTCTAATTCATTCGAATGAATTAGAATGGATTATACGAATGAAATAGAATGGATCGTATGAATGAATTAGAATGGATACGTGCGAATGAATTAGAATTGATCGTACGAATGAATTAGAATAGATTGTGCGAATGAATTAGAATGGATCGTACGAATGAATTGGAATAGATACATTCGTGCGAATGAATTAGAATGGATCGTACGAATGAAATAGAATGGATCGTGTGAATGAATTAGAATGGATCGTACGAATGAATTAGAATGGATCGTACGAATGACTTAGAATGGATCGTTCGAATGAATTAGAATAGATTGTGCGAATGAATTAGAATGGATCGTACAAATGAATTAGAATGGATCTGGATCGTGTATCCATTCTAATTCATGCATACGATCCATTCTAATTCATTCGTACGATCCATTCTAATTCATTCGTACGATCCATTCTAATTCATTCGCACAATCTATTCTAATTCATTCGTACGATCCATTCTAATTCATTCACACGATCCATTCTAATTCATTCATACGATCCATTCTATTTCATTCGTATGATCCATTCTTACTCATTCGTACGATCCATTCTAATTCATTTGCACGAAGGCATCCATTCTAATTTATTCGTACTATCCATTCTAATTCCTTCGTACGATCCATTCTAATTCCTTCGTACGATCCATTCGGATACATTCGTGCGAATGGATTAGAATGGATCATACGATTGAGTAAGAATGGATTGTACGAATGAATTAGAATGGATACCTTCGTGCGAATGAATTAGAATGGATTGTACGAATGAATTAGAATGGATCGTACGAATGAATTAGAATGGATCGTGCGAATGAATTAGAATGGATCGTACGAATGAATTAGAAAGGATACATTCTAATTCATTCGTACGATCCGTTCTAATTCATTCGCACAATCTATTCTAATTCATTCGTACGATACATTCTAATTAGAATGGATACATTCGTGCGAATGAATTAGAATGGATCGTATGAATGAATTAGAATCGATCGTACGAATGAATTAGAATGGATCATGCGAATGAATTAGAATGGATCGTACGAATGAATGGATCGTATGAATGAATTAGAATGGATCGTATGATTGAAATAGAATGGATCGTACGAATGAATTATAATGGATCGTACGAATGAGTAAGAATGGATCGTACGAATGAAATAGAATGGATCGTATGAATGAATTAGAATGGATCGTGCGAATGAATTAGAATGGATCGTACGAATGAATTAGAATGGATACATTCGTGCGAATGAATTAGAATGGATCATACGAAGGAATTAGAATGGTTCGTACGAATGAATTAGAATGGATCGTACGAATGAATTAGAATGGATACATTCGTGCGAATGAATTAGAATGGATCATACGAATGAATTAGAGTTGATACATTCGTGTGAATGAATTAAAATGGATAATACGAATGAGTAAGAATGGATCGTAGAATTAGAATGGATCGTATGAATGATTTAGAATGGATACATACGAATGAATTAGAATGGATCGTATGAATGAATTAGAATGGATCGTGCGAATGATTTAGAATGAATCGTACGAATGAATTAGAATGAATCATACCGTACGAATGAATTAGAATGGATCATACGAAGGAATTAGAATGGATCGTACGAATGAATTAGAATGGATCGTACGAATGAATTAGAATGGATCGTACGAAGGAATTAGAATTGATCGTACGAATAAATTAGAATGGATAGTACGAATGAAGTAGAATGGATACCTTCGTGCAAATGAATTAGAATGGATCGTACGAATGAGTAAGAATGGATCGTACGAATGAATTAGAATGGATCGTACGAATGAAATGGAATGGATACATTCGTGCGAATGAATTAGAATAGATCATATGAATGAATTAGAATGGATTGTTTGAGTGAATGCGAATGGATCGTGCGAATGAATTAGAATGGATTTTACGAATGAATTAGAATGGATCGTACGAATGAATTAGAATGGATACATTCGTGCGAATCCATTCTATTTTATTCGTACGATCCATTCTAATTCATTCGCACGATCCATTCTAATTCATTCATACGATCCATTCATTCGTACGATCCATTCTAATTCATTCGCAAGATCCATTCTAATACATTCGCAAGATCCATTCTAATTCCTTCGTACGATCCATTCTAATTCATTCGTACGATCCATTCTAATTCATTCGCACGATCCATTCTAATTCATTCATACGATCCTTTCTAATTCATTCGTACGATCCATTCTAATTCATTCGTTCGATCCATTCTAATTCATTCATACGATCCATTCTAATTCCTTCGTACGATCCATTCTAATTCATTCGTACGATCCATTCTAATTCATTCGTACGATTCATTCTAATTCAATCCATTCTAATTCATTCGTACGATCCATTCTAATTCATTCGTACGATCCATTCTAACTCATTCGCACGATCCATAATGGATCATACGAATGAATTAGAATGGATTCATTCGTGCGAATGAATTAGAATGGATCGTACGAATGAATTAGAATGGATCGTACGAATGAATTAGAATAGATCGTATGAATGAATTAGAATGGATCGTGCGAATGAATTAGAATGGATCGTACGAATGAATTAGAATGGATCGTACGAAGGAATTAGAATGGATCGTATGAATGAATTAGAATGGATCGTGCGAATGACTTAGAATGGATCGTACGAATGAAATAGAATAGAGAATGGATACGAATGGATCGTACGAATGAGTAAGAATGGATCTATTCTAATTCATTCATACGATCCATTCTAATTCATTCGTACGATCCATTCTAATTCATTCGTACGCTATTATAATTCATTCGTAGGATCGAATGGATCGTGCGAATGAATTAGAATGGATCTTGCGAATGAATTAGAATGGATCGTACGAATGAAATAGAATGGATTGTACGAATGAATTAGGATGGATCGTATGAATGAATTAGAATAGATCCATTCTTACTCATTCGTACGATCCATTCGTATCCATTCTCCATTCTATTTCATTCGTACGATCCATTCTAATTCATTCGAACGATCCATTCTAATTCATTCATACGATCCATTCTAATTCCTTCTTACGATCCATTCTAATTCATTCGTACGAGTGTGAATGAATTAGAATGGATCGTGCGAATGAATTAGAATGGATCGTATGAATGAATTAGAATGGATCGTGCGAATGAATTAGAATGGATCGTACGAATGAATTAGAAAGGATCGTACGAATGAATTAGAATGGATCGTGCAGAATGAATTACAATGGATCCTACGAATGAATTAGAATAGATTGTGCGAATGAATTAGAATGGATCTGGATCGTGTATCCATTCTAATTCATTCGTACGATCCATTCTAATTCATTCGTATGAGTGTGAATGAATTAGAATGGATCGTGCGAATGAATTAGAATGGATCGTATGAATGAATTAGAATGGATCGTGCGAATGAATTAGAATGGATCGTACGAATGAATTAGAATGGATCGTGCGAATGAATTAGAATGGATCCTACGAATGAATTAGAATAGATTGTGCAAATGAATTAGAATGGATCTAGATCGTGTATCCATTCTATTTCATTCGTACGACCCATTCTAATTCATTCGCACGATCCATTCTAATTCATTCGTACGATCCATTCTAATTCATTCGTCCGTATGGATCGTACGATTCATTCTAATTCAATCCATTCTAATTCATTCATACGATCCATTCTATTTCATTCGTACGATCCAATCTAATCCTTTCGCACAATCTAGTCTAATTCATTCGTACGATCCATTCTAATTCATTCGTACGATCCAATCTAATTCATTCGCACAATCTATTCTAATTCATTCGTACGATCCATTCTAATTCATTCGCACGATCCATTCTAATTCATTCATACGATCCATTCTAATTCATTCGTACGAATGAGTAAGAATGGATCGTACGAATGAAATAGAATGGATTGTACGAATGAATTAGAATGGATACATTCGTGCGAATGAATTAGGATGGATCGTATGAATGAATTAGAATGGATCGTACGAATGAATTAGCATGGATTGAATTAGAATGAATCGTACGAATGAATTAGAATGAATCATACCATACGAATAAATTAGAATGGATCATACGAAGGAATTAGAATGGATCGTATGAATGAATTAGAATGGATCATACGAATGAATTAGAATGGATCGTACGAATGAATTAGAATGGATCGTATGAATGAATTAGATTGGATCGTGCGAATGAATTAAAATATAGATCGTACGAATGAATTAGAATGGATCGTACGAATGAATTCGAATGTATCCTTTCTAATTCATTCGTACGATCCATTCTAATTCATTCGTACGATCCATTCTAATTCATTCGCACGATCCATTCTAATTCATTAATACGATCCATTCTAATACATTCGCACGATCCATTCTAATTCATTCACACTCATAAGATCCATTCTAATTTATTCGCACGATCCATTCTAATTCATTCACACGATCCATTCTAATTCATTCATACGATCCATTCTAATTCATTCGTACGATCCATTCTAATTCATTCATACGATCCATTCTAATTCATTCGCACAATCTATTCTAATTCATTCGTACGATCCATTCTAATTCATTCGCACGATCCATTCTAATTCATTCATACGATCCATTCTATTTCATTCGTACGATCCATTCTACTTCATTTGCACGAAGGTATCCATTCTAATTCATTCGTACTATCCATTCTAATTCCTTCGTACGATCCATTCTAATTCCTTCATATGATCCATTCTATTTCATTCGTACGATCCATTCTTACTCATTCGTATGATCCATTCTAATTCATTTGCACGAAGGTATCAATTCTAATTCATACAATCCATTCTAATTCATTCATACGATCCAATCTAATTCATTCATACGATCCATTCTAATTCATTCGCACGAATGTATCCATTCTAATTCATTCGTACGATCCATTCTAATCCATTTGTACGAATGTATCCACTCTAATTCATTCATACGATCCATTCTAATTCATTCGTATGAATGTATCCATTCTAATTCATTCGCACGATCCATTCTAATTCATTCGTACGATCGATTCTAATTCATTCATACGATCCATTCTAATTCATTCGCACGAATGTATCCATTCTAATTCATTCGTACGATCCATTCTAATTCATTCGCACAATCTATTCTAATTCATTCATACGATCTATTCTAATTTATTCGCACGATCCATTCTAATTCATTCATACAATCCATTCTAATTCATTCATATGATCCATTCTAATTCATTCGCACGATCCATTCTTACTCATCGTACGATCCATTCTAATTCATTCGCACGATCCATTCTAATTCGTTAATACGATCCATTCTAATTCATTCGCATGATCCATTCTAATTCATTCACACTCATACGATCATTCTAATTCATTTGCACGAATGTATCCTTTTTAATTCATTCGTATGATTCATTCTAATTCAATCCATTCTAATTCATTAGAATGGATCGTATGAATGAAATAGAATGGATCGTACGAACGAATTAGAATGGATCGTACGAATGAATTAGAATGGATCGTACGAATGAATTAGAATGGATCGTATGAATGAATTAGAATGGATCGTGCGAATAAATTAGAATGGATCGTATGAGTGTGAATGAATTAGAATGGATCGTGCGAATGAATTAGAATGGATCGTATTAATGAATTAGAATGGATCGTGCGAATGAATTAGAATGGATCGTACGAATGAGTAAGAATGGATCGTGCGAATGAATTAGAATGGATCATAAGAATGAATTAGAATGGATCGTATGAATGAATTAGAATGGATCGTGCGAATAAATTAGAATGGATCGTATGAATGAATTAGAATAGATTGTACGAATGAATTAGAATGGATCGTACGAATAAATTAGAATGGATACATTCGTGCGAATGAATTAGAATGGATCGTATGAATGAATTAGAATCGATCGTACGAATGAATTAGAATGGATCGTGCGAATGAATTAGAATGGATACATTCGTGCGAATGAATTAGAATGAATCGTATGAATGAATTAGAGTGGATACATTCGTATAAATGAATTAGAATGGATCGTACGAATGAATTAGAATGGATACATTCGTGCGAATGAATTAGAATGGATCATATGAATGAATTAGAATGGATCGTTTGAGTGAATTAGAATAGATAGTGCAAATGAATTAGAATGGATCGTACGAATGAATTAGAATGGATCGTGCGAATAAATTAGAATGGATCGTATGAATGAATTAGAATGGATCGTGCGAATGAATTAGAATATAGATCGTACGAATGAATTAGAATGGATCGTACGAATGAAATCGAATGTATCCTTTCTAATTCATTCGTACGATCCATTCTAATTCATTCGTACGATCCATTCTAATTCATTCGCACGATCCATTCTAATTCATTCGTACGATTCATTCTAATTCAATCCATTCTAATTCATTCGTACGATCCATTCTTACTCATTCGTACGATCCATTCTAATTCATTCGCACAATCCATTCTAATTCATTAATACGATCCATTCTAATTCATTCGCACGATCCATTCTAATTCATTCACACAATCCATTCTATTTCATTCGTACGATCCATTCTAATTCATTCGCACGATCCATTCTAATTCATTCATACGATCCATTCTAATTCATTCATACGATCCATTCTAATTCATTCGCACAATCCATTCTAATTCATTCGCACGATCCATTCTAATTCATTCGCATGATCCATTCTAATTCATTCGTACGATCGATTCTAATTCATTCATACGATCCATTGAAATTCATTCGCATGAATGTATCCATTCTAATTCATTCGTACGATCCATTCTAATTCATTCGCACAATCTATTCTAATTCATCCATACGATCCATTCTAATTCATTCATACGATCCAATCTAATTCATTCATACGATCCATTCTAATTCATTCGTACGATCTATTCTATTTCATTCATACGATCCATTCTAATTAGTTTGTACGATCCTTTCTAATTCCTTCGTACGATCCATTCTATTTCATTCGTACGAATGAATTAGAATAGATCGTATGAATGAATTAGAATGGATTCATTCGTGCGAATGAAATAGAATGGATCGTACGAATGAGTAAGAATGGATCGTACGAATGAATTAGAATGGATTAAATTAGAATGAATCGTACGAATGAATTAGAATGGATCGTACGAATGAATTAGAATGGATCGTACGAATGAATTAGAATGGATTGAATTAGAATGAATCGTACGAATGAATTAGAATGAATCATACCGTACGAATGAATTAGAATGGATCATACGAAGGAATTAGAATAGATCGTGCGAATAAATTAGAATGGATCGTACGAATGAATTAGAATAGATTGTGCGAATGAATTAGAATGGATCGTACGAATGAATTAGAATAGATCGTACGAATGAATTAGAATGGATCGTATGAATGAATTAGAATGGATCGTGCGAATGAATTAGAATGGATCGTACGAATGAAATAGAATGGATTCGCACGAGTGTATCCATTCTAATTCATTTGTACGATCCATTCTAATTCATTCGTACAATCCATTCTAATTCATTCGCACGATCCATTCGCATTCACTCAAACGATCCATTCTAATTCATTCATATGATCCATTCTAATTCATTCGTACGATCCATTCTAATTCATTCGCACAATCTATTCTAATTCATTCGTACGATCCATTCTAATTCATTAATACGATCCATTCAAATTCATTCGTACAATCCATTCTAATTCATTCGCACGTCCATTCAAATTCATTCGTACGATCCATTCTAATTCATTCGCACGATCCAATCTAATTCATTCGTACGATCCATTCTAATTCATTCATACATGTACGAATGAATTAGAATGGATACATTCGTAAGAATGTATTAGAATGGATCGTATGAATGAATTAGATTGGATCGTATGCATGAATTAGAATGGATCGTGCGAATGAATGAGAATGGATCGTACGAATGAATTAGAATGGATCGAACGAATGAATTAGAATGGATACATTCGTGCAAAAGAATTAGAATGGATTGTATGAATGAATTAGAATGGATCGTACGAATGAATTAGAATGGATCGTACGAATGAATTAGAATGGTTCGAATTAGAATGGATCGTGCGAATGAATTAGAATATGGATCGTACGAATGAATTAGAATGGATCGTGCGAATGAATTAGAATGGATCGTACGAATGAATTAGAATAGATTGTGCGAATGAATGAGAATGGATCGTACGAATGAATTAGAATGGATCGTACGAATGAATTAGAATGGATCGTACGAATGAATTGGAATGGATACATTCGTGCGAATGAATTAGAATGGATCGTATGAATGAATTAGATTGGATCGTATTAATGAATTAGAATGGATCGTGCGAATGAATTAGAATGGATCGTATGAATGAATTAGAATGGATAGATTCGTGCGAATGAATTTGAATGGATCATACGAAGGAATTAGAATGGATCGTACGAATGAATTAGAATGGATCGTACGAATGAATTAGAATGGATCGTACGAAGGAATTAGAATGGATCGTACGAAGGAATTAGAATGGATAGTACGAATGAATTAGAATGGATACCTTCGTGCAAATGAATTAGAATGGATCGTACGATTGAGTAAGAATGGATCGTACGAATGAAATAGAATGGATCGTATGAATGAATTAGAATGGATCGTGCGAATGAATTACAATGGATCGTACGAATGAATTAGAATAGATACATTCGTGCAAAAGAATTAGAATGGGTTGTATGAATGAATTAGAATGGATCGTGCGAATAAATTAGAATGGATTAGAATGAATCCATTCTTACTCATTCGTACGATCCATTCTTACTCATTCGTACTATCCATTCTAATTCATTCGTACTATCCATTCTAATTCCTTCGTACGATCCATTCTAGTTCCTTCGTACGATCCATTCTAATTCATTCGTACGATCCATTCTAATTCCTTCGTATGATCCATTCTAATTCGTTCGTACGGTATGATTCATTCTAATTCATTCGTACGATTCATTCTAATTCCATCCATTCTAATTCATTCGTACGATCCATTCTAATTCATTCGTACGATCCATTCTAATTCATTCGTACGATTCATTCTAATTCAATCCATTCTAATTCATTCGTACGATCCATTCTTACTCATTCGTAAGATCCATTATAATTCATTCGCACGAATGAATCCATTCAAATTCATTCGTATGATCCATTCTAATTCATTCGCATGAATGTATCCATTCTAATTCATTCGTACGATCCATTCTATCTCATTCGTACAATCCAGTCTATTTCATTCGTACGATCCATTCTAATTCATTACTACGATCCATTCTAATTCATTCATACGATCCATTCTAATTCATTCGTACGATCCATTCTAATTCATTCGTACGATCCATTCTAATTCATTCGCACGATCCATTCTAATTCATTCATACGATCCATTCTAATTCATTCGTACGATCTATTCTATTTTATTCGTACAATCCATTCTTACTCAATCGTATGATCCATTCTAATCCATACGCACAATCTATTCTAATTCATTCGTACGATCCATTCGAATTCATTCATACAATCCATTCTAATTTATTCGCACGATCCATTCTAATTCATTCATACGATCCATTCTTATTCATTCATATGATCCATTCTAATTCCTTCATACGATCCATTCTATTTCATTCGTACTATCCCTTCTAATTCATTCATACGATCCATTCGTATCCATTCTAATTCATTCGTACGATCTATTCTAATTCATTCATACGATCCATTCTAATTCCTTCGTACGATCCATTCTAATTCATTCGTACGATCCATTCTAATTCATTCGCACGATCCATTCTAATTCATTCGCACGATCCATTCTAATTCATTCGTACGATCCATTCTAATTCATTCATACGATCCATTCTAATTTATTCGTACGATCCATTCTAATTCATTCATATGATCCATTCTAATTCCTTCGTACGATCCATTCTAATTCATTCGTACGATCCATTCTAATTCATTCATACGATCCATTCAAATTTATTCGCACGATCCATTCTAATTCATTCATACGATCCATTCTAATTCATTCGCACGATCCATTCTAATTCATTCGTACGATCAATTCTATTTCATTCATACGATCCATTCTAATTCATTCATACGATCTATTCTAATTCTTTCGCACGAATGTATCCATTCTAATTCATTCGTACGATCCATTCTAATTCATTCGCACGATCCATTATAATTCATTCATACAATCCATTCTAATTCTTTTGCACGAATGTATCCATTCTAATTCATTCGTTCGATCCATTCTAATTCATTTGTACGATCCATTCTAATTCATTCGTACGATCCATTCTAATTCATGCATACGATCCAATCTAATTCATTCATACGATCCATTCTTATTCATTCGTACGATCCATTCTAATTCATTAGTACGAATGTATCCAATCTAATTCATTCATACGATCCATTCTAATTCATTCGCACGAATGTATCCATTCCAATTCATTCGTACGATCCATTCTAATTCATTCGCACAATCAATTCTAATTCATTCGTACGATCAATTCTAATTCATTAGCATGATCCATTCTAATTCCTTCGTATGATCCATTCTAATTCATTCGTACGGTATGATTCATTCTAATTCATTCGTACGATTCATTCTAATTCAATCCATTCTAATTCATTCGCACGATCCATTCTAATTCATTCATACGATCCATTCTAATTCCTTCGTACGATCCATTCTAATACATTCGCACGATCCATTCTAATTCATTCGAATGAATTAGAATGGATCGTACGAATAAGTAAGAATGGATCGTACGAATGAAATAGAATGGATCGTATGAATGAATTAGAATGGATACGTGCGAATGAATTAGAATTGATCGTACGAATGAATTAGAATAGATTGTGCGAATGAATTAGAATGGATCGTACGAATGAATTGGAATGGATACATTCATGCGAATGAATTAGAATGGATCGTACGAATGAAATAGAATGGATCGTGCGAATGAATTAGAATGGATCGTACGAATGAATTAGAATGGATCGTACGAATGACTTAGAATGGATCGTTCGAATGAATTAGAATAGATTGTGCGAATGAATTAGAATGGATCGTACGAATGAATTAGAATGGATCTGGGTTGTGTATCCATTCTAATTCATGCATACGATCCATTCTAATTCATTCGTACGATCCATTCTAATTCATTCGTACGATCCATTCTAATTCATTCGTACGATCCATTCTAATTCATTCGCACAATCTATTCTAATTCATTCGTACGATCCATTCTAATTCATTCGCACGATCCATTCTAATTCATTCATACGATCCATTCTACTTCATTCGTACGATCCATTCTTACTCATTCGTACGATCCATTCTAATTCATTTGCACGAAGGTATCCATTCTAATTCATTCGTACTATCCATTCTAATTCCTTCGTACGATCCATTGTACGAATGGATTAGAATGGGTACGAATGGATTAGAATGGATCATACGATTGAGTAAGAATGGATTGTACGAATGAATTAGAATGGATACCTTCGTGCGAATGAATTAGAATGGATTGTACGAATGAATTAGAATGGATCGTACGAATGAATTAGAATGGATCGTGCGAATGAATTAGAATGGATCGTACGAATGAATTAGAAAGGATACATTCTAATTCATTCGTACGATCCATTCTAATTCATTCGCACAATCTATTCTAATTCATTCGTATGATCCATTCTAATTAGAATGGATACATTCATGCGAATGAATTAGAATGGATCGTATGAATGAATTAGAATCGATCGTACGAATGAATTAGAATGGATCATGCGAATGAATTAGAATGGATCGTACGAATGAATGGATCGTATGAATGAATTAGAATGGATCGTATGAATGAAATAGAATGGATCGTACGAATGAATTAGAATGGATCGTACGAATGAATTAGAATGGATCGTACGGATGAGTAAGAGTGGATCGTACGAATAAAATAGAATGGATCGTATGAATGAATTAGAATGGATCGTGCGAATGAATTAGAATGGATCGTACGAATGAATTAGAATGGATACATTCATGCGAATGAATTAGAATGGATGATACGAAGGAATTAGAATGGATCGTACGAATGAATTAGAATGGATCATACGAATGAATTAGAATGGATCGTACGAATGAATTAGAATGGATACATTCGTGCGAATGAATTAGAATGGATCATACGAATGAATTAGAGTTGATACATTCGTGTGAATGAATTAAAATGGATAATACGAATGAGTAAGAATGGATCGTAGAATTAGAATAGATCGTATGAATGAATTAGAATGGATACATACGAATGAATTAGAATGGATCGTATGAATGAATTAGAATGGATCGTGCGAATGAATTAGAATGAATCGTACGAATGAATTAGAATGAATCATACCGTACGAATGAATTAGAATGGATCATACGAAGGAATTAGAATGGATCGTACGAATGAATTAGAATGGATCGTACGAAGGAATTAGAATGGATTGTACGAAGGAATTAGAATGGATAGTACGAATGAAGTAGAATGGATACCTTCGTGCAAATGAATTAGAATGGATCGTACGAATGAGTAAGAATGGATCATACGAACGAATTAGAATGGATCGTACGAATGAAATAGAATGGATACATTCGTGCGAATGAATTAGAATGGATCATATGAATGAATTAGAATGGATCGTTTGAGTGAATGCGAATGGATCGTGCGAATGAATTAGAATGGATTGTACGAATGAATTAGAATGGATCCTACGAATGAATTAGAATGGATCATGTGAATGAATTAGAATCGATCGTGCGAATGAATTAGAATGGATCGTACGAATGAAATAGAATGGATTCGCACGAATGTATCCGAATAGATCGTACGAAGGAATTAGAATGGATCGTACGAAGGAATTAGAATGGATAGTACGAATGAATTAGAATGGATACCTTCGTGCAAATGAATTAGAATGGATCGTACGAATGAGTAAGAATGGATCGTACGAATGAAATAGAATGGATCGTATGAATGAATTAGAATGGATCGTGCGAATGAATTAGAATGGATCGTACGAATGAATTAGAATAGATTGTGCGAATGAATTAGAATGGATCGTACGAATGAATTAGAATGGATCGTACGAAGGAATTAGAATTGATCGTACGAATGAATTAGAATAGATTGTGTGAATAAATTAGAATGGATCGTACGAATGAATTGGAATGGATACATTCGTGTGAATGAATTAGAATGGATCGTATGAATGAATTAGAGTGGATACATTCGTACAAATGAATTAGAATGGATCGTACGAATGAATTAGAATGGATCGTACGAATGAATTAGAATGGATCTTACGAATGAGTAAGAATGGATCGTACGAATAAAATAGAATGGATCGTATGAATGAATTAGAATGGATACGTGCAAATGAATTAGAATTGTGAATTAGAATAGATCATACGAAGGAATTAGAATGGATCGTGCTAATGAATTAGAATGGATTGTGCGAATGAATTAGAATGGATCGTACGAATGACTTAGAATGGATCGTACGAATGAATTAGAATGGATACATTCGTGCGAATCCATTCTATTTCATTCGTACGATCCATTCTAATTCATTCGCACGATCCATTCTAATTCATTCATACGATCCATTCTAATTCATTCGTACGATCCATTCTAATTCATTCGTACGATCCATTCTAATTCATTCGCACAATCTATTCTAATTCATTCGTACGATCCATTCTAATTCATTCAGACGATTCATTCTAATTCATTCATACGATCCATTCTATTTCATTCGTACGATCCATTCTTACTCATTCGTACGATCCATTCTAATTCATTTGCACGAAGGTATCCATTCTAATTCATTCGTACTATCCATTCTAATTCCTTCCTACAATCCATTCTAATTCCATTGTACGATCCATTCTAATTCATTCGTACGATCCATTCTAATTCATTCGTACGATCCATTCTAATTCTTTCGTATGATCCATTCTAATCCATTCGTACGGTATGATTCATTCTAATTCATTCGTACGATTCATTTTAATTCAATCCATTCCAATTCATTCATACGATCCATTCTATTTCATTCGTACAATCCATTCTAATACATTCTAATTTATTCGCACGATCCATTCTAATTCATTCATACGATCCATTCTAATTCATTCATATGATCCATTCTAATTCATTCGCTCGATCCAATCTAATTCATTCGTACGATCCATTCTAATTCATTCGCACAATCTATTCTAATTCATTCGTACGATCCATTCTAATTTATTCGCACGATCCATTCTAATTCATTCATACGATCCATTCTATTTCATTCGTACGATCCATTCTATTTCATTCGTTTGATCCATTCTTACTCATTCGTACGATCCATTCTAATTCATTGTGCGAATGAATTAGAATGGATCGTACGAATGAATTGGAATGGATACATTCGTGCGAATGAATTAGAATGGATCGTATGAATGAATTAGAGTGGATACATTCGTACAAATGAATTCGAATGGATCGTACGAATGAATTAGAATGGATACATTCGTACGAATGAATTAGAATGGATCGTACGAATGAAATAGAATGGATCGTACGAATGAATTAGAATGGAGCGTGCGAATAAATTAGAATGGATCATACGAAGAAATTAGAATGGATCATACGAATGAATTAGAATGGATCGTAGTAATGAATTAGAATGGATCGTATGCATGAATTAGAATGGATCGTGCGAATGAATTAGAATGGATCGTACGAATGAATTAGAATGGATCGTATGAATGAATTAGAATGGATCGTGCGAATGAATTAGAATGGATCGTATGAATGAAATAGAATGGATTCGCACGAATGAATTAGAATGGATCGTACGAATGAATTAGAATGGATACATTCGTGCGAATGAATTAGAATGGAACGTACGAATGAATTAGAATGGATCGTAGAATGGATCGTATGAATGAATTAGAATGGATCGTTCGAATGAGTAAGAATGGATCGTACGAATTAATTAGAATGGATTAAATTAGAATGAATCGTACGAATGAATTAGAATGGATCGTACGAATGAATTAGAATGGTTCGTACGAATGAATTAGAATAGATTGTGCGAATGAATTAGAATGGATCGTGCGAATGAATTAGAATGGATCGTACTAATGAATTAGAATAGATTGTGCAAATGAATTAGAATGGATCGTACGAATGAATTAGAATGGATCGTACGAATGAATTAGAATGGATCGTATGAATGAATTAGAATGGATCGTGCGAATGAATTAGAATGGATCGTACGAATGAATTAGAATAGATTGTGCGAATGAATTAGAATGGATCGTACGAATGAATTAGAATGGATCGTACGAATGAATTAGAATGGATCATACGAATGAATTAGAATAGATTGTGCGAATGAATTAGAATGGATCATACGAATGAATTAGAATGGATCGTACGAATGAATTAGAATAGATTGTGCGAATGAATTAGAATGGATCGTACGAATGAATTAGAATGGATCGTACGAATGAATTAGAATGGATCGTGCGAATGAATTAGAATGGATCGTATTAATGAATTTGAATGGATCGTACGAATGAATTAGAATGGAACGTACGAATGAATTAGAATGGATCGTAGAATGGATCATATGAATGAATTAGAATGGATCGTACGAATGAATTAGAATAGATTGTGCGAATGAATTAGAATGGAACGTACGAATGAATTAGAATGGATCGTAGAATGGATCGTATGAATGAATTAGAATGGATCGTTCGAATGAGTAAGAATGGATCGTACGAATTAATTAGAATGGATTGAATTAGAATGAATCGTACGAATGAATTAGAATGGATCGTACGAATGAATTAGAATGGATCGTACGAATGAATTAGAATAGATTGTGCGAATGAATTATAATGGATCGTGCGAATGAATTAGAATGGATCGCACTAACGAATTAGAATAGATTATGCGAATGAATTAGAATGGATCGTACGAATGAATTAGAATGGATCGTACGAATGAATTAGAATGGATCGTATGAATGAATTAGAATGGATCGTGCGAATGAATTAGAATGGATCGTACGAATGAATTAGAATAGATTGTGCGAATGAATTAGAATGGATCGTACGAATGAATTAGAATGGATCGTACGAATGAATTAAAATAGATTGTGCGAATGAATTAGAATGGATCGTACGAATGAATTAGAATGGATCGTACGAATGAATTAGAATGGATCGTATGAATGAATTAGAATCGATCGTGCGAATGAATTAGAATGGATCGTACGAATGAAATAGAATGGATTCGCACGAATGTATCCGAATGGATTGTACGAAGGAATTAGAATGGATCGTACGAAGGAATTAGAATGGATAGTACGAATGAATTAGAATGGATACCTTCGTGCAAATGAATTAGAATGGATCGTACGAATGAGTAAGAATGGATCGTACGAATGAAATAGAATGGATCGTATGAATGAATTAGAATGGATCGTGCGAATGAATTAGAATGGATCGTACGAATGAATTAGAATTGATTGTGCGAATGAATTAGAATGGATCGTACGAATGAATTAGAATGGATCGTACGAAGGAATTAGAATTGATCGTACGAATGAATTAGAATAGATTGTGTGAATGAATTAGAATGGATCGTACGAATGAATTGGAATGGATATATTCGTGTGAATGAATTAGAATGGATCGTATGAATGAATTAGAGTGGATACATTCGTACAAATGAATTAGAATGGATCGTACGAATGAATTAGAATGGATCGTACGAATGAATTAGAATGGATCTTACGAATGAGTAAGAATGGATCATACGAATAAAATAGAATGGATCGTATGAATGAATTAGAATGGATACGTGCGAATGAATTAGAATTGTGAATTAGAATGGATCATACGAAGGATTAGAATGGATCATGCTAATGAATTAGAATGGATTGTGCGAATGAATTAGAATGGATCGTACGAATGACTTAGAATGGATCGTTCGAATGAATTAGAATAGATTGTGCGAATGAATTAGAATGGATCGTACGAATGAATTAGAAAGGATACATTCGTGCGAATGAATTAGAATGGATCGTATGAGTGTGAATGAATTAGAATGGATCGTGCGAATGAATTAGAATGAATCGTATTAATGAATTAGAATGGATCATGCGAATGAATTAGAATGGATCGTACGAATGAGTAAGAATGGATCGTGCGAATGAATTAGAATGGATTGTACGAATGAATTAGAATGGATCGTACGAATGAATTAGAATGGATACATTCGTGCGAATCCATTCTATTTCATTCGTACGATCCATTCTAATTCATTCGCACGATCCATTCTAATTCATTCATACGATCCATTCTAATTCATTCGTACGATCCATTCTAATTCATTCATACAATCTATTCTAATTCATTCGTACGATCCATTCTAATTCATTCATACGATCCATTCTAATTCATTAGCACAATCTATTCTAATTCATTCGTACGATCCATTATAATTCATTCGCACAATCCATTCTAATTCATTCGCACGAATGTATCCATTCTAATTCATTTGTACGAATGTATCCACTCTAATTCATTCGTACGATCCATTCTAATTCATTAGCATGATCCATTCTAATTCATTCGTACGATCCATTCTAATTCATTTATACGATCCAATCTAATTCATTCATACGATCCATTCTAATTCATTCGTACGATCCATTCTAATTCATTCGTACGATCCATTCTAATTCGTGCGAATGTATCCATTCTAATTCATTCGTACGATCCATTCTAATTCATTCGTACGAATGTATCCATTCTAATTCATTTGTACGAATGTATCCACTCTAATTCATTCGTACGATCCATTCTAATTCATTCGCATGATCCATTCTGATTCATTCGTATGATCCATTCTAATTCATTTATATGATCCAATCTAATTCATTCATACGATCCATTCTAATTCATTCGTACGATCCATTCTAATTCATTCGTACGATCCATTCTAATTCATGCGAATGTATCCATTCTAATTCATTCGTACGATCCATTCTAATTCATTCGTACAATCCATTCTAATTCATTCGCACGATCCATTCGCATTCACTCAAATGATCCATTCTAATTCATTCATATGATCCATTCTAATTCATTCGCACGAATGTATCCATTCTATTTCATTCGTATGATCCATTCTAATTCATTCGCACAATCTATTCTAATTCATTCGTACGATCCATTCTATCTCATTCGTACGATCCATTCTAATTCATTCGTACGATCGTATCCATTCTAATTCATTCGTACGATCCATTCTAATTCATTCGTACGATCCATTCTCACTTATTCGTACGATCCATTCTAATTCATTCGTACGATCCATTCTATCTCATTCGTACGATCCATTCTATTCTTACTCATTCATACGATCCATTCTAATTCATTCGCACGAATGTATCCATTCTAGATGAATTAGAATGGATCGTGCGAATGAGTAAGAATGGATCGTACGAATGAATTAGAATGGATCGTATGAATGAATTAGAATGGATCGTATTAATGAATTAGAATGGATCGTACGAATGAATTAGAATAGATCGTACGAATGAACTAGAATGGATACGAATGGATCGTACGAATGAGTAAGAATGGATCATACGAATGAAATAGAATGGATTGTACGAATGAATTAGAATGGATACATTCGTGCGAATGAATTAGGATGGATCGTATGAATGAATTAGAATGGATCGTACGAATGAATTAGAATGGATACAGTCGTGCGAATGAATTAGAATGGATCGTATGAATGAATTAGAATCGATCGTACGAATGAATTAGAATGGATCATGCGAATGAATTAGAATAGATCATGCGAATGAATTAGAATGGATCGTACGAATGAATTAGAATAGATTGTGCGAATGAATTAGAATGGATCGTACGAATGAATTAGAATGTATCCTTTCTAATTCATTCGTACGATCCATTCTAATTCATTCGCACAATCCATTCTAATTCATTCATACGATCCATTCTAATTCATTCACACGATCCATTCTAATTCATTCATACGATCCATTCTAATTCATTCGCACGAATGTATCAATGGATCGTACGAATGAATTTGAATGGATTGAATTAGAATGAATCGTACGAATGAATTAGAATGGATCGTGCGAATGAATTAGAATGGATTGTACGAATGAATTAGAATGGATCGTACGAATGAATTAGAATGGATCGTGCGAATGAATTAGAATGGATCGTACGAATGAATTAGAAAGGATACATTCTAATTCATTCGTACGATCCATTCTAATTCATTCGCACAATCTATTCTAATTCATTCATACGATCCATTCTAATTCATTCGCACGATCCATTCTAATTCATTCGTACGATCCATTCTTACTCATTCGTACGATCCATTCTAATTCATGCATACGATCCATTCTAATTCATTCGTACGATCCATTCTAATTCATTCGTACGATCCATTCTAATTCATTCGTACGATCCATTCTAATTCATTCGCACAATCTATTCTAATTCATTCGTACGATCCATTCTAATTCATTCGCACGATCCATTCTAATTCATTCATACGATCCATTCTACTTCATTCGTACGATCCATTCTTACTCATTCGTACGATCCATTCTAATTCATTTGCACGAAGGTATCCATTCTAATTCCTTCGTACGATCCATTCTAATTCCTTCGTACGATCCATTCGGATACATTCGTGCGAATGGATTAGAATGGATCATACGATTGAGTAAGAATGGATTGTACAAATGAATTAGAATGGATACCTTCGTGCGAATGAATTAGAATGGATTGTACGAATGAATTAGAATGGATCGTACGAATGAATTAGAATGGTTCGTGCGAATGAATTAGAATGGATCGTACGAATGAATTAGAACGGATACATTCTAATTCATTCGTACGATCCATTTTAATTCATTCGCACAATCTATTCTAATTCATTCGTACGATCCATTCTAATTAGAATGGATACATTCGTGCGAATGAATTAGAATGGATCGTATGAATGAATTAGAATCGATCGTACGAATGAATTAGAATGGATCATGCGAATGAATTAGAATGGATCGTACGAATGAATGGATCGTATGAATGAATTAGAATGGATCGTATGAATGAAATAGAATGGATCGTACGAATGAATTAGAATGGATCATGCGAATGAATTAGAATGGATCGTACGGATGAGTAAGAGTGGATCGTACGAATGAAATAGAATGGATCGTATGAATGAATTAGAATGGATCGTGCGAATGAATTAGAATGGATCGTACGAATGAATTAGAATGGATACATTCATGCGAATGAATTAGAATGGATGATACGAAGGAATTAGAATGGATCGTACGAATGAATTAGAATGGATCGTACGAATGAATTAGAATGGATCGTACGAATGAATTAGAATGGATACATTCGTGCGAATGAATTAGAATGGATCATACGAATGAATTTGAGTTGATACATTCGTGTGAATGAATTAGAATGGATACATACGAATGAATTAGAATGGATCGTATGAATGAATTAGAATGGATCGTGCGAATGAATTAGAATGAATCGTACATATGAATTAGAATGAATCATACCGTACGAATGAATTAGAATGGATCATACGAAGGAATTAGAATGGATCGTATGAATGAATTAGAATGGATCGTACGAATGAATTAGAATGGATTGTACGAAGGAATTAGAATGGATTGTACGAAGGAATTAGAATGGATAGTACGAATGAAGTAGAATGGATACCTTCGTGCAAATGAATTAGAATGGATCGTACGAATGAGTAAGAATGGATCATACGAACGAATTAGAATGGATCGTACGAATAAAATAGAATGGATACATTCGTGCGAATGAATTAGAATGGATCATATGAATGAATTAGAATGGATCGTTTGAGTGAATGCGAATGGATCGTGCGAATGAATTAGAATGGATTGTACGAATGAATTAGAATGGATCCTACGAATGAATTAGAATGGATACATTCGTGCGAATACATTCTATTTCATTCGTACGATCAATTCTAATTCATTCGCACGATCCATTCTAATTCATTCATACGATCCATTCATTCGTACGATCCATTCTAATTCATTCACAAGATACATTCTAATACATTCTCAAGATCCATTCTAATTCCTTTGTACAATCTATTCTAATTCATTCGTACGATCCATTCTAATTCATTCGCACGATCCATTCTAATTCATTCGTACGATCCATTCTAATTCATTCGTACGATCCATTCTAATTCATTCATACGATCCATTCTAATTCTTTCATACGATCCATTCTAATTCATTCGTACGATCCATTCTAATTCATTCGTACGATTTATTCTAATTCAATCCATTCTAATTCATTCGTACGATCCATTCTAATTCATTCGTACGATCCATTCTAACTCATTCGCACGATCCATAATGGATCATACGAATGAATTAGAATGGATTCATTCGTGCGAATGAATTAGAATGGATCGTACGAATGAATTAGAATCGATCGTACGAATGAATTAGAATAGATCGTATGAATGAATTAGAATGGATCGTGCGAATGAATTAGAATGGATCGTACGAATGAATTAGAATGGATCGTACGAAGGAATTAGAATGGATCGTATGAATGAATTAGAATGGATCGTGCGAATGAATTAGAATGGATCGTACGAATGAAATGGAATGGAGAATGGATACGAATGGATCGTACGAATGAGTAAGAATGGATCTATTCTAATTCATTCATACGATCCATTCTAATTCATTCGTACGATCCATTCTAATTCATTCGCACGCAGTTCTAATTCATTCGTAGGATCGAATGGATCGTGCGAATGAATTAGAATGGATCTTGCGAATGAATTAGAATCGATCGTACGAATGAAATAGAATGGATTGTACGAATGAATTAGAATGGATCGTATGAATGAATTAGAATAGATCCATTCTTACTCATTCGTACGATCCATTCGTATCCATTCTCCATTCTATTTCATTCGTACGATCCATTCTAATTCATTCGCACGATCCATTCTAATTCATTCATACGATCCATTCTAATTCCTTCGTACGATCCATTTTAATTCATTCGTACGATCCAATGGATACCTTCGTGCAAATGAATTAGAATGGATCGTACGAATGAGTAAGAATGGATCGTACGAATGAAATAGATTGGATCGTATGAATGAATTAGAATGGATCGTGCGAATGAATTAGAATGGATCGTACGAAAGAATTAGAATAGATTGTGCGAATGAATTAGAATGGATCGTACGAATGAATTAGAATGGATCGTACGATTGAATTAGAATGGATCGTATGAATGAATAAGAATGGATCGTGCGAATGAATTAGAATGGATCGTACGAATGAAATAGAATGGATTCGCACGAATGTATCCATTCTAATTCATTCGTACGATCCATTCTAATTCATTCGTACAATCCATTCTAATTCATTCGCACGATCCATTCTTATTCATTCGCACGAATGAATCCATTCTAATTCATTCGTATGATCCATTCTAATTCATTAGCATGAATGTATCCATTCTAATTCATTCTAATTCATTCGTACAATCCATTCTAATTCATTCGCACAATCCATTCTAATTCATTCGTACGATCCATTCTAATTCATTCGTACGATCCATTCTAATTTATTCGCACGATCCATTCTAATTCATTCATACGATCCATTCTAATTCATTCATATGATCCATTCTAATTCATTCGCACGATCCATTCTAACTCATTCGTACGATCCATTCTAATTCATTCGCACGATCCATTCTAATTCATTCGTACGATCCATTCTAAATCCTTCGTATGATCCATTCTAATTCATTCGTACGGTATGATTCATTCTAATTCATCCGTACGATTCATTCTAATTCATTCGTAAGATCCATTCTAATTCATTCGTACGATCCATTCTAATTCATTCATACGATCCATTCTAATTCATTCATACGATCCATTCTAATTCTTTTGCACGAATGTATCCATTCTAATTCATTCATACGATCCATTCTAATTCATTCGCACGATCCGAATTAGAATGGATCAGACGAAGGAATTAGAATGGATCATGCGAATAAATTGGAATGGATCGTATGAATGAATTAGAATAGATTGTGCGAATGGATTAGAATGGATCATACGATTGAGTAAGAATGGATTGTACGAATGAAATAGAATAGATCGTACGAATGAATTAGAATGGATCGTGCGAATAAATTAGAATGGATCGTATGAATGAATTAGAATGGATCGTGCGAATGAATTAGAATATAGATCGTACGAATGAATTAGAATGGATCGTATGATCGTACGAATGAAATAGAATAGATCGTACGAATGAGTAAGAATGGATCGTACGAATGAAATAGAATGGATCGTATGAATGAATTGAATGGATCGTACGAATGAGTAAGAATGGATCGTACAAATGAATTAGAATGGATTGTACGAATGAATTAGAATGGATACATTCGTGCGAATGAATTAGAATGGATCATATGAATGAAATAGAATGGATCGTTTGAGTGGATGCGAATGGATCGTGCGAATGAATTAGAATGGATCGTATGAATGAATTAGATTGGATCATATGAATGAATTAGAATGGATTGTATGAATTAGAATGGATACCTTCGTGCAAATGAAATAGAATGGATCGTACGAATGAATTAGAGTAGATTGTGCGAATGGATTAGAAAGGATCATACGATTGAGTAAGAATGGATTGTACGAATGAAATAGAATAGATCGTACGAATGAATTAGAATGGATCGTATGAATGAATTAGAATGGATCGTGCGAATGAACTAGAATGGATAGTATGAATGAATTAGAATGGATACCTTCGTGCAAATGAATTAGAATGGATCGTACGAATGAGTAAGAATAGATCGTACGAATGAAATAGAATGGATCGTACGAATGAATTAGAATGGATCGTGCGAATGAATTAGAATGGATCGTGCGAATGAATTAGAATGGATCGTACGAATGAATTAGAATGGATCGTATGAATGAATTAGATTGGATCGTATTAATGAATTAGAATGGATCGTACGAATGAATTAGAATAGATCGTACGAATGAATTAGAATGGATACGAATGGATCGTACGAATGAGTAAGAATGGATCGTACGAATGAAATAGGATGGATTGTACGAATGAATTAGAATGGATACATTCGTGCGAATGAATTAGGATGGATCGTATGAATGAATTAGAATGGATCGTACGAATGAATTAGAATGGATACATTCTTGCGAATGAATTAGAATGGATCGTATGAATGAATTAGAATCGATCGTACGAATGAATTAGAATGGATCATGCGAATGAATTAGAATGGATCGTGCGAATGAATTAGAATGGATCGTATGAATGAATTAGAATGGATCGTATGAATGAAAAAGAATGGATCGTACGAATGAATTAGAATGGATCGTGCGAATGAATTAGAATGGATCGTACGAATGAATTAGAATGGATCGTACGAAGGAATTAGAATGGATCGTATGAATGAATTAGAATGGATCGTGCGAATGAATTAGAATGGATCGTACGAATGAATTAGAATGGATACATTCGTGCGAATGAATTAGAATGGATCGTACGAATGAATCAGAATGGATCGTACGAATGAATTAGAATGGATCGTACGAATGAATTAGAAAGGATACATTCGAATTCATTCGTACGATCCATTCTAATTCATTCGTACGATCTATATTCTAATTCATTCGCACGATCCATTCTAATTCATTCATACGATCCATTCTAATTTATTCGCACGATCCATTCTAATTCATTCGTACGATCCATTCTAATTCATTCGCACAATCTATTCTAATTCACTCAAACGATCCATTCTAATTCATTCATATGATCCATTCTAATTCATTCGCACGAATGTATCCATTCTAATTCATTCGTACGATCCATTCTAATTCATTTGTACGAATGTATCCACTCTAATTCATTCATACGATTCATTCTAATTCATTCGCACGAATGTATCCATTCTAATTCATTCGCACGATCCATTCTAATTCATTCGTACGATCGATTCTAATTCATTCATACGATCCATTCTAATTCATTCGCACGAATGTATCCATTCTAATTCATTCGTACGATCCATTCTAATTCATTCGCACAATCTATTCTAATTCATTCATACGATCCATTCTATTTTATTCGCACGATCCATTCTAATTCATTCATACGATCCATTCTAATTCATTCATATGATCCATTCTAATTCATTCGCACGATCCATTCTTACTCATTCGTATGATCCATTCTAATTCATTCGCACGATCCATTCTAATTCATTAATACGATCCATTCTAATTCATTCGCACGATCCATTCTAATTCAGTCACACTCATACGATCCATTCTAATTTATTCGCACGACCCATTCTGATTCATTCATACGATCCATTCTAATTCATTCGTACGATCCATTCTAATTCATTCGTACGATCCATTCTAATTCATTCGTACGATTCATTCTTACTCATTCGTACGATCGATTCTAATTCATTCATACGATCCATTCTAATTCATTCGTACGATCTAGTCTATTTCATTCGTACAATCCATTCTTACTCAATCGTATGATCCATTCTAATTCATTCGCATAATCCATTCTAATTCATTCGTACGATCCATTCTAATTTATTCGCACGATCCATTCTAATTCATTCATACGATGCATTCTAATTCATTCATATGATCCATTCTAATTCATTCGCCCGATCCATTCTTACTCATTCGTACGATCCATTCTAATTCATTTAGAATGGATATATTCGTGCGAATGAATTAGAATAGATCGTATGAATGAATTAGAATCGATCGTACGAATGAATTAGAATGGATTCATTCGTGCGAATGAATTAGAATGGATCGTACGAATGAATTAGAATGGATCGTACGAATGAATTAGAATGGATCGTGCGAATGAATTAGAATGGATCGTATTAATGAATTTGAATGGATCGTACGAATGAATTAGAATGGAACGTACGAATGAATTAGAATGGATCGTAGAATGGATCGTATGAATGAATTAGATTGGATCGTACGAATGAGTAAGAATGGATCATACGAATGAATTAGAATGGATCGTACGAATGAATTAGAATGGATACATTTCGTACGATCCATTCTAATTCATTCGTACGATCTATTCTAATTCATTCATGCAATCCATTCTAATTCATTCGTACGAAGGAATTAGAAAGGATCGTATGAATGAATTAGAATGGATCGTACGAATGAAATAGAATGGATCCATTCTTACACATTCGTACGATTCATTCTAATTCAATCCATTCTAATTCATTCGCATGATCCATTCTAATTCATTCGTATGATCGATTCTAATTCATTCATACGATCCATTCTAATTCATTCGCACGAATATATTTATTCTAATTCATTCGTACGATCCATTCTAATTCATTCGCACAATCTATTCTAATTCATTCATACGATCCATTCTAATTTATTCGCACGATCCATTCTAATTCATTCATACGATCCATTCTAATTCATTCATATGATCCATTCTAATTCATTCGCACGATCCATTCTTACTCATTCGTATGATCCATTCTAATTCATTCGCACGATCCATTCTAATTCATTAATACGATCCATTCTAATTCATTCGCACGATCCATTCTAATTCATTCACACTCATACGATCCATTCTAATTTATTTGCACGATCCATTCTAATTCATTCGTACGATCCATTCTAATTCATTCGTACGATCCATTCTAATTCATTCGTACGATCCATTCTAATTCATTCGTACGATTCATTCTTACTCATTCGTACGATCGATTCTAATTCATTCATACGATCCATTCTAATTCATTCGTACGATCTAGTCTATTTCATTCGTACAATCCATTCTTACTCAATCGTATGATCCATTCTAATTCATTCGCATAATCCATTCTAATTCATTCGTACGATCCATTCTAATTTATTCGCACGATCCATTCTAATTCATTCATACGATCCATTCTAATTCATTCATATGATCCATTCTAATTCATTCGCACGATCCATTCTTACTCATTCGTACGATCCATTCTAATTCATTTAGAATGGATACATTCGTGCGAATGAATTAGAATGGATCGTATGAATGAATTAGAATCGATCGTACGAATGAATTAGAATGGATTCATTCGTGCGAATGAATTAGAATGGATCGTACGAATGAATTAGAATGGATCGTACGAATGAATTAGAAGGGATCGTGCAAATGAATTAGAATGGATCGTATTAATGAATTTGAATGGATCGTACGAATGAATTAGAATGGAACGTATGAATGAATTAGAATGGATCGTAGAATGGATCGTATGAATGAATTAGATTGGATCGTACGAATGAGTAAGTATGGATCATACGAATGAATTAGAATGGATCGTACGAATGAATTAGAATGGATACATTTCGTACGATCCATTCTAATTCATTCGTACGATCTATTCTAATTCATTCATGCAATCCATTCTAATTCATTCGTACGAAGGAATTAGAAAGGATCGTATGAATGAATTAGAATGGATCGTACGAATGAAATAGAATGGATCCATTCTTACACATTCGTACGATTCATTCTAATTCAATCCATTCTAATTCATTCGCATGATCCATTCTAATTCATTCGTATGATCGATTCTAATTCATTCATACGATCCATTCTAATTCATTCGCACGAATGTATCCATTCTAATTCATTCGTACGATCCATTCTAATTCATTCGCACAATCTATTCTAATTCATTCATATGATCCATTCTATTTATTCGCACGATCCATTCTAATTCATTCATACGATCCATTCTAATTCATTCATATGATCCATTCTAATTCATTCGCACGATCCATTCTTACTCATTCGTATGATCCATTCTAATTCATTCGCACGAATGAATCCATTCTAATTCATTCGTACGATCCATTCTAATTCATTCGTACGATCCATTCTAATTCATTCGTACGATCCATTCTAATTCCTTCGTATGATCCATTCTAATTCATTCGGACGAATGTATCCATTCTAATTCATTCGTACGATCCATTCTAATTCATTCGTACGATCCATTCTATTTCATTCGTACGATCCATTCTAATTCCTTCGTATGATCCATTGTAATTCATTCGCACGAATGTATCCATTCTAATTCATTCGTACGATCCATTCTAATTCATTCGCACTATCCATTCTAATTCATTCATACGATCCATTCTAATTCCTTCGTACGATCCATTCTAATTCATTCGTACGATCCATTCTAATTCATTCGCATGATCCATTCTAATTCATTCGTACGATCCATTCTATTTCATTCATACGATCCATTCTAATTCATTCATACGATCCATTCTAATTCATTCGCACGATCCATTCTAATTCATTCGCATGATCCATTCTAATTCATTCGTACGATCGATTCTAATTCATTCATACGATCCATTCTAATTCATTCGTACAATCCATTCTATTTCATTCGTACGATCCATTCTTACTCATTCGTACGATCCATTCGTATCCATTCTAATTCATTCGTACGATCGTATGAATGAATAAGAATGGATCGATTCTAATTCGTGCGAATGAATTAGAATGGATCGTACGAAATCATATGAATGAATTAGAATGGATCGTTTGAGTGAATGCGAATGGATCGTGCGAATGAATTAGAATGGATTGAACGAATGAATTAGAATGGATCGTACGAATGAATTAGAATGGATACATTCGTGCGAATCCATTCTAATTCATTACTCATTCGTACGATCATATGAATCAATTAGAATGGATCGTTTGAGTGAATGCGAATGGATCGTGCGAATGAATTAGAATGGATTGTACGAATGAATTAGAATGGATACATTCGTGCGAATCCATTCTATTTCATTCGTACGATCCATTCTAATTCATTCGCACGATCCATTCTAATTCATTCATACGATCCATTCTTTCGTACGATTCGTTCTAATTCATTCACAAGATCCATTCTAATACATTCGCAAGATCCATTCTAATTCCTTCGTACGATCCATTCTAATTCATTCGTACGATCCATTCTAATTCATTCGCACGATCCATTCTAATTCATTCATACAATCCATTCTAATTCCTTTGCACGAATGTATCCATTCTAATTCATTCGTACGATCCATTCTAATTCATTAGCATGATCCATTCTATTTCATTCGTACGATCCATTCTAATTCCTTCGTATGATCCATTCTAATTCATTCGTACGGTATGATTCATTCTAATTCATTCGTACGATTCATTCTAATTGCATCCATTCTAATTCATTCGTACGATCCATTCTAATTCATTCGTACGATTCATTCTAATTCATTCGTACGATCCATTCTTACTCATTCGTACGATCCATTCTAATTCATTCGCACGAATGAATCCATTCTAATTCATTCGTATGATCCATTCTAATTCATTCGCATGAATGTATCCATTCTAATTCATTCGTACGATCCATTCTATCTCATTCGTACAATCCAGTCTATTTCATTCGTACGATCCATTCTAATTCATTACTACGATCCATTCTAATTCATTCATACGATCCATTCTAATTCATTCGTACGATCCATTCTAATTCATTCGCACGATCCATTCTAATTCATTCATACGATCCATTCTAATTCATTCGTACGATCTATTCTATTTCATTCGTACAATCCATTCTTACTCAATCGTATGATCCATTCTAATCCATTCGCACAATCTATTCTAATTCATTCGTACGATCCATTCTAATTCATTCATACGATCCATTCTAATTTATTCGCACGATCCATTCTAATTCATTCATACGATCCATTCTAATTCATTCATATGATCCATTCTAATTCCTTCGTACGATCCATTCTATTTCATTCGTACGATCCATTCTAATTCATTCATACGATCCATTCGTATCCATTCTAATTTATTCGTACGATCCATTCTAATTCATTCGTACGATCCATTCTAATTCCTTCGTACGATCCATTCTAATTCATTCGTACGATCCATTCTAATTCATTCGCACGATCCATTCTAATTCATTCGCACGATCCATTCTAATTCATTCGTACGATCCATTCTAATTCATTCATACGATCCATTCTAATTTATTCGCACGATCCATTCTAATTCATTCATACGATCCATTCTAATTCATTCATATGATCCATTCTAATTCCTTCGTACGATCCATTCTATTTCATTCGTACGATCCATTCTAATTCATTCATACAATCCATTCGTATCCATTCTAATTCATTCGTACGATCCATTCTAATTCATTCGTACGATCAATTCTAATTCCTTCGTACGATCTATTCTATTTCATTCGTACAATCCATTCTTATTCAATCATATGATCCATTCTAATCCATTCGCACAATCTATTCTAATTCATTCGTACGATCCATTCTAATTCATTCGTACAATCCATTCTAATTCATTCGCACGATCCATTCGCATTCACTCAAACGATCCATTCTAATTCATTCATATGATCCATTCTAATTCATTCGCACGAATGTATCCATTCTAATTCATTCGTACGATCCATTCTAATTCATTCGTACGATCCATTCTTACACATTCGTACGATCCATTCTAATTCATCATGCGAATAAATTAGAATGGATCGTATGAATGAATTAGAATAGATCGTACGAATGAATTAGAATGGATTGTACGAATCAATTAGAATGGATACATTCGTGCGAATGAATTAGAATGGATCGTATGAATGAATTAGATTGGATCGTATGCATGAATTAGAATGGATCGTGCGAATGAATTAGAATGGATCGTACGAATGAATTCGAATGGATCGAACGGATGAATTAGAATGGATACATTCGTGCAAAAGAATTAGAATGGATTGTATGAATGAATTAGAATGGATCGTGCGAATGAATTAGAATGGATCGTACGAATGAATTAGAATGGATACATTCGTGCGAATGAATTAGAATGGATCGTATGAATGAATTAGAATGGATCGTACGTATGAATTAGAATGGATCGTACGAATGAATTCGAATGTATCCATTCTTATTCATTCATACGATCCATTCTATCTCATTCGTACAATCCATTCTAATTCATTCGTACGATCCATTTTAATTCATTCGCACGATCCATTCTATCTCATTCGTACAATCCATTCTAATTCATTCGTACGATCCATTCTAATTCATTCGTACGATCCATTCTAATTCATTCGTACGATTTATTCTAATTCAATCCATTCTAATTCATTCGTACGATCCATTCTTACTCATTCGTACGATCCATTCTAATTCATTCGCACGAATGAATCCATTCTAATTCATTCGTATGATCCATTCTAATTCATTCGCATGAATGTATCCATTCTAATTCATTCGTACGATCCATTCTATCTCATTCGTACAATCCATTCTATTTCATTCGTACGATCCATTCTAATTCATTCACACGATCCATTCTACTCATTCGTACGATCCATTCTAATTCATTCGCACGAATGAATCCATTCTAATTCATTCGTATGATCCATTCTAATTCATTCGTACAATCCATTCTATTTCATTCGTACGATCCATTCTTACTCATTCGTACGATCCATTCGTATCCATTCTAATTCATTCGTACGATCCATTCTAATTCATTCGCACGAATGAGTAAGAATGGATCGTACGAATGAAATAGAATGGATTGAATTAGAATGAATCGTACGAATGAATTAGAATGAATCATACCGTACGAATGAATTAGAATGGATCATACGAAGGAATTAGAATGGATCGTACGAATGAATTAGAATGGATCATACGAACGAATTAGAATGGATCGTACGAAGGAATTAGAATGGATCGTACGAAGGAATTAGAATGGATAGTACGATTGAGTAAGAATGGAGTGTACGAATGAAATAGAATAGATCGTACGAATGAATTAGTATGGATCGTATGAATGAATTAGAATGGATCGTGCGAATGAATTAGAATGGATCGTACGAATGAATTAGAATAGATTGTGCGAATGAATTAGAATGGATCGTACGAATGAATTAGAATGGATCGTACGAATGAATTAGAATGGATCGTATGAATGAATTAGAATGGATCGTGCGAATGAAATAGAATGGATTATACGAATGAATTAGAATGGATCGTGCAAATGAATTAGAATGGATCGTACGAATGAATTAGAATAGATCGTACGAATGAATTAGAATGGATAATGCTAATGATTTAGAATTGATCGTACGAATGAATTAGAATAGATTATACGAATGAATTAGAATGGATCGTACGAATGAATTGGAATGGATACATTCGTGCGAATGAATTAGAATGGATCGTATGAATGAATTTGAGTGGATACATTCGTACAAATGAATTAGGATGGATCGTATGAATGAATTAGAGTGTATACATTCGTATGAATGAATTAGAATAGATTGTGCGAATGAATTAGAATGGATCGTACGAATGAATTAGAATGGATCGTACGAATGAATTAGAATGGATCGTGCGAATGAATTAGAATGGATCGTACGAATGAAATAGAATGGATTCGCACGAATGTATCCATTCTAATTCATTCGTACGATCCATTCTAATTCATTCGCACGATCCATTCTAAGTCATTCGCACGAATGTATCCATTCTAATTCATTCGTATGATCCATTCTAATTCATTCATACGAATGAATTAGAATGGATACATTCGTGCGAATGAATTAAAATGGATCGTGCGAATGAATTAGAATGGATCGTACGATTGAATTAGAATGGATACATTCGTGCGAATCCATTCTATTTCATTCATACGATCCATTCTAATTCATTCGCACGATCCATTCTAATTCATTCATACGATCCATTCTATTTTATTCGTATGATCCATTCTAATTCATTCGTACGGTATGATTCATTCTAATTCATTCGTACGATTCATTCTAATTCAATCCATTCTAATTCATTCATACGATCCATTCTAATTCATTCGTACGATCCATTCTAATTCCTTCGTACGATCCATTCTAATTCATTCGTACGATCCATTCTAATTCATTCGCACGATCCATTGAATTAGAATGGATACATTCGTGCGAATCCATTCTATTTTATTCGTACGATCCATTCTAATTCATTCGCACGATCCATTCTAATTCATTCATACGATCCATTCTATTTCATTCGTACGATCCATTCTAATTCATTCGTACGATCCATTCTAATTCATTCTAATTCATTCGTACGATCCATTCTAATTCATTCGTACGATCCATTCTAATTCCTTCGTACGATCCATTCTAATTCATTCGAACGATCCATTCTAAGTCATTCGTACGATCCATTCTAATTCATTCGTATGATTGATTCTAATTCATTCACACAATCCATTCTAATTCATTAATACGATCCAATCTAATTCATTCATACGATCCATTCTAATTCATTCGTACGATCCATTCTAATTCATTCGCACGATCCATTCTAATTCATTCGAACGATCCATTCTATTTCATTCGTACGATTCATTCTTACTCATTCGTACGATCCATTCTAATTCCTTCGTATGATCCATTCTAATTCATTCGTACGGTATGATTCATTCTAATTCATTCGTACGATTCATTCTAATTCAATCCATTCTAATTCATTCGTACGATCCATTCTAATTCATTCGTACTATCCATTCTAATTCATTCGTACGATTCATTCTAATTCAATCCATTCTAATTCATTCGTACGATCCATTCTTACTCATTCGTACGATCCATTCTAATTCATTCGCACGAATGAATCCATTCTAATTCATTCGTATAATCCATTCTAATTCATTCGCATGAATGTATCCATTCTAATTCATTCGTACGATCCATTCTATCTCATTCGTACAATCCATTCTATTTCATTCGTACAATCCATTCTAATTCATTCGCACGATCCATTCTAATTCATTCGCATGATCCATTCTAATTCATTCGTACGATCGATTCTAATTCATTCATACGATCCATTCTAATTCATTCGCACGAATGTATCCATTCTAATTCATTCGTACGATCCATTCTAATTCATTCGCACAATCCATTCTAATTCATTAATACGATCCAATCTAATTCATTCATACGATCTATTCTAATTCATTCGCACGAATATATCCTTTCTAATTCATTCGTACGATCCATTCTAATTAATTCGCACAATCTATTCTAATTCATTCGAACGATCCATTCTAATTCATTCGTGCGAATCCATTCTATTTCATTCGTATGATCCATTCTAATTCATTCGCACGATCCATTCTAATTCATTCATACGATCCATTCTATTTCATTCGTCCGATCCATTCTAATTCATTCGTACAATCCATTCTAATTCAATCCATTCTAATTCATTCGTACGATCCATTCTTACTCATTCGTACGATCATTCTAATTCATTCGTATGTATCCATTCTAATTCATTCATACGATCCATTCTAATTCTACGATCCATTCTTACTCATTCGTATTATCCATTTTAATTCATTCACACGAATGTATCAACTCTAATTCAATCGTATGATCCATTCTAATTCATTCGCACGAATGTATCCATTCTAATTCATTCGTACGATCATACGAATGAATTCGTACGATCCATTCTAATTCATTCGTATGATCCATTCTAATTCATTCGCACGATCCATTCTAATTCATTAATACGATCAAATCTAATTCATTCATACGATCTGTTCTAATTCATTCGCACGAATATATCCTTTCTAATTCATTCGTACGATCCAAATTCATTTATCCGTACGATCTATTCTATTTCATTCATACGATCCATTCTTGTCGTACGATCCATTCTAATTCAATCCATTCTAATTCATTCGTACGATCCATTCTAATTCATTCGTACGATCCATTCTAATTCATTCGTACGATTCATTCTAATTCAATCCAGTCTAATTCATTCGTACGATCCATTCTATTTCATTCGTACGATCCATTCTTACTCATTCGTACGATCCATTCGTATCCATTCTAATTCATTCGTACGATCTATTCTAATTCATTCGTACGATCCATTCTAATTCCTTCGTACGATCCATTCTAATTCATTCGTACGATCCATTCTAATTCATTCGCACGATCCATTCTAATTCATTCGTACGATCCATTCTATTTCATTCATACGATCCATTCTAATTCATTCATACGATCTATTCTAATTCTTTCGCACGAATGTATCCATTCTAATTCATTCGTACGATCCATTCTAATTCATTCGCACGATCCATTCTAGTTCATTCATACAATCCATTCTAATTCTTTTGCACGAATGTATCCATTCTAATTTATTCGTTCGATCCATTCTAATTCATTCGTACGATCCATTCTAATTCATTCGCACGATCCATTCTAATTCATGCATACGATCCATTCTAATTCGTTTGTACGATCCTTTCTAATTCCTTCGTACGATCCATTCTATTTCATTCGTATGACCCATTCTAATTCATAAGTACGATCCATTCTAATTCCTTCGTACGATCCATTCTAATTCCTTCGTACGATCCATTCTAATTCATTCGTACGATCCATTCTAATTCCTTCGTACGAATGAATTAGAATGGATCATACGAAGGAATTAGAATGGATCGTACGAATGAATTAGAATAGATCGTTTGAATGAATTAGAATGGATCGTACTTATGAATTAGAATGGGTCGTTTGAGTGAATGCGAATGGATCGTGCGAATGAATTAGAATGGATCTTGCGAATGAATTAGAATGGATCGTACGAATGAGTAAGAATGGATCGTACGAAAGAAATAGAATGGATCGTACGAAAGAATTAGAATGGATCGTACGAAGGAATTAGAATGGATCGTACGAATGAATTAGAATGGATCGTACGAATGAATTAGAATGGATCGTACGAATGAAATAGAATGGATCGTACGAATGAAATAGAATGGATCGTATGAATGAATTAGAATGGATCGTACGAATGAAATAGAATGGATTCGCACGAATGTATCCGTTCTAATTCAATGGATCGTGCGAATGAATTAGAATGGATCGTACGAATGAATTAGAATGGATCGTACGAAGGAATTAGAATGGATCGTACGAATGAATTAGAATGGATCGTACGAATGAATTAGAATGGATTGAATTAGAATGAATCGTACGAATGAATTAGAATGAATCATACCGTACGAATGAATTAGAATGGATCATACGAATGAAATAGAATGGATCGTATGAATGAATTAGAATGGATCGTGCGAATGAATTAGAATGGATCGTACGAATGAAATAGAATGGATTCGCACGAATGTATCCATTCTAATTCATTCGTACGATCCATTCTAATTCATTCACACGATCCATTCTAATTCATTCGCACGAATGTATCCATTCTAATTCATTCGTATGAATGAATTAGAATGGATCATACGAATGAATTAGAATTGATACATTCGTGCGAATGACTTAGAATGGATCGTGCGAATGAATTAGAATGGATCGTTCGAATGAATTAGAATGGATACATTCGTGCGAATCCATTCTATTTCATTCGTACGATCCATTCTATTTCATTCGCACGATCCATTCTAATTCATTCATACGATCCATTCTAATTCATTCGTACGATCCATTCTAATTCATTCGTACGATCCATTCTAATTCATTCGCACAATCTATTCTAATTCATTCGTACGAATGTATCCACTCTAATTCATTCATACGATCCATCCTAATTCATTTGTACGAATGTATCCACTCTAATTCATTCATACGATCCATTCTAATTCATTCGCACGAATGTATCCATTCTAATTCATTCGTACGATCCATTCTATCTCATTCGTACAATCCATTCTATTTCATTCGTACGATCCATTCTAATTCATTCGCACGATCCATTCTAATTCATTCATACGATCTATTCTAATTCTTTTCGCATGAATGTATCCATTCTAATTCATTCGTACGATCCATTCTAATTCATTCGTATGATCCATTCTAATTCATTCGCATGAATGTATCCATTCTAATTCATTCGTACGATCCATTCTATCTCATTCGTACGATCTATTCTAATTCATTCATTCATACGATCCATTCTATTTCATTCGTACGATCCATTCTTACTCATTCGTACGATCCATTCTAATTCATTCGCACGATTCATTCTAATTCATTCGTGCGAAAGAATTAGAATAGATCGTATGAATGAATTAGAATGGATCGTATGAATGAAATAGAATGGATCGTACGAATGAATTAGAATGGATCGTGCGAATGAATTAGAATGGATCGTACGAATGAATTAGAATGGATACATTCGTGCGAAAGAATTAGAATAGATCGTATGAATGAATTAGAATGGATCATATGAATAAAATAGAATGGATCGTACGAATGAATTAGAATGGATCGTGCGAATGAATTAGAATGGATCGTACGAATGAAATACAATGGATCGTACGAAGGAATTAGAATGGATTGAATTATAATGAATCGTACGAATGAATTAGAATGAATCATACCGTACGAATGAATTAGAATGGATCGTGCGAATGAATTAGAATGGATCATGCTAATGAATTAGAATTGATCGTACGAATGAATTAGAATAGATTGTGCGAATGAATTAGAATGGATCGTACGAATGAATTGGAATGGATACATTCGTGCGAATGAATTCGAATGGATCGTATGAATGAATTAGAGTGGATACATTCGTACAAATGAATTAGGATGGATCGTATGAATGAATTAGAATGGATACATTCATACGAATGAATTAGAATAGATTGTGCGAATGGATTAGAATGGATCGTACGAATGAATTAGAATGGATCATACGAATGAATTAGAATGGATCGTATGAATGAATTAGAATGGATTGTGCGAATGAATTAGAATTGATCGTACGAATGAAATAGAATGGATTCGCACGAATGTATCCATTCTAATTCATTCGTACGATCCATTCTAATTCATTCGCACGATCCATTCTAAGTCATTCGCACGAATGTATCCATTCTAATTCATTCGTATGATCCATTCTAATTCATTCATACGAATGAATTAGAATGGATACATTCGTGCGAATGAATTAGAATGGATCGTGCGAATAAATTAGAATGGATCGTACGAATGAATTAGAATGGATACATTCGTGCAAATCCATTCTATTTCATTCGTACGATCCATTCTAATTCATTCGCACGATCCATTCTAATTCATTCATACGATCCATTCTATTTCATTCGTATGGTCCATTCTAATTCATTCGTACGGTATGATTCATTCTAATTCATTCGTACGATTCATTCTAATTCAATCCATTCTAATTCATTCGTACGATCCATTCTAATTCCTTCGAACGATCCATTCTAATTCATTCGTACGATCCATTCTAATTCATTCGCACGATCCATTGAATTAGAATGGATACATTCGTGCGAATCCATTCTATTTCATTCGTACGATCCATTCTAATTCATTCGCACGATCCATTCTAATTCATTCATATGATCCATTCTATTTCATTCGTACGATCCATTCTAATTCATTCGTACGATCCATTCTAATTCATTCGTACGATCCATTCTAATTCATTCGTACGATCCATTCTAATTCCTTCGTACGATCCATTCTAATTCATTCGAACGATCCATTCTAAGTCATTCGTACGATCCATTCTAATTCATTCGTATGATCCATTCTATTTCATTCGTACGATCCATTCTTACTCATTCGTATGATCCATTCTATTTCTTTTGCAAGATCCATTCTAATTCATTCGCACGATCCAGTCGCATTCACTCAAACGACCCATTCTAATTCATAAGTACGATCCATTCTAATTCATTCAAACGATCCATTCTAATTCATTCGTACGATCCATTCTAATTCATTCGTACGAAGGAATTAGAATGGATCGTACGAATGAATTAGAATGGATCGTACAAATGAATTAGAATGGATTGTACGAAGGAATTAGAATGGATCGTACGAAGGAATTAGAATGGATCGTACTTATGAATTAGAATGGGTCATACGAATGAAAAAGAATGGATCGTACGAAGGAATTAGAAAGGATCGTACAAACGAATTAGAATGGATCGCATGCATGAATTAGAATGGATCGTGCGAATGAATTAGAATGGATCGTATGAATGAATTAGAATGGATCGTATGAATGAAATAGAGTGGATCGTACGAATGAATTAGAATGGATCGTGCGAATGAATTAGAATGGATCGTACGAATGAATTAGAATGGATCGTACGAAGGAATTAGAATGGATTGTATGAATGAATTAGAATGGATCGTGCGAATGAATTAGAATGGATCATACGAATGAATTAGAATGGATACATTCGTGCGAATGAATTACAATGGATCATACGAAGGAATTAGAATGGATCGTACGAATGAATTAGAATGGATCGTGCGAATGAATTAGAATGGATCATACGGATGAATTAGAATGGATACATTCATGCGAATGAATTAGAATGGATCATACGAATGAGTAAGAATGGATCGTGCGAATGAATTAGAATGGATCATATGAATGAATTACAATGGATCGTATGAATGAATTAGAATGGATCGTGCGAATAAATTAGAATGGATCGTATGAATGAATTAGAATAGATTGTGCGAATGAATTAGAATAGATCGTACAAATGAATTAGAATGGATACATTCGTGCGAATGAATTAGAATGGATCGTATGAATGAATTAGAATGGATCGTACGAATGAATTAGAATAGATCGTACGAAGGAATTAGAATAGATCGTACGAATGAATTAGAATGGATCGTTTGAGTGAATGCGAATGGATCGTGTAAATGAATTAGAATGGATCGTACGAATGAAATAGAAAAGATCGTACGAATGAATTAGAATGGATCGTATGAATGAATTAGAATGGATCGTTCGAATGAATTAGAATAGATTGTGCGAATGAATTAGAATGGATCGTACGAATGAATTAGAATGGATCGTACGAATGAATTAGAATGGATTCGTGGAATGAATTAGAATGGATCGTATGAATGAACTAGAGTGGATACATTTGTACAAATGAATTAGAATGGATCGTACGAATGAATTAGAATGGATACATTCGTGCGAATGAATTAGAATGGATCGTATAAATGAATTAGATTGGATCGTACGAATGAATTAGAATGGATCGTGCGAATGAATTAGAATGGATCGTACGAATGAATTAGAATGGATTGAATTAGAATGAATCGTACGAATGAATTAGAATGGATCGTACGAATGAATTAGAATGGATCGTACGAATGAATTAGAATAGATTGTGCGAATGAATTAGAATGGATTGTGCGAATGAATTAGAATGGATCGTACGAATGAATTAGAAAGGATACATTCGTGCGAATGAATTAGAAAGGATCGTATGAGTGTGAATGAATTAGAATGGATCGTGCGAATGAATTACAATGGATCATATTAATGAATTAGAATGGATCGTGCGAATGAATTAGAATGGATCGTACGAATGAGTAAGAATGGATCGTGCGAATGAATTAGAATGGATTGTACGAATGAATTAGAATAGATCATACGAATGAATTAGAATGGATCGTACGAATGAATTAGAATGGATACATTCGTGCAAAAGAATTAGAATGGATTGTATGAATGAATTAGAATGGATCGTTTGAGTCAATGCGAATGGATCGTACGAAGGAATTAGAATAGATCGTACGAATGAATTAGAATGGATCGTTTGAGTGAATGCGAATGGATCGTGCGAATGAATTAGAATGGAATGAATTAGAATGAATTGAATTAGAATGAATCGTACAAATGAATTAGAATGGATCGTACAAATGAATTAGAATGGATCGTACGAATGAATTAGAATGGATCGTACGAATGAATTTGACTAGATTGTGCGAATGGATTAGAATGGATCATACGATTGAGTACGAATGGATTGTACGAATGAAATAGAATAGATCGTACGAATGAATTAGAATGGATCGTATGAATGAATTAGAATCGATCGTACGAATGAGTAAGAATGGATCGTACGAATGTATCCATTCTAATTCATTCATACGATCCATTCTAATTCATTACTACGATCCATTCTAATTCATTCATACGATCCATTCTAATTCATTCGTACGATCCATTCTAATTCATTCGTACGATCCATTCTAATTCATTCGCACAATCTAGTCTAATTCATTCTAATTCATTCGTACGATCCATTCTAATTCCTACGTATGATCCATTCTAATTCCTTCGTACGATCCATTCTAATTCATTCGTACGATCCATTCTATTTCATTTGTACGATCCATTCTAATTCCTTCGTATGATCCATTCTAATTCATTCGTACGGTATGATTCATTCTAATTCATTCGTACGATTCATTCTAATTCAATCCATTCTAATTCATTCATACGATCCATTCTAATTCATTCGTATGTATCCATTCTAATTCATTCATACGATCCATTCTTACTCATTCGTACGATCCATTCAAATTCATTCGTTCGATCCATTCTAATTCATTCGTACGATCCATTCTAATTCATTCGCACGATCCATTCTAATTCATGCATACGATCCATTCTAATTCATTCGTACGATCCATTCTAATTCATTCATATGATCCATTCTAATTCATTCGTATGATCTATTCTATTTCATTCGTACAATCCATTCTTACTCAATCGTATGATCCATTCTAATCCATTCGCACAATCTATTCTAATTCATTCGTACGATCCATTCTATTTCATTCGTACGATCCATTCTAATTCATACGATCCATTCTATTTCATTCATATGATCCATTTTAATTCATTCGCACGATCCATTCTAATTCATTCATACGATCCATTCTTACTCATTCGTACGATCCATTCTAATTCATTCGCATGATCCATTCTAATTCATCCGTACGATCCATTCTATTTCATTCGTACGATCCATTCTAATTCATTCGCACAATCTATTCTAATTCATTCGTACGATCCATTCTAATTCATTCGCACGATCCATTCTAATTCATTCATACGATCCATTCTAATTCATTCATACGATCCATTCTAATTTCTTCGTATGATCTATTCTAATTCCTTCGTACGATCCATTCTAATTCATTCATACGATCTATTCTAATTCTTTCGCACGAATGAATTAGAATAGATTGTGCGAATGAATTAGAATGGATCGTACGAATGAATCAGAATAGATTGTGCGAATGAATTAGAATGGATCGTACGATTGAATTGGAATGGATACATTCGTGCGAATGAATTAGAATGGATCGTACGAATGAAATAGAATGGATCGTGCGAATGAATTAGAATGGATCGTACGAATGAATTAGAATGGATCATACGAATGAATTAGAATGGATCGTGCGAATGAATTAGAATGGATCATTTGAATGAATTAGAATGGATCATACGAAGGAATTAGAATGGATCGTGCGAATAAATTAGAATGGATCGTATGAATGAATTAGAATGGATTGTATGAATGAATTAGAATGGATCGTAGTAATGAATTAGAATGGATGCTACGAATGAATTAGAATAGATTGTGCGAATGAATTAGAATGGATCGTACGAATGATTTAGAAAGGATACATTCGTGCGAATGAATTAGAATGGACCGTATGAGTGTGAGTGAATTAGAATGGATCATGCGAATGAATTAGAATGGATCGTATTAATGAATTAGAATGGATCGTGCGAATGAATTAGAATGGATCGTACGAATGAGTAAGAATGGATCGTGCGAATGAATTAGAATGGATCATATGAATGAATTAGAATGGATCGTATGAATGAATTAGAATGGATCGTGCGAATAAATTAGAATGGATCGTACGAATGAATTAGAATGGATCGTACGAATGAATTAGAATGGATTGTGCGAATGAATTAGAATGGATCGTACGAATGAATTAGAATGAATTATAACGGATACATTCATGCTAATGAATTAGAATGGATCATACGAATGAATTAGAATGGATTCATTCGTGCGAATGAATTAGAATGGATCGTGCGAATGAATTAGAATGGATTGTACGAATGAATTAGAATGGATCGTACGAATGAATTAGGATGGATACATTCGTGCGAATCCATTCTATTTCATTCGTACGATCCATTCTAATTCATTCGCACGATCCATTCTAATTCATTCATACGATCCATTCTAATTCATTCGTATGATCCATTCTAATTCATTCGTACGATCCATTCTAATTCATTCGCACAATCTATTCTAATTCATTCGTACGATCCATTCTAATTCATTCACACGATCCATTCTAATTCATTCGTACGATCCATTCTATTTCATTCGTACGATCCATTCTTACTCATTCGTACGATCCATTCTAATTCATTTGCACGAAGGTATCCATTCTAATTCATTCGTACTATCCATTCTAATTCCTTCCTACAATCCATTCTAATTCCATTGTACGATCCATTCTAATTCATTCGTACGATCCATTCTAATTCATTCGTACGATCCATTCTAATTCTTTCATATGATCCATTCTAATTCATTCGTACGGTATGATTCATTCTAATTCATTCGTACGATTCATTCTAATTCAATCCATTCTAATTCATTCATACGATCCATTCTATTTCATTCGTACAATCCATTCTAATACATTCTAATTTATTCGCACGATCCATTCTAATTCATTCATACGATCCATTCTAATTCATTCATATGATCCATTCAAATTCATTCGCTCGATCCAATCTAATTCATTCGTACGATCCATTATAATTCATTCGCACAATCTATTCTAATTCATTCGTACGATCCATTCTAATTTATTCGCACGATCCACTCTAATTCATTCATACGATCCATTCTATTTCATTCGTACGATCCATTCTATTTCATTCGTATGATCCATTCTTACTAATTCGTACGATCCATTCTAATTCATTGTGCGAATGAATTAGAATGGATCGTACGAATGAATTGGAATGGATACATTTGTGCGAATGAATTAGAATGGATCGTATGAATGAATTAGAGTGGATACATTCGTACAAATGAATTAGAATGGATCGTATGAATGAATTAGAATGGATACATTCGTGCGAATGAATTAGATTGGATCGTACGAATGGAATAGAATGGATCGTACGAATGAATTAGAATGGAGCGTGCGAATAAATTAGAATGGATCATACGAAGGAATTAGAATGGATCGTACGAATGAATTAGAATGGATCGTAGTAATGAATTAGAATGGATCGTATGCATGAATTAGAATGGATCGTGCGAATGAATTAGAATGGATCATACGAATGAATTAGAATGGATCGTATGAATGAATTAGAATGGATCGTGCGAATGAATTAGAATGGATCGTATGAATGAAATAGAATGGATTCGCACGAATGAATTAGAATGGATCGTACGAATGAATTAGAATGGATACATTCGTGCGAATGAATTAGAATGGAACGTACGAATGAATTAGAATGGATCGTAGAATGGATCGTATGAATGAATTAGAATGGATCGTTCGAATGAGTAAGAATGGATCGTACGAATTAATTAGAATGGATTAAATTAGAATGAATCGTACGAATGAATTAGAATGGATCGTACGAATGAATTAGAATGGTTCGTACGAATGAATTAGAATAGATTGTGCGAATGAATTAGAATGGATCGTGCAAATGAATTAGAATGGATCGTACAAATGAATTAGAATAGATTGTGCAAATGAATTAGAATGGATCGTACGAATGAATTAGAATGGATCGTACGAATGAATTAGAATGGATCGTACGAATGAATTAGAATGGATCGTGCGAATGAATTAGAATGGATCGTACGAATGAATTAGAATAGATTGTGCGAATGAATTAGAATGGATCGGACGAATGAATTAGAATGGATCGTACGAATGAATTAGAATGGATCATACGAATTAATTAGAATAGATTGTGCGAATGAATTAGAATGGATCATACGAATGAATTAGAATGGATCGTACGAATGAATTAGAATAGATTGTGCGAATGAATTAGAATGGATCGTACGAATGAATTAGAATGGATCGTACGAATGAATTAGAATGGATCGTGCGAATGAATTAGAATGGATCGTATTAATGAATTTGAATGGATCGTACGAATGAATTAGAATGGAACGTACGAATGAATTAGAATGGATCGTAGAATGGATCATACGAATGAATTAGAATGGATCGTACGAATGAATTAGAATAGATTGTGCGAATGAATTAGAATGGAACGTACGAATGAATTAGAATGGATCGTAGAATGGATCGTATGAATGAATTAGAATGGATCGTTCGAATGAGTAAGAATGGATCGTACGAATTAATTAGAATGGATTGAATTAGAATGAATCGTACGAATGAATTAGAATGGATCGTACGAATGAATTAGAATGGATCGTACAAATGAATTAGAATAGATTGTGTGAATGAATTAGAATGGATCGTGCAAATGAATTAGAATGGATCGTACTAATGAATTAGAATAGATTGTGCGAATGAATTAGAATGGATCGTACGAATGAATTAGAATGGATCGTACGAATGAATTAGAAAGGATCGTATGAATGAATTAGAATGGATCGTGCGAATGAATTAGAATGGATCGTACGAATGAATTAGAATAGATTGTGCGAATGAATTAGAATGGATCGTACGAATGAATTAGAATGGATCGTACGAATGAATTAAAATAGATTGTGCGAATGAATTAGAATGGATCGTACGAATGAATTAGAATGGATCGTACGAATGAATTAGAATGGATCGTATGAATGAATTAGAATCGATCGTGCGAATGAATTAGAATGGATCGTACGAATGAAATAGAATGGATTCGCACGAATGTATCCGAATGGATCGTACGAAGGAATTAGAATGGATCGTACGAAGGAATTAGAATGGATAGTACGAATGAATTAGAATGGATACCTTCGTACAAATGAATTAGAATGGATCGTACGAATGAGTAAGAATGGATCGTACGAATGAAATAGAATGGATCGTATGAATGAATTAGAATGGATCGTGCGAATGAATTGGAATGGATCGTACGAATGAATTAGAATAGATTGTGCGAATGAATTAGAATGGATCGTACGAATGAATTAGAATGGATCGTACGAAGGAATTAGAATTGATCGTACGAATGAATTAGAATAGATTGTGTGAATGAATATGAATGGATCGTACGAATGAATTGGAATGGATACATTCGTGTGAATGAATTAGAATGGATCGTATGAATGAATTAGAGTGGATACATTCGTACAAATGAATTAGAATGGATCGTACGAATGAATTAGAATGGATCGTACGAATGAATTAGAATGGATCTTACGAATGAGTAAGAATGGATCGTACGAATAAAATAGAATGGATCGTATGAATGAATTAGAATGGATACGTGCGAATGAATTAGAATTGTGAATTAGAATGGATCATATGAAGGAATTAGAATGGATCGTGCTAATGAATTAGAATGGATTGTGCGAATGAATTAGAATGGATCGTACGAATGACTTAGAATGGATCGTACGAATGAATTAGAATGGATACATTCGTGTGAATCCATTCTATTTCATTCGTACGATCCATTCTAATTCATTCGCACGATCCATTCTAATTCATTCATACGATCCATTCTAATTCATTCGTACGATCCATTCTAATTCATTCGCACGATCCATTCTATTTCATTTGCACAATCTATTCTAATTCATTCGTACGATCCATTCTAATTCATTCACACGATCCATTCTAATTCATTCATACGATCCATTCTATTTCATTCGTACGATCCATTCTTACTCATTCGTACGATCCATTCTAATTCATTTGCACGAAGGTATCGATTCTAATTCATTCGTACTATCCATTCTAATTCCTTCCTACAATCCATTCTAATTCCATTGTACGATCCATTCTAATTCATTCGTACGATCCATTCTAATTCATTCGTACGATCCATTCTAATTCTTTCGTATGATCCATTCTAATTCATTCGTACGGTATGATTCATTCTAATTCATTCGTACGATTCATTCTAATTCAATCCATTCTAATTCATTCATACGATCCATTCTATTTCATTCGTACAATCCATTCTAATACATTCTAATTTATTCGCACGATCCATTCTAATTCATTCATACGATCCATTCTAATTCATTCATATGATCCATTCTAATTCATTCGCTCGATCCAATCTAATTCATTCGTACGATCCATTATAATTCATTCGCACAATCTATTCTAATTCATTCGTACGATCCATTCTAATTTATTCGCACGATCCATTCTAATTCATTCATACGATCCATTCTATTTCTTTCGTACGATCCATTCTATTTCATTCGTATGATCCATTCTTACTCATTCGTACGATCCATTCTAATTCATTGTGCGAATGAATTAGAATGGATCGTACGAATGAATTGGAATGGATACATTCGTGCGAATGAATTAGAATGGATCGTATGAATGAATTAGAGTGGATACATTCGTACAAATGAATTAGAATGGATCGTACGAATGAATTAGAATGGATACATTCGTGCGAATGAATTAGAATGTATCGTACGAATGAAATAGAATGGATCGTACGAATGAATTAGAATGGAGCGTGCGAATAAATTAGAATGGATCATACGAAGGAATTAGAATGGATCGTACGAATGAATTAGAATGGATCGTAGTAATGAATTAGAATGGATCGTATGCATGAATTAGAATGGATCATGCGAATGAATTAGAATGGATCGTACGAATGAATTAGAATGGATCGTATGAATGAATTAGAATGGATCGTGCGAATGAATTAGAATGGATCGTATGAATGAAATAGAATGGATTCGCACGAATGAATTAGAATGGATCGTACGAATGAATTAGAATGGATACATTCATGCGAATGAATTAGAACGGAACGTACGAATGAATTAGAATGGATCGTAGAATGGATCGTATGAATGAATTAGAATGGATCGTTCGAATGAGTAAGAATGGATCGTACGAATTAATTAGAATGGATTAAATTAGAATGAATCGTACGAATGAATTAGAATGGATCGTACGAATGAATTAGAATGGTTCGTTCGAATGAATTAGAATAGATTGTGCGAATGAATTAGAATGGATCGTGCGAATGAATTAGAATGGATCGTACTAATGAATTAGAATAGATTGTGCAAATGAATTAGAATGGATCGTACGAATGAATTAGAATGGATCGTACAAATGAATTAGAATGGATCGTATGAATGAATTAGAATGGATCGTGCGAATGAATTAGAATGGATCGTACGAATGAATTAGAATAGATTGTGCGAATGAATTAGAATGGATCGTACGAATGAATTAGAATGGATCGTACGAATGAATTAGAATGGATCATACGAATGAATTAGAATAGATTGTGCGAATGAATTAGAATGGATCATACGAATGAATTAGAATGGATCGTACGAATGAATTAGAATATATTATGCGAATGAATTAGAATGGATCGTACGAATGAATTAGAATGGATCGTACGAATGAATTAGAATGGATCGTGCGAATGAATTAGAATGGATCGTATTAATGAATTTGAATGGATCGTACGAATGAATTAGAATGGAACGTACGAATGAATTAGAATGGATCGTAGAATGGATCATATGAATGAATTAGAATGGATCGTACGAATGAATTAGAATAGATTGTGCGAATGAATTAGAATGGAACGTACGAATGAATTAGAATGGATCGTAGAATGGATCGTATGAATGAATTAGAATGGATCGTTCGAATGAGTAAGAATGGATCGTACGAATTAATTAGAATGGATTGAATTAGAATGAATCGTACGAATGAATTAGAATGGATCGTACGAATGAATTAGAATGGATCGTACGAATGAATTAGAATAGATTGTGCGAATGAATTAGAATGGATCGTGCGAATGAATTAGAATGGATCGTACTAATGAATTAGAATAGATTATGCGAATGAATTAGAATGGATCGTACGAATGAATTAGAATGGATCGTACGAATGAATTAGAATGGATCGTATGAATGAATTAGAATGGATCGTGCGAATGAATTAGAATGGATCGTACGAATGAATTAGAATAGATTGTGCGAATGAATTAGAATGGATCGTACGAATGAATTAGAATGGATCGTACGAATGAATTAAAATAGATTGTGCGAATGAATTAGAATGGATCGTACGAATGAATTAGAATGGATCGTACGAATGAATTAGAATGGATCGTATGAATGAATTAGAATCGATCGTGCGAATGAATTAGAATGGATCGTACGAATGAAATAGAATGGATTCGCACGAATGTATCCGAATGGATCGTACGAAGGAATTAGAATGGATCGTACGAAGGAATTAGAATGGATAGTACGAATGAATTAGAATGGATACCTTCGTGCAAATGAATTAGAATGGATCGTACGAATGAGTAAGAATGGATCGCACGAATGAAATAGAATGGATCGTATGAATGAATTAGAATGGATCGTGCGAATGAATTAGAATGGATCGTACGAATGAATTAGAATAGATTGTGCGAATGAATTAGAATGGATCGTACGAATGAATTAGAATGGATCGTACGAAGGAATTAGAATTGATCGTACGAATGAATTAGAATAGATTGTGTGAATGAATTAGAATGGATCGTACGAATGAATTGGAATGGATATATTCGTGTGAATGAATTAGAATGGATCGTATGAATGAATTAGAGTGGATACATTCGTACAAATGAATTAGAATGGATCGTACGAATGAATTAGAATGGATCATACGAATGAATTAGAATGGATCTTACGAATGAGTAAGAATGGATCGTACGAATAAAATAGAATGGATCGTATGAATGAATTAGAATGGATACGTGCGAATGAATTAGAATTGTGAATTAGAATGGATCATACGAAGGAATTAGAATGGATCGTGCTAATGAATTAGAAGGGATTGTGCGAATGAATTAGAATGGATCGTACGAATGACTTAGAATGGATCGTTCGAATGAATTAGAATAGATTGTGCGAATGAATTAGAATGGATCGTACGAATGAATTAGAAAGGATACATTCGTGCGAATGAATTAGAATGGATCGTATGAGTGTGAATGAATTAGAATGGATCGTGCGAATGAATTAGAATGAATCGTATTAATGAATTAGAATGGATCATGCGAATGAATTAGAATGGATCGTACGAATGAGTAAGAATTGATCGTGCGAATGAATTAGAATGGATTGTACGAATGAATTAGAATGGATCTTACGAATGAATTAGAATGGATACATTCGTGCGAATCCATTCTATTTCATTCGTACGATCCATTCTAATTCATTCGCACGATCCATTCTAATTCATTCATACGATCCATTCTAATTCATTCGTAAGATCCATTCTAATTCATTCGTACAATCCATTCTAATTCATTCGTACAATCCATTCTAATTCATTCATACGATCCATTCTAATTCATTAGCACAATCTATTCTAATTCATTTGTACGATCCATTATAATTCATTCGCACAATCCATTCTAATTCATTCGCACGAATGTATCCATTCAAATTCATTTGTACGAATGTATCCACTCTAATTCATTCGTACGATCCATTCTAATTCATTAGCACGATCCATTCTAATTCAATCGTACGATCCATTCTAATTCATTTATACGATCCAATCTAATTCATTCATACGATCCATTCTAATTCATTCGTACGATCCATTCTAATTCATTCGTACGATCCATTCTAATTCGTGCGAATGTATCCATTCTAATTCATTCGTACGATCCATTCTAATTCATTCGTACGAATGTATCCATTCTAATTCATTTGTACGAATGTATCCACTCTAATTCATTCGTACGATCCATTCTAATTCATTAGCACGATCCATTCTGATTCATTCGTATGATCCATTCTAATTCATTTATATGATCCAATCTAATTCATTCATATGATCCATTCTAATTCATTCGTACGATCCATTCTAATTCATTCGTACGATCCATTCTAATTCATGCGAATATATCCATTCTAATTCATTCGTACGATCCATTCTAATTCATTCGTACAATCCATTCTAATTCATTCGCACGATCCATTCGCATTCACTCAAACGATCCATTCTAATTCATTCATATGATCCATTCTAATTCATTCGCACGAATGTATCCATTCTATTTCATTCGTACGATCCATTCTAATTCATTCGCACGATCCATTCTAATTCATTCATACGATCCATTCTAATTCATTCGTACGATCCATTCTAATTCATTCGCACAATCTATTCTAATTCATTCGTACGATCCATTCTATCTCATTCGTACGATCCATTCTAATTCATTCGTACGATCGTATCCATTCTAATTCATTCGTACGATCCATTCTAATTCATTTGTACGATCCATTCTCACTTATTCGTACGATCCATTCTAATTCATTCGTACGATCCATTCTATCTCATTCGTACGATCCATTCTATTCTTACTCATTCATACGATCCATTCTAATTCATTCGCACGAATGTATCCATTCTAAATGAATTAGAATGGATCGTGCGAATGAGTAAGAATGGATCGTACGAATGAATTAGAATGGATCGTATGAATGAATTAGAATGGATCGTATTAATGAATTAGAATGGATCGTATGAATGAATTAGAATAGATCGTACAAATGAACTAGAATGGATACGAATGGATCGTACGAATGAGTAAGAATGGATCATACGAATGAAATAAAATGGATTGTACGAATGAATTAGAATGGATACATTCGTGCGAATGAATTAGGATGGATCGTATGAATGAATTAGAATGGATCGTACGAATGAATTAGAATGGATACATTCGTGCGAATGAATTAGAATGGATCGTATGAATGAATTAGAATCGATCGTACGAATGAATTAGAATGGATCATGCGAATGAATTAGAATAGATCATGCGAATGAATTAGAATGGATCGTACGAATGAATTAGAATAGATTGTGCGAATGAATTAGAATGGATCGTACGAATGAATTAGAATGTATCCTTTCTAATTCATTCGTACGATCCATTCTAACTCATTCGCACAATCCATTCTAATTCATTCATACGATCCATTCTAATTCATTCACACGATCCATTCTAATTCATTCATACGATCCATTCTAATTCATTCGCACGAATGTATCAATGGATCGTACGAATGAATTTGAATGGATTGAATCAGAATGAATCGTACGAATGAATTAGAATGGATCGTGCGAATGAATTAGAATGGATTGTACGAATGAATTTGAATGGATCGTACGAATGAATTAGAATGGATCGTGCGAATGAATTAGAATGGATCGTACGAATGAATTAGAAAGGATACATTCTAATTCATTCGTACAATGCATTCTAATTCATTCGCACAATCTATTCTAATTCATTCATACGATCCATTCTAATTCATTCGCACGATCCATTCTAATTCATTCGTACGATCCATTCTTACTCATTCGTACGATCCATTCTAATTCATTCATACGATCCATTCTAATTCCGTCGTACGATCCATTCTAATTCATTCGTACGATCCATTCTAATTCATTCGCACGAATGTATCCATTCTAATTCATTCATACATGTATGAATGAATTAGAATGGATCGTACGAATGAATTAGAGTTGATACATTCGTGCGAATGAATTAGAATGGATCGTACGAATGAATTTGATTGGATCGTATGAATGAATTATAATGGATCATGCGAATGAATTATAATGGATCGTACGAATGAATTAGAATGGATACATTCGTGCGAATCCATTCTATTTCATTCGTACGATCCATTCTAATTCATTCGCACGATCCATTCTAATTCATTCATACGATCCATTCTAATTCATTCGCACGATCAATTCTAATTCATTCATACGATCCATTCTAATTCATTCGCACGATCCATTCTAATTCATACACACTCATACGATCCATTCTAATTCATTCGCACGAATGTATCCTTTCTAATTCATTCGTACGATCCATTCTAATTCATTCGCACAATCTATTCTAATTCATTCGAACGATCCATTCTAAGTCATTCGTACGATCCATTCTAATTCATTCGCACAATCCATTCTAATTCATTAGCACGATCGTGCGAATGAATTAGAATGGATTGTGCGAATGAATTAGAATGGATCGTACGAATGAATTAGAATGGATCGTACGAATGAATTAGAATGGATCGTACGAATGAATTAGAATGGATCGTACGAATGAATTAGAATGGATTGAATTAGAATGAATCGTACGAATGAATTAGAATGGACCGTACGAATGAAATAGAATAGATCGTACGAATGAATTAGAATGGATTGAATTAGAATGAATCGTACGAATGAATTAGAATGGATCGTGCGAATGAATTAGAATGGATCGTACGAATGAATTAGAATGGAACGTACGAATGAATTAGAATGGATCGTACGAATGAATTAGAATGGATTGAATTAGAATGAATCGTACGAACGAATTAGAATGGATCGTACGAATGAATTAGAATAGATCGTACGAATGAATTAGAATGGATTGAATTAGAATGAATCGTACAAATGAATTAGAATGAGGATCGTACGAATGAATTAGAATGGATCTAATTTATTCACACGATCCATTCTAATTCATTCGTACGATCCATTCTAATTCATTCGCACGATCCATTCTAATTCATTCTCACGATCCATTCTAATTCATTCATACGATCCATTCTAATTTCATTCGTACAATCCATTCTAATTCATTTGCACGATCCATTCGCATTCACTCAAACGATCCATTCTAATTCATTCGTACGATCTATTCTATTTCATTTGCACGAAGGTATCCATTCTAATTCATTCGTACTATCCATTCTAATTCCTTCGTACGATCCATTCTAATTCATTCGTACGATCCATTCTAATTCATTCGCACGATCCATTCTAATTCATTCGTACGATCCATTCTATTTCATTCATACGATCCATTCTAATTCATTCATACGATCCATTCTAATTCATTCGCACGATCCATTCTAATTCATTCGCATGATCCATTCTAATTCATTCGTACGATCGATTCTAATTCATTCACACGATCCATTCTAATTCATTCGCACGAATGTATCCATTCTAATTCATTCGTACGATCCATTCTAATTCATTCATACGATCCATCCTAATTCATTCGCACGAATGTATCCATTCTAATTCACTCGTACAATCCATTCTATTTCATTCGTACGATCCATTCTTACTCATTCGTCCGATCCATTCGTATCCATTCTAATTCATTCGTACGATCTATTCTAATTCATTCGTACGATCCATTCTAATTCATTAATACGATCCAATCTAATTCATTCATACGATCTATTCTAATTCATTCGTACGATCCATTCTAATTCATTCGCACGATCCATTCTAATTCATTCGCACGATCCATTCTAATTCATTCATACGATCCATTCTAATACATTCGTACGATTCATTCTAATTCAATCCATTCTAATTCATTCGTACGATCCATTCTAATTCATTCGTACGATCCATTCTAATTCATTCATACGATCCATTCTAATTCATTCGTACGATCCATTCTAATTCATTCGTACAATCCATTCTAATTCATTCGCACGATCCATTCGCATTCACTCAAACGATCCATTCTAATTCATTCATATGATCCATTCTAATTCATTCGCACGAATGTATCCATTCTAATTCATTCGTACGATCCATTCTAATTCATTTGTACGAATGTATCCATTCTAATTCGTTCATACGATCCATTCTAATTCATTCGCACGAATGTATCCATTCTAATTCATTCGTACGATCCATTCTAATTCATTCTCACGATCCATTCTAATTCATTCGCACGATCCATTCTTACTCATTCGTACGATCCATTCTAATTCATTCGCACGATCCATTCTAATTCATTAATACGATCCATTCTCGAATAGATCGTGCGAATGAATTAGAATTGATCGTACGAATGAATTGGAATGGATACATTCGTGCGAATGAATTAGAATGGATCGTATGAATGAATTAGAGTGGATACATTCGTACAAATGAATTAGAATGGATCGTACGATTGAATTAGAATGGATACATTCGTGCGAATGAATTAGAATGGATCATATGAATGAATTAGAATGGATCGTTTGAGTGAATGCGAATGGATCGTGCGAATGAATTAGAATGGATTGTACGAATGAATTAGAATGGATCGTACGAATGAATTAGAATGGATACATTCATGCGAATCCATTCTATTTCATTCGTACGATCCATTCTAATTCATTCGCACGATCCATTCTAATTCATTCGTACGATCCATTCTAATTCATTTGTACGATCCATTCTAATTCATTCGTACGATCCATTCTAATTCATTCGTACGATCCATTCTAATTCATTCGCACGATCCATTCTAATTCATTCATACGATCCATTCTAATTCATTCGCACGATCCATTCTAATTCATTCGCACGATCCATTCTAATTCATTCGTACGATCGATTCTAATTCATTCATATGATCCATTCTAATTCATTCGCACGAATGTATCCATTCTAATTCATTTGTACGATCCATTCTAATTCATTCATACGATCCATCCTAATTCATTCGCACGAATGTATCCATTCTAATTCATTCGTACAATCCATTCTATTTCATTCGTACGATCCATTCTTACTCCTCGTACGATCCATTCGTATCCATGCTAATTCATTCGTATGATCTATTCTAATTCATTCGTACGATCCATTCTAATTCATTAATACGATCCAATCTAATTCATTCATACGATCCATTCTAATTCATTCATACGATCCATTCTAATTCATTCGTGCGAACCATTCTATTTCATTTGCACGAAGGTATCCATTCTAATTCATTCGTACTATCCATTCTAATTCCTTCGTACGATCCATTCTAATTCATTCATACGATCCATTCTATTTCATTCATACGATCCATTCTAATTCATTCGTACGATCCATTCTAATTCCTTCGTATCCATTCTAATTCACTCATACGATCCATTCTAATTCATTTATACGAATCATTTTAATTCATTCGCACAATCTATTCTAATTCATTCGTACGATCAATTCTAATTCATTCGCACGATCCATTCTAATTCATTCGTACGATCCATTCTAATTCATTCGTACGAATGTATCCATTCTAATTCAATCCATTCTAATTCATTCGTACGATCCATTCTATTTCATTCGTACGATCCATTCTAATTCATTCGTACGATCCATTCTAATTCATTCGCACGATCCATTCTAATTCATTCATACGATCCATTCTAATTCATTCGTACGATCCATTCTATTTCATTCGCACGATGAATTAGAATGGATTCATTCGTGCGAATGAATTAGAATGGATCGTACGAATGAATTAGAATGGATCGTATGAATGAATTAGAATGGATCGTGCGAATGAATTAGAATGGATCGTATTAATGAATTTGAATGGATCGTACGAATGAATTAGAATGGAACGTACGAATGAATTAGAATGGATCGTAGAATGGATCGTATGAATGAATTAGAATGGATCGTACGAATGAGTAAGAATGGATCATACGAATGAATTAGAATGGATCGTACGAATGAATTAGAATGGATCGTACGAAATGTATCCATTCTAATTCATTCGTACGATCCAGTCTAATTCATTTGTACGAAGGAATTAGAAAGGATCGTATGAATGAATTAGAATGGATCGTACGAATGAAATAGAATGGATCCATTCTTACTCATTCGTACGATTCATTCTAATTCAATCCATTCTAATTCATTCGCATGATCCATTCTAATTCATTCATACGATCGATTCTAATTCATTCATACGATCCATTCTAATTTATTCGCACGATCCATTCTAATTCATTCGTACGATCTATTCTATTTCATTCGTACAATCCATTCTTACTCAATCGTATGATCCATTCTAATCCATTCGCACAATCTATACGTGCGAATGAATTAGAATGGATCGTATGAGTGTGAATGAATTAGAATGGATCGTGCGAATGAGTAAGAATGGATTGTACGAATGAGATAGAATGGATCGTACGAATGAATTAGAATGGATACATTCATGCGAATGAATTAGAATGGATCATACGAATGAATTAGAATGGATTCATTCGTGCGAATGAATTAGAATGGATCGTACGAATGAATTAGAATGGATTTAATTAGAATGAATTGTACGAATGAATTAGAATGGATTGTATGAATGAATTAGAATGAATGAATTAGAATGGATCTTACGAATGAATTAGAATGGATCGTACGAATGAATTAGAATGGATCGTTCGAATGAATTAGAATAGATTGTGCGAATGAATTAGAATGGATCATAAGAATGAGTAAGAATGGATCGTAGAATTAGAATGGATCATATGAATGAATTAGAATGGATCGTGCGAATGAATTAGAATGGATACATTCGTGCGAATGAATTAGAATGGATCGTATGAATGAAATAGAGTGGATACATTCGTACAAATGAATTAGAATGGATCGTACGAATGAATTAGAATGGATCATACGAATGAATTAGAATGGATCGTTTGAGTGAATGCGAATGGATCGTGCGAATGAATTAGAATGGATTGTACGAATGAAATAGAATGGATCGTACGAATGAAATAGAATGGATCGTACGAATGAATTAGAATGGATCGTATGAATGAATTAGAATGGATCGTGCGAATGAATTAGAATGGATCGTACGAATGAAATAGAATGAATTCGCACGAATGTATCCATTCTAATTCATTCGTACGATCCATTCTAATTCATTCGTACAATCTATTCTAACTCATTCGTACGATCCATTCTAATTCATTCGCACGATCCATTCTAATTAATTAATACGATCCATTCTAATTCATTCGCACGATCCATTCTAATTCATTCACACTCATACGATCCATTCTAATTCATTCGCATGAATGTATCCTTTCTAATTCATTCGTACGATCCATTCTAATTCATTCGCACAATCTATTCTAATTCATTCGAACGATCCATTCTAATTCATTCGTACGATCCATTCTAATTCATTCGTACGATCCATTCTAATTCATTCGCACGATCCATTCTAATTCATTCGCACGATCCATTCTAATTCATTAGCACGATCCATTCTAATTCATTCGTACGATCCATTCTAATTCATTTATACGATCCAATCTAATTCATTCATACGATCCATTCTAATTCTTTCGCACGAATGTATCCATTCTAATTCATTCGTACGAATGAATTAGAATGGATCGTACGAATGAATTAGAACGGATACATTCGTGCGAATGAATTGGAATGGATCGTATGAGTGTGAATGAATTAGAATGGATTGTGCGAATGAATTAGAATGGATCGTATGAATAACTTAGACTGGATCGTTCGAATGAATTAGAATAGATTGTGCGAATGAATTAGAATGGATCGTACGAATGAATTAGAACGGATACATTCGTACGAATGAATTAGAATGGATCGTATGAGTGTGAATGAATTAGAATGGATTGTGCGAATGAATTAGAATGGATCGTACGAATGAATTAGAATGGATCGTACGAATGAATTAGAATGGATACATTCGTGCAAAAGAAGTAGAATGGATTGTATGAATGAATTAGAATGGATCGTGCGAATGAATTAGAATGGATCGTGCGAATGAATTAGAATGGATACATTCATGCGAATGAATTAGAATGGATCATACGAATGAATTAGAATGGATTCATTCGTGCGAATGAATTAGAATGGATCATACGAATGAATTAGAATGGATCGTATGAATGAATTAGAATGGATCGTGCGAATGAATTAGAATGGATCGTATTAATAAATTTGAATGGATCGTACGAATGAATTAGAATGGAACGTACGAATGAATTAGAATGGATCGTAGAATGGATCGTATGAATGAATTTCTCAAGCAACACCTCTTGGGCGATCAGAGCGACCCCGATCCCAGCCCCCAAAGTGTTGGAGGATCCATCGACGAACAATTCCCATCCCGTCGCCTCCGGACGCTCATTTGGAGGACGCTCGCCTTGGTTGTCCAAGAACCTCGCCTTCCCAGGGTGTGCCTCAGTTGGCTCATCCTCCTGGTACTGGACTGGTTCTTCTATGGGGAAGTCCGCTAAGAAATCGGCGAGAGCCTGCCCTTTGACAGCAACTCGAGGGACATACTCCAATCCATAGGCGGCGAGCTCGGCAGACCATCTATACAACCTGCCGGCTACCGAAGGTCTGGAGAGGGCGTTCTTCAGGGGGTGCTCCGTGATGACTTTGACGGTGTGCGCCGAGAAGTAGGGGTAAAGTTTCCTCGCGGTAAGGACCAAGGCTAAAGCGACCTTCTCGATTGGTCGATACCGGAGCTCGGCGGGAAGCATCGTGTGGCTCACAAAATAGACAGGCCGCTCTACCTTTGCATCTTCCACTACCAGGACCCCGCTTACGGCGTTCTCCGTGACCACGAGATACACGCCAAGCTCGGCGCCATCTTTTAGTGCCGCTAGGATCGGCGGGCTCGCAAGATAGTCCTTGATCTTCTAAAAGGCACGCTCGCAATTTTCATCCCAGCAAATGCTCGCTCCTTTTCGCAGCAGCTCGAAAAGAGGTCGGCAATTGTCTGAGGATTTGGATATAAATTGATTAAGCGCGGCGATTTGCCCGCTCAATCTCTGGACTTCCTGCCGGGTTCTTGGTGCGGGCATTTCGATAAGTGCTCGGATTTGCCCAGGGTCGGCCTCGATCCCCCTGTGGGTGACCAGGTACCCGAGGAATTTCCCCGAAGTCACCCCGAATGCGCACTTCGCCGGGTTCAGCCTCATTCGGTACTTTCTCAGTATTTCAAAGGTTTCGCGGAGGTCGGCGACATGCCCTCCTCGCTCTCGACTTTTTACTAGAAGGTCGTCAACATATACCTCGACATTTCTGCCGATCTGATTTTTAAACATGTGAGTGACTAACCTTTGGTAGGTCGCTCCAGCGTTCTTGAGTCCGAAGGGCATCACTCGATAGCAGTATAGCTTCTGGTAGCCCGCTCCGGAGTAGAAGGCGGTCTTCTCCTGATCTTCGGGGTGGAGGGGTATTTGGTTATACCCTGAGTATCCATCCATGAAAGATAGAGCCCGGAACCCGACAGCTGCGTCGACCAGCGCGCCTATTCTTGGAAGAGGAAAACCGTCCTTTGGGCATGCCTTATTGAGGTCGGAGAAATCGATGCACACTCTGACCGCTCCGCTCTTCTTAGGCACCGCCACAATATTGGAGATCCACTCGGGGAAGTGTGCCTCGCGTATGAAGCCAGCTCGCTCTAGCTTGTCTATCTCCGCCGCCACTGCGATGGATTTCGCAGCAGGTATGTGCCGAGCTTTCTGCTTGACCGGTGGGAACTCCTTCACGGTGTGCAGACGATGACAGGCGACCTCCGGGTCAATCCCTGGCATGTCCGCGAAGCTCCAGGCGAATACGTCGCAGTATTCCCTAAGCAAGCTGGTTATGGCTTGGACCTCGCCCTTGGTTAACGAGGTCCCGAGACTAACAATTCTCGGCCCTTCTTCACCGCTAATGTCGATCTCTTGAAGTGGTTCGGCTACTGGAAAACTTCCTCTCCTGGGGGTTGTCAGGCGACCTTCCTCCAACTTAAGATCCGCACCGCTCCCACCCGGGTATGGAGCAGGGGACTTAGGCGAGGAGGTCCCCAGCGGACTTCCCAAGAGCTCGCTCGTAGCGGGCGGTAATTGCTTGGAGGGTGCGGGCCTCTTGGCCTCGGCGACTTCCATGTCCATGAGGTGAGGAGCATCCTGCTCGCATCTGGTTGCGGTTACCTGATCTCCCCGAATGACTATGACCCCGCTCGTCGTCGGAAATTTGAGGGCCTGATGGTTGGGTGAAGACACCGCCTTCATCTGCCTTAGCCAAGGCCGCCCAAGGATGGCGTTAAAGGCCGAATTCCCGTCGACTACTGCGAAGCGGACTTGGCGAGCTTCCGGGCCCGCTGTCACGGTAAGGGTTATCTCTCCCACTACTTTGGCGACCTCACCGGTGAATCCACTGAGGGAGCTCGTCGAGGGAGACAAATCGGCGAGTCTCAACCCCATTCGCAGGTAGGCCGATAGAAAAAGGATGTCAACGGCGCTGCCTGAATCCACCAGAGCTCGCCTCACCTCGATGTTTGCCATCATCAGGCGTATGACGAGGGGGTCATTGTGGGGCGTGACGACCCCAGCCATGTCGTCCTCCGAAAACCAGAGGAAATCGCGGGCTTCCACCCTTGGTGCTCAAAGTAAAGTAGGAGTTAGCGAGACAGAAAATACCTTCTGCGCCCGCTCCATCTCCCTGACTCGCTGGCGGGCTTCATTACTTGATCTGGGGCCGCTCAGCCGCCCGCTAATGGTGTGGCAGATCGCCGGTCCTCCTGGGGGAGGCGGAGGTAAGGCGGGCTCCGCGAGTCCTGGGCGATCTCCCTCCCGAGGGGCTCGCTCTGGAATCACCTCGAACCTTCTCGGGGGCGAGATGAACTGGTTCAAGTGCCCCAAGGTGACCAAATCCTCTAGGTGGTTTTTCAGAGCCCGACATCTATTAGTGTGATGCCCAGGGCTTCGATGAAAAGCGCACCGCCGCGAGTTGTCGGTAGAGCCGGGCTCTGCGACCTGTAGGGGTGGCGGGTACTGGAAGAAAGGCTCATTCCGAATTTGATGGAAAATTTGCCCCGGTGAGTGGGTCAACACGGTGAAGTCCCCCTCCTCGGGTCCCGGAGGCAGGCGCCAGTTCGCCGGCCTTCCAGCGACTATCGCGGGGGCTTCAGCGGGCTGTACTGCAGGAGCTGCGGCCGGTCCGGGCGAAGGTACCGTAAGTGGCACCTCTCTCCTCTCCACGGCCTTAACGATAAGAGGTCGCAAAGCCGGAGGAGGTCGCTGCTCCACTGTCTTTCCCTTTCGATCTAGCACCGCATCCTCGAGCTTGATGTGCTGCTGGACCAGGGCAAATAGTTCGACCATTGTGCGAGGGTCCTTGATCACTAAGGCGTCATGAAGCTTGCCCCCCTCGGGGAGGGCGCTTCTGAAAGCACTCACCACGGTACGATCCTGGCCCGCCGCGTCTTCCAGAGCGAGGTAGGCGCTTCGGAATCGCGTTGCGAAGCACCGGAGCGTTTTGCGAGCTCCCATGGCCAAAGTAAATAGAGACTCGATCCTCTTCGGGGGCTGCCTATTGTAGCGATACTGCTCCAGGAATAGCCTAGAGAGAGTTGGAAAGTCGGGGATCACGCCGGACGGCAGCTTGTGAAACCAATTCAACGCCGATATGGTCAGACTGCTCGGGAACGCTCGACACAGGACGTGGTCCTGGTCCCGGAAAAATAGAAGTTTCTTGTAGGCCAAGAGATGGTCGACGGGATCTTGCGACCCGTCGAACAAAAAACACTTCGGGGGGGTCCAGTGGTGCGGAAAACCCCCTTGGTGGACCTCGCTGGTGAAGGGCGAGCTTCCTCCGTGGGCGGCGAGGTCCTCTAGTAAATCCACTGGCGCACTAGGTCGCTGCCAGTGCCCGGGGAGAAATCCCAAAGGCGGCTGCGCAGGTCCTAGGCGCTCGTGTGCACTCCCTCTAGGGAGGTTCGGATCCACCCCACGGCGACCCTCGGGGGCCACCGATCGGCGGCCTCCTGGCTGCTCGCGCGCTGGTCCCTTTAGCGAGGCGGTTGGTCTATGGGAGGCCGTCGCCTCTCGAGGTTCGGAAGGTATAGCCACCGCGGGCTCTCTCCCTCGTCGCCGATGGCGCGGGTCGCGATCCCTCTCTTGAGACCTCGCCTCCGACCCGTCAGAGTCGACGCTCCGGCTACACCGGCAAGGGATGGTCGCGCGCGAGGTCGCCTGGTTGCTGGACCGCTGGGTTACAAGCTTCTGTAACCTTGTGAGCGGGGTCTCCTTCGCTCTACGCACGGCCGTCCTCTCACCCGGGGGTTCCGGGCGAGAAGTTCGCCGTGCTGGGACGGTCGTGGGCAGACGCGATGAGACGGGAGGTCGCGCGGGGGACGCGGGCCTCGATGGTCCCGATCGCCGGCTAGCCGCCGGAGCCTGACGCAAGCGCGTCAACTCCTCCATCATTGCCCGCTGGGTGGCCAACATCTCCAACAGGAGCTGGTCACTGAGCGGGACAAGGGGCTGGGGATTCTAAGCGGGGGGTTCGTTGTGCACAGACCCCATACGGGCCCTCGTCCGTCTGCGCCCCCTCGTCGCCGGAGCCATCTTTGGGGCTATGAAGGCCGTCGGCGCACAACCGTATGGTCGTGGGTGTTCTCACAGGAACCAGTCGAAGATCCCACAGACGGCACCAAATGTTTGGGGGATTTTTCACTGGTCCTTGCGAGCCACCTGTAAGACAGAAAAGAGAACGTGAGAACGGCTGGCTCCCTTAGGAGCGCAGACCCTCCGACGCTCAAGTCACTGACGGTAGCACAACGGAGAGCTGTTGTATACCAAAGTGGTAGGGAATAGGATTTCGAACCTGTACTTTGGAGCCTGGGGATGTGCATTTATAGACATGGGCGACCTATCGGAGCGTGACGTGTGGAAGCTCTTTCCGGCACCTTCTAGGCCCCCACGTTCTAGCCTACAATAGTCTCTGACAGTTCTTGGAACTTGGACCCCTGACATTCTTTGTCGTCTAGCTCGCCTGACGAAGTAGTGGGGGACAGCAGCTGCCGTTCTGTTGCCGCCAGGGGAATCTTCTAAAATGTTCAAGTCTGGGAGGTCTCAAACCGACTCTGACGGGCTTCCGTGGACTGCAATCGTCCACGTAGCTTCAGTGGGTTCTCGACACCTGGTAAGCTTTATGCTGCTTTTACTGGGGGCGACCTCTTTACCAAGGGATTCGGGTAGTCCGCCACCCTCTTCCTATTGCCAAGAGTCGGGCTCCGGGGAGGGCGACCTCTTCGACAATGAAAGCAGCCTGGCGATCTCACCGAGGGTGATCCACCACCATCTCACTGCCAAGAGTCGGGCTCCAGGGAGAACAACCTCTTCGACAACGAGAGGGGGCTAGCGATCTCATTGGGCGCTCTACTAATGTTCTTTGATACCTTTCTAAGTTTTCTCTACGCAAGCTTTGGGGCGGGCTCCCTGCGAGCTATGAAGCTAGCTCCTTGCGAGCCTGGGGGGGCGAGCTGTTTGCGAGCTCTAGCGAGCTCCTGAGCGAGCTTGGGCGAGCTCCTTCGCGCTCTTTGTCTAAGCCATTTACAGAATTTGAGCGTGCTCCTGCGGGGTCTGGGAGGGCGAGCGGTTTGCAGGCTTGGGCGTGCTCCTGAGCGAGCTTGGGCGAGCTCCTTCACGTTATTTGTCTAAGCCACTTACAGAATTTGGGCGTGCTCCTGCGGGGTCTGGGAGGGCGAGCTGTACTCAGATACAAGGTGTCCATCCAGCTCTCTGTGGGGGCGAGCTCCTGATGGGCTGAGAGGGCGAGCTCCTGGCGGGCTGGGGCGAGCTCCTTGCGAGCTGGAGGGCGATCTCCTTGCGAGCTGGAAAGGCGAGCTCCTTACGAGATGGAGGGCGAGCTCCTTGCGAGCTGGAAAGGCGAGCTCCTTGCGAGCTGGAAAGGGGGCACGCTCGGCTTCCGAGGGTTCCAACTCCTGGACGGGCTATCCAAGATTTGTGGTTTTTGACTACCCCCAACATTACCCCCTCCTGAGGGAGTGATCGAGGAAACTCGACGCTTGCTCAGGAGTCTTAGTGAGTTCCTATCCCTTGTTATGTGCCTGATATCAATGTCTGCTGCAACAGTTTCCTGGCGGGACGGAGATAGTAGCCACGGGCGATCTGCATCGAGAGCTTTGACTGCCAGTATTTCAACGAATGCTGAGCGGGCCGGGAGCATCAGCCACGAGCGATCTCCTTGCAATGGTCGCTTCATCTTAAATGCGGCGCGAGGCTCAAGGCGGGTACAACATATCTCATCTTAGTGAGACCTCGAGGACCATACTGTTGCATCAATCGTTAGGCAGGCTGCGAGCATCTGCCACGAGCTATCTCTCCTTAGTGAGACCTCGAGAACGATGCTGATGCAACAATCGCTGGGCGGGCCGGGAGCATCAGCCACGTGCAATCTTCTTCCGGTGGAAGCATGTCACACGCGGTCAGGGTCTGCGTCGGGCGAGCTGCGGGCACCTGCCATGGGCGGTCTGCGACGAGAGTTTTGACTCCGAGTACTTCACAAACGCTGGGCGGGCCGGGAGCATCAGCCGCGAGCGATCTCCTTCCGGTGCGAGCTCATCACACGCGGTCAGGGTCTGCGTCGGGCGAGCTGCAGGCTATGGCCACGAGCGGTCTGCGTCGAGAGTTTTGATTCCCAGTATTTCACAAACGCTGGGCGGGCCGGGAGCATCAGCCACGAGCGATCTCCTTCCGATGCGAGCTTGTCGCATGCGGTCAGGGTCTGCCTCGAGCGAGCTGCGGGCACCTGCCGCGAGCTATCTGCGTCGAGAGTTTTGACTCCCAGTATTTCACAAACGCTGGGCGGGCCGGGAGCATCAGCCACGGGCGATCTCCTTCCGATGCGAGCTTGTCGCATACGGTCAGGGTCTGCCTCGAGCGAGCTGCGGGCACCTGCCGCGAGCGGTCTTGTGACTTGGGTATCACACCAAATCTCCAACGGTCGCTTCATTTTGAATGCGGCGCGAGGCTCAAGGCGGATACAACGAATCTCATCATGAGATCCCGATCGGCGCGAAACACGTGTTTCCTCCTCATTCGCTCTGCTTCTGTCAGTAAATGACAGTGTTGGCGCCGGCGCAGCTTTTTCCACGCGTGGCCTACGTGGCACTGTCTGATTGGAGGACGGTGAGCTGTCGCTTCGACCGTCGGTGTGTCGCCTCGTTGGGCGCGCTCGAGTATTAACTGCGGCCCGATTCACCTGCCTCTCTTTTACCTATAAATAGGGGACGAGGGGCGATTTTTACCGCTGCGTGAAAACAGCTCTCCCTTCTCCCAGCTCGCTCTTTCTTTCCTGCTTTCAGCTAGCCTTTCCTTTCTGCTCTGATGGCCTCTGCTTCCGACGTTGCTGCTGCCGTTGCCGCCGCTGCTGCCGCCGCCCAAGCCTCTGAGCCCACCGCTGAGAGGGCGGTGGTATGGCTGCAGAACCCGACCGGGGTGCCCGTCGGGGAGAGTATCCGGGCGGCGATCGATCTCCCTCAGGAGATCCTTGTCACCGAGATGCCACTCTCGGGGAGGCCGCCCCAGGGCACGGTAGCTTCCGTCGGGCTGCTGTGGTCTGGGCTGCGGTTCCCCCTGAGTCATCTCGCCGGGGAGCTCCTGGAGTTAACGGGGCTTTACCCCGCCCAACTCTCAGGAAACTCCTGGGGGATACTCTACGGGCTGTCTCAGCTGGAGACCGCTCTGAAGGCGAGGATCCCACTGAGCTACCTGCTCAAAAAGTGGCTCCTCAAGCCCTCGCCGGTCTTCAGCATCGTGGGCTGCGGCTACTTCTATCTCGCCGGGCGGCCTGGCGAGGTGCTCCCCTTCTCCACCGTCGAGAGCAAGGACCGCCACTGGAAGGACTATCCTTTCGTGGTGGTCGGCGACTGGCGTGGGCGGCACAGCGGAGTCCCGGCTCACCCAGGGGTTCCCCCGACGGCGGTCTTCCGGGAGATCTCCTTCTACAAGGCGGGGAAGAAGAAGTGCATCGCTCCCGACCGGGAGCGATCTCTGGACGAGGCGATCCTCCACTACCTCGGTGGGCGGACTCCAGAGAAGATCACCGCTCCCGACTTCACCTTCCAGCTGAAGGACGGGAAGACCGGCGCTATTCTGCTGAAGCAGAAAGGGGTCCGGAAGAAGAAGGAGGAGGAGGTCGGCGCTATTCCGCCGATGCAGAACGCCCCTCCTCCCTCCAAAGGGGCCAGCAAGGGGGCAGGGAGCTCCGGAGGCAACCCCCGCAAGAAGGTGGCCCGGAGGCGAGCCTCGCCCATCCGCCTCAACGACCCCGACACCCTGGAGATGCTCCGCCAGGGTGAAGCCTCTGCTCCTCCGCAACCTCCTCGCCCGGACGCCGGCCCAGGTCAGCCTCCTGCCCCAACTCCCATTGTCCGCCGCAAGATCCAGATGGTCGAGCCCGACGACCCAAACATCGACCTCCCGCTAACCATGGTGGAAGTCAAATCCGAGATGGCCCAGATATTAATGGGCTACTTCCCGGGCGATCTGACCGTCCCTCTTCGTGTAGCAGTGCTGACGCCGGAGATGGAGGCCCGCGGGAAGAAGAAGGCCAAGCGTGCGGGGCCCGCGCCTTCGAACGTCCAGGCGGAGCAGCGGCGGAAAGCGCTCGAGGAGGCGGGCTTGGACTCGGAGCCCAGTTGGACGGACTCTACGGAGGAGGCAACAGGCTCCGAGGAGGAAGAGCCCGCCCCTCAAGCTCTTCGGGTGGAGCCTATCGCTCCCGCCCAAGTGGAGAAGCCCGCAGCTGCATCAGCTCCCGCACCAGAGGTGGGACCGAGCGGGCAGGTGCTTCCACCTCCCACCGACGGGGCAGGGGTCCAGCAGGGCGAAACCAACGCCGTCGCTGCGACCTCCTTGCCGGCATCGGCTCCACCTCCCGTGACCACTACACCGGCGGCCGCTCCATCTCCCGCCCCTCCGGCCTTGTCTTTTGTAGAAGGCCAGGAGGGAGCGGGTTCACCGCAGGGCTTAGGGGACCTGGTCTACAGGTCCCCTAGTTTTGTAGACATTGGCTCCGATTCTGAGTCCTTCAGCTCGGAGTCGGAGGCCAAGGGGGCCACGGCGGACCCTCCGAGCCCGCCAGGAGCCGGAGCTCGCCCGGGGGAGGTGATAGCCCCCACTCCTCCCGGCGTGCCCCCTCCTTCCGGAGCTCCAGGTGGTCCCAGCGCGGGTTCCTCTGCGGAGGAAGGGAGGGCGCCCCACTACGTGCGGCAGCTGCTGGGCCGCAACGTTTTCGCGCGAGCTCCCTTCGCTTCTATAAGCGAGCGCCTGGCCGAGGTACGCTCCGCACCTGTCTGGATAAATTTTAGTCTCAATTCTTGCTAACCTTTTCACCTCCCTTATACAGGCGGAGAAGCAGAGCCAGGCGCTGGCCGCGGAGGTCGCTGAGGCCGGGAAGGCGCTGGCCACCTTGTTCGATGATTCCCTTCGGGGGTCCGAGCGCAAGGTGGACGAGCACATCCACGAGCTTCAGCGAGCCAAGGGCTCCGAGGAGCTGAGGGCAGAGTCGGAGGCACTGCACCGCAGGGTCAAAACCCTGGCGTCGGGCCTCGCTATGGCCGAGGTAGCTAAAGGCTGTCCGCTACCGCCCTCCTCAAGGCTAAGGCGGAGCGAGACGAGGCTGTGTCCGCCCGGGAGGTCGCGCAGCGGGAGGCGGCTCAACTTCAAGGCGAGGTCGCTGCTCTGAAGACGGAGATCGCTGCCTTGAAGGAGACACACGCCAATGGCCTTCGGGCTCAGCAAGGTCGCCTCCAAGCCCAACTGGACGATCTCCTCAAGAAGGGGGCCCTGGCTGCTGTGGAGAAATACAAGACCGAAAGGTCGAAGAAGCGGCGCCGAGGGGACGACAGTGGGGCGGAGACAAGCAAGCCTTGAGCTCGCAGCCTTGTAACTGTTTTTGTAATTTTCGTCTATCAATAAAATTTTCATCTTTTTGAGCTCGCCTATGTGTCTCTTTCTTTCTCTGTGTTGCTCATGAGTCCGCTGGCGGAGTTCGCAGCGACCCCGAGAGTGATACCCCGGGCGAGGCAGCTAATTCGATTCAACCCTTTTTATTTGAACGTATATGCAAACGAAAACCTCGGCATGCTCGTAAAAACTCAAGTCTCTGAGCCCGGAAAACGTTTAAGCAAAACAAAGGATTTCAAAAACTTCCCTACACTCAGAGACTAAAAACCATTTTTATTTTTAAATGAAACTAATAAGTGCTAGCTGCCCCCTGCCCGGTTAATTTCTCTCGATGATCCTGTTTGGCTGGCTCGCCCTTCGAGGGGTATGCCAACGCCAGGATGCTTCCGTTCATGGCAGGTGAACGCGAAGGATCCTGGTTAGGTTTAGAGTCCACTAGGCAGCGGACTTCCCCGGGAAGCTCAAGGTCGCCCACTGGCTGCCTCTGAGGATCCCGGTCTTACTTTAAGTCCGCGCAACGGCGGACTGCCCCGGGAAGCTCAAGGTTGCCCACTGGCTGCCTTTGAGGATCCCGGTCTTGCTTTAAGTCCGCACAACGGCGGACTGCCCCGGGAAGCTCAAGGTCGCCCACTGGCTGCCTCTGAGGATCCCGGTCTTGCTTTAAGTCCGCACAACGGCGGACTGCCCCAGGAAGCTCAAGGTTGCCCACTGGCTGCCTCTGAGGATCCCGGTCTTGCTTTAAGTCCGCATAACGGCGGACTACCCCAGGAAGCTCAAGGTTGCCCACTGGCTGCCTCTGAGGATCCCGGTCTTGCTTTAAGTCCGCACAACGGCGGACTACTTTGTAGATAAAGCGAGCTCTCGCTGCGGCGAGATTCCGAGTGGAATTTTTTGTTGAAAACCCCATCATTCATTCATAACTTCTTCAGAAGATAACTTACAAAAATCCCCTTATGCGTAAAACTTACGAAGGTGCAAAGCATTCCAAGGTCGCTCTAACAGGTCGCCTTCAGCGGTCATCAACTGGTAAGCCCCCGAGCCTCGTGCTTCGCGTATTATGTAGGGGCCTTCCCAGTTCGCCGCGAGCTTCCCTGCATTAGGCTCCTGCGTGTTTGCGAACACCTTTCTCATTACCATGTCTCCAGCTTTGAATGCCCGATGGCGGACTCTCTTGTCATATGCGCGCTTCATTTCTTGTCGGTATCCAGCGAGATGTAGATTGGCGCGCTCTCATCTTTCTTCGAGCTGGTCGAGGGAGTCGGCGAGCAGAGCGTCGTTATCGACCTTACCTGCAGCGAGCTTTCTTTCCGTTGGCAGCTCGGCTTCGATGGGCAGCACGGCTTCACACCCGTAAGTTAGGCTGAAAGGTGATTCGTCGGTCGAGCGACGTGGAGTGGTACGATAAGCCCACAGCACGCCGTCGAGCTCCTGCTCCCACAGTCCTTTCTTTCCTTCCAACCTTTTCTTGAGGTTGTCTAGGATTACTCGGTTCGTAGCTTCGGCCTGCCCGTTGCTTTGAGGGTACCTCGGGGACGAGAACCTTAGGTCGACCCCATATTCAACACAAAAGCTTCTGATCAAGCGATTGTCGAACTGGCGACCATTGTCGGTGATGAGCACTCGGGGCAGCCCAAAGCGGCAGAAGATATTCTTCCAAAGGAAGTCCTTGACTTGCTTCTCACCAATCTTAGCTAGCGGGACCGCTTCCACCCATTTGGTGAAGTAGTCCGTAGCTACTAAGATGAATTTCTTCTGCCGGGTAGACACAGGGAAAGGTCCCACAATGTCCAACCCCCATTGTTGGAAAGGCCAGGGGCTCGCCAGAGGGTGCAGTTCTTCTGCGGGCATATGGTTCGTCGTGGCGTGCTTCTGGCATTGGATGCACCTCTGGGCGGCCTTCAAAGCGTCTTGCTCCAGAGTGGGCCACCAGTACCCTTGCCTTCGAACTTTCGCAGCTAGAGATCGCCCACCAGCGTGGTTTCCCAGCTCGCCAGAGTGGATGCAATTTAATGCTTCTTCGGTCTTCGGGCTCTCGATGCAACGAAGATTCGGCCCGCCGAAAGATCTTCAAAAAAGGCGATCCCAGCGAATGAGATAGCGACCAGCACATTTCTCCACTCGCCGGGCTTCCTCTCTACCCTCTGGAAGCTTGCCCTTCTGAAGAAAACGAAGAATGGGAGCTATCCACCCGCCAGGAGATACGTCGGCAGAAACTTGGTTAACAGCGGGCTCTGCCAGCTGGAGCCGAGACTGATTTTGGACCTCAATGAGAATCTACCGAGCTTCTGATGTTCCCAGCAAGGAGGCGGCGTTTGCCAAGGCATCAGCTCGCCTATTATCGGCTCGCGGAATTTGCTCGAAAGATATCTTTTCGAACTCCGCGGCCTTGCTCTTCACCAGATCCACGTAGATCGCCATTCGTGCATCCCGGGAGGCGTACTCCCCATTGATTTGGCAAATAATTAGCTGGGAATCACTAAAGACTTTCAAGCGTTTGGCGCCTACCTCTTGAGCGAGCTCCAGACCAGCTAGTAACGCCTCGTACTCCGCTTCATTGTTGGTAGCGGCGAAATCCAGTCGGACTGATTTCTCAAGCAACACCTCTTGGACGATCAGAGCGACCCCGATCCCAGCCCCCAAAGTGTTGGAGGATCCATCGACGAACAATTCCCATCCCGTCGCCTCCGGACGCTCATTTGGAGGACGCTCGCCTTGGTTGTCCAAGAACCTCGCCTTCCCAGGGTGTGCCTCAGTTGGCTCATCCTCCTGGTACTGGACTGATTCTTCTATGGGGAAGTCCGCCAAGAAATCGGCGAGAGCCTGCCCTTTGACAGCAACTCGAGGGACATACTCCAATCCATAGGCGGCGAGCTCGGCAGACCATCTATACAACCTGTCGGCTACCGAAGGTCTGGAGAGGGCGCTCTTCAGGGGGTGCTCCGTGATGACTTTGACGGTGTGCGCCGAGAAGTAGGGGTGAAGTTTCCTCGCGGTAAGGACCAAGGCTAAAGCGACCTTCTCGATTGGTCGATACCGGAGCTCGACGGGAAGCATCGTGTGGCTCACAAAATAGACAGGCCGCTCTACCTTTGCATCTTCCACTACCAGGACCCCGCTTACGACGTTCTCCGTGACCGCGAGATACACGCCAAGCTCGGCGCCATCTTTTGGTGCCGCTAGGATCGGCGGGCTCGCAAGATAGTCCTTGATCTTCTGAAAGGCACGCTCGCAATTTTCATCCCAGCAAATGCTCGCTCCTTTTCGCAGCAGCTCGAAAAGAGGTCGGCAATTGTCTGAGGATTTGGATATAAATCGATTAAGCGCGGCGATTCGCCCGCTTAATCTCTGGACTTCCTGTCGGGTTCTTGGTGCGGGCATTTCGACAAGTGCTCGGATTTGCCCAGGGTCGGCCTCGATCCCCCTGTGGGTGACCAGGTACCCGAGGAATTTCCCCGAAGTCACCCCGAATGCGCACTTCGCCGGGTTCAGCCTCATTCGGTACTTTCTCAGTATTTCGAAGGTTTCGCGGAGGTCGGCGACATGCCCTCCTCGCTCTCGACTTTTTACTAGAAGGTCGTCAACATATACCTCGACATTTCTGCCGATCTGATTTTTAAACATGTGAGTGACTAACCTTTGGTAGGTCGCTCCAGCGTTCTTGAGTACGAAGGGCATCACTCGATAGCAGTATAGCTTCTGGTAGCACGCTCCGGAGTAGAAGGCGGTCTTCTCCTGATCTTCGGGGTGGAGGGGTATTTGGTTATACCCTGAGTATCCATCCATGAAAGATAGAGCCCGGAACCCGACAGCTGCGTCGACCAGTGCGCCTATTCTTGGAAGAGGAAAACCGTCCTTTGGGCATGCCTTATTGAGGTCGGAGAAATCGATGCACACTCTGACCGCTCCGCTCTTCTTAGGCACCGCCACAATATTGGAGATCCACTCGGGGAAGTGTGCCTCGAGTATGAAGCCAGCTCGCTCTAGCTTGTCTATCTCCGCCGCCACTGCGATGGATTTCGCAGCAGGTATGTGCCGAGCTTTCTGCTTGACCGGCGGGAACTCCTTCACGGTGTGCAGACGATGACAGGCGACCTCCGGGTCAATCCCTCGCATGTCCGCGAAGCTCCAGGCGAATACGTCGCAGTATTCCCTGAGCAAGCTGGTTATGGCTTGGACCTCGCCCTTGGTTAACGAGGTCCCGAGACTAACAATTCTCGGCCCTTCTTCGCCGCTAATGTCGATCTCTTGAAGTGGTTCGGCTACTGGAAAACTTCCTCTCCTGGGGGTTGTCAGGCGACCTTCCTCCAACTTAAGATCCGCACCGCTCCCACCCGGGGATGGAGCAGGGGACTTAGGCGAGGAGGTCCCCAGCGGACTTCCCAGGAGCTCGCTCGTAGCGGGCGGTAATTGCTAGGAGGGTGCGGGCCTCTTGGCCTCGGCGACTTCCATGTCCATGAGGTGAGGAGCGTCCTGCTCGCATCTGGTTGCGGTTACCTGATCTCCCCGAATGACTATGACCCCGCTCGTCGTCGGAAATTTGAGGGCCTGATGGTTGGGTGAAGACACCGCCTTCATCTGCCTTAGCCAAGGCCGCCCAAGGATGGCGTTAAAGGCCGAATTCCCGTCGACTACTGCGAAGCGGACTTGGCGAGCTTCCGGGCCCGCTGTCACGGTAAGGGTTATCTCTCCTGCTACTTTGGCGACCTCACCGGTGAATCCACTGAGGGAGCTCGTCGAGGGAGACAAATCGGTGAGTCTCAACCCCATTCGCAGGTAGGCCGATAGAAAAAGGATGTCAACGGCGCTGCCTGAATCCACCAGAGCTCGCCTCACCTCGATGTTTGCCATCATCAGGCGTATGACGAGGGGGTCATTGTGGGGCGTGACGACCCCAGCCATGTCGTCCTCCGAAAACCAGAGGAAATCGCGGGCTTCCACCCTTGGTGCTCGAAGTAAAGTAGGAGTTAGCGAGACAGAAAATACCTTCTGCGCCCGCTCCATCTCCCTGACTCGCCGGCGGGCTTCATTACTTGATCTGGGGCCGCTCAGCCGCCCGCTAATGGTGTGGCAGATCGCCGGTCCTCCCGGGGGAGGCGGAGGTAAGGCGGGCTCCGCGAGTCCTGGGCGATCTCCCTCCCGAGGGGCTCGCTCTGGAATCACCTCGAACCTTCTCGGGGGCGAGATGAACTGGTTCAAGTGCCCCAAGGTGACCAAATCCTCTAGGTGGTTTTTCAGAGCCCGGCATCTATTAGTGTGATGCCCAGGGCTTCGATGAAAAGCGCACCGCCGCGAGTTGTCGGTAGAGCCGGGCTTTGCGACCTGTAGGGGTGGCGGGTACTGGAAGAAAGGCTCATTCCGAATTTGATGGAAAATTTGCCCCGGTGAGTGGGTCAACACGGTGAAGTCCCGCTCCCCGGGTCCCGGAGGCAGGCGCCAGTTCGCCGGCCTTCCAGCGACTATCGCGGGGGCTTCAGCGGGCTGTACTGCAGGAGCTGCGGCCGGTCCGGGCGAAGGTACCGTAAGTGGCACCTCTCTCCTCTCCACGGCCTTAACGATAAGAGGTCGCAAAGCCGGAGGAGGTCGCTGCTCCACTGTCTTTCCCTTTCGATCTAGCACCGTATCCTCAAGCTTGATGTGCTGCTGGACCAGGGCAAATAGTTCGACCATTGTGCGAGGGTTCTTGATCACTAAGGCGTCATGAAGCTTGCCCCCCTCGGGGAGGGCGCTTCTGAAAGCACTCACCACGGTACGATCCTGGCCCGCCGCGTCTTCCAGAGCGAGGTAGGCGCTTCGGAATCGCGTTGCGAAGCACCGGAGCGTTTCGCGAGCTCCCATGGCCAAAGTAAATAGAGACTCGATCCTCTTCGGGGGCTGCCTATTGCAGCGATACCGCTCCAGGAATAGCCTAGAGAGAGTTGGAAAGTCGGGGATCACGCCGGACGGCAGCTTGTGAAACCAATTCAACGCCGATATGGTCAGACTGCTCGGGAACGCTCGACACAGGACGTGGTCCTGGTCCCGGAAAAATAGAAGTTTCCTGTAGGCCAAGAGATGGTCGACGGGATCTTGCGACCCATCGAACAAAACAAACTTCGGGGGGGTCCAGTGGTGCGGAAAACCCCCTTGGTGGACCTCGCTGGTGAAGGGCGAGCTTTCTCCGTGGGCGGCGAGGTCCTCCAGTAAATCCACTGACGCACTAGGTCGCTGCCAGTGCCCGGGGAGAAATCCCAAAGGCGGCTGCGCAGGTCCTAGGCGCTCGTGTGCACTCCCTCTAGGGAGGTTCGGATCCACCCCACGGTGACCCTCGGGGGCCACCGATCGGCGGCCTCCTGGCTGCTCGCGCGCTGGTCCCTTCAGCGAGGCGGTTGGTCTATGGGAGGCCGTCGCCTCTCGAGGTTCGGAAGGTATAGCCACCGCGGGCTCTTTCCCTCGTCGCCGATGGCGCGGGTCGCGATCCCTCTCTTGAGACCTCGCCTCCGTCCCGTCAGAGTCGACGCTCCGGCTACGCCGGCGAGGGATGGTCGCGCGCGAGGTCGCCTGGTTGCTGGACCGCTGGGTTACAAGCTTCTGTAACCTTGTGAGCGGGGTCTCCTTCGCTCCACGCACGGCCGTCCTCTCACCCGGGGGTTCCGGGCGAGAAGTTCGCCGTGCTGGGACGGTCGTGGGCAGATGCGATGAGACGGGAGGTCGCGCGGGGGACGCGGGCCTCGATGGTCCCGATCGCCGGCTAGCCGCCGGAGCCTGACGCAAGCGCGTCAACTCCTCCATCATTGCCCGCTGGGTGGCCAACTTCTCCAACAGGAGCTGGTCACTGAGCGGGACAAGGGGCTGGGGATTCTCAGCGGGGGGTTCGCTGTGCACAGACCCCATACGGGCACTCGTCCGTCTGCGCCCCCTCGTCGCCGGAGCCATCTTTGGGGCTATAAAGGCCGTCGGCGCACAACCGTATGGTCGTGGGCGTTCTCGCAGGAACCAGTCGAAGATCCCACAGACGGCGCCAAATGTTTGGGGGATTTTTCACTGGTCCTTGCGAGCCACCTGTAAGACAGAAAAGAGAACGTGAGAACGGCTGGCTCCCTTAGGAGCGCAGACCCTCCGACGCTCAAGTCAGTGACGGTAGCACAACGGAGAGCTGTTGTATACCAAAGTGGTAGGGAATAGGATTTCAAACCTATACTTTGGAGCCTGGGGATGTGCATTTATAGCCATGGGCGACCTATCGGAGCGTGACGTGTGGAAGCTCTTTCCGACACCTTCTAGGCCCCCACGTTCTAGCCTACAATAGTCTCTGACAGTACTTGGAACTTGGACCCCTGACATTCTTTGTCGTCTAGCTCGCCTGACGAAGTAGTGGGGGACAGCAGCTGCTGTTATGTTGCCGCCAGGGGAATCTTCTAGAATGTTCAAGTCTGGGAGGTCTCAAACCGACTCTGACGGGCTTCCGTGGACTGCAATCGTCCATGTAGCTTCAGTGGGTTCTCGACACCTGGTAAGCTTTATGCTGCTTTTACTGGGGGCGACCTCTTTACCAAGGGGTTCGGGTAGTCCGCCACCCTCTTCCTATTGCCAAGAGTCGGGCTCCGGGGAGGGCGACCTCTTCGACAATGAAAGCGGCCTGGCGATCTCACCGAGGGTGATCCACCACCATCTCACTGCCAAGAGTCGGGCTCCAGGGAGAACAACCTCTTCGACAACGAGAGGGGGCTAGCGATCTCATTGGGCGCTCTACTAATGTTCTTTGATACCTTTCTAAGTTTTCTCTACGCAAGCTTTGGGGCGGGCTCCCTGCGAGCTATGAAGCGAGCTCCTTGCGAGCCTGGGGGGGCGAGCTGTTTGCGAGCTCTAGCGAGCTCCTGAGCGAGCTTGGGCGAGCTCCTTCGCGCTCTTTGTCTAAGCCATTTACAGAATTTGAGCGTGCTCCTGCGGGGTCCGGGAGGGCGAGCGGTTTGCAGGCTTGGGCGTGCTCCTGAGCGAGCTTGGGCGAGCTCCTTCACGTTCTTTGTCTAAGCCACTTACAGAATTTGGGCGTGCTCCTGCGGGGTCTGGGAGGGCGAGCTGTACTCAGATACAAGGTGTCCATCCAGCTCTCTGTGGGGGCGAGCTCCTGATGGGCTGAGAGGGCGAGCTCCTGGCGGGCTGGGGCGAGCTCCTTGAGAGCTGGAGGGCGATCTCCTTGCGAGCTGGAAAGGCGAGCTCCTTGCGAGCTGGAGGGCGAGCTCCTTGCGAGCTGGAAAGGCGAGCTCCTTGCGAGCTGGAAAGGGGGCACGCTCGGCTTCCGAGGGTTCCAACTCCTGGACGGGCTATCCAAGATTTGTGGTTTTTGACTACCCCCAACACAAATGAAATAGAATGGTTCGCACGAATGAATTAGAATGGATCGTACGAATGAATTAGAATGTATCGTATGAATGAATTATATTGGATCGTATTAATGAATTAGAATGGATCGTACGAATGAATTAGAATAGATCGTACGAATGAATTAGAATGGATACGAATGGATCGTACGAATGAGTAAGAATGGATCGTACGAATGAAATAGAATGGATTGTACGAATGAATTAGAATGGATACATTCGTGCGAATGAATTAGGATGGATCGTATGAATGAATTAGAATGGAGCGTACGAATGAATAAGAATGGATACATTCGTGCGAATGAATTAGAATGGATCGTATGAATGAATTAGAATCGATCGTACGAATGAATTACAATGGATCATGCGAATGAATTAGAATGGATCGTGCGAATGAATTAGAATAGATCGTATGAATGAATTAGAATGGATCGTGCGAATGAATTTGAATGGATCGTACGAATGAATTAGAATAGATTGTGCGAATGAATTAGAATGGATCATACGAATGAATTAGAATGGATCATACGAATGAATTAGAATGGATCGTATGAATGAATTGGAATAGATCGTGCGAATGAATGAGAATGGTTCGTACGAATGAAATAGAATGGATTCGCACGAATGTATCCATTCTAATTCATTCGTACGATCCATTCTAATTCATTCGTACAATCCATTCTAATTCATTCGCACGATCCATTCGCATTCACTCAAACGATCCATTCTAATTCATTCATATGATCCATTCAAATTCATTCGCACGAATGTATCCATTCTAATTCATTCGTACGATCCATTCTAATTCATTTGTACGAATGTATCCACTCTAATTCATTCATACGATCCATTCTAATTCATTCGCACGAATGTATCCATTCCAATTCATTCGTACGATCAATTCTAATTCATTCGCACGATCTATTCGAGAATGGATCGTATTAATGAATTAGAATGGATCGTGCGAATGAATTAGAATGGATTGTACGAATGAGTAAGAATGGATCGTGCGAATGAATTAGAATGGATCGTGCGAATGAATTAGAATGGATCATACGAATGAATTAGAATGGATACATTCGTGCGAATGAATTAGAATGGATCGTATGAATGAATTAGAGTGGATACATTCGTACAAATTAATTAGAATGGATCGTACGAATGAATTAGAATGGATACATTCGTGCGAATGAATTAGAATGGATCATATGAATGAATTAGAATGGATCGTTTGAGTGAATGTGAATGGATCGTGCGAATGAATTAGAATGGATTGTACGAATGAATTAGAATGGATCGTACGAATGAATTAGAATGGATCGTATGAATGAATTAGAATGGATCGTACGAATGAATTAGAATGGATTGAATTAGAATGAATCGTACGAATGTATTAGAATGGATCGTATGAATGAATTAGAATGGATCGTGCGAATGAATTAGAATGGATCGTGCGAATGAATTAGAATGGATCGTATGAATGAATTAGAATGGATCGTATGAATGAATTAGATTGGATCGTATTAATGAATTAGAATGGATCGTACGAATGAATTAGAATAGATCGTACGAATGAATTAGAATGGATACGAATGGATCGTACGAATGAGTAAGAATGGATCGTACGAATGAAATAGAATGGATTGTACGAATGAATTAGAATGGATACATTCGTGCGAATGAATTAGGATGGATCGTATGAATGAATTAGAATGGATCGTACGAATGAATTAGAATGGATACATTCGTGCAAATGAATTAGAATGGATCGTATGAACGAATTAGAATCGATCGTACGTATGAATTAGAATGGATCATGCGAATGAATTAGAATGGATCGTGCGAATGAATTAGAAGGGATCGTATGAATGAATTAGAATGGATCGTATGAATGAAATAGAATGGATCGTGCGAATGAATTAGAATGGATCGTACGAATGAATTAGAATGGATCGTACGAAGGAATTAGAATGGATAGTACGAATGAATTAGAATGGATACCTTCGTGCAAATGAAATAGAATGGATCGTACGAATGAATTAGAATGGATCGTTTGAGTGAATGCGAATGGATCGTGCGAATGAATTAGAATGGATTGTACGAATGAAATAGAATGGATCATATGAATGAATTAGAATGGATTGAATTAGAATAAATCGTACGAATAAATTAGAATGAATCATACCGTACGAATGAATTAGAATGGATCATACGAAGGAATTAGAATGGATCGTACGAATGAATTAGAATGGATCGTACGAATGAATTAGAATGGATCGTACGAAGGAATTAGAATGGATCGTACGAAGGAATTAGAATGGATAGTACGAATGAATTAGAATGGATACCTTCGTGCAAATGAATTAGATTGGATCATACGAATGAGTAAGAATGGATCGTACGAATGAAATAGAATGGATCGTATGAATGAATTAGAATGGATCGTGCGAATGAATTAGAATGGATCGTACGAATGAATTAGAATAGATTGTGCGAATGAATTAGAATGGATCGTACGAATGAATTAGAATGGATAGTACGAATGAATTAGAATGGATCGTATGAATGAATTAGAATGGATCGTGCGAATGAATTAGAATGGATCGTACGAATGAAATAGAATGGATTCGCACGAATGTATCCATTCTAATTCATTCGTACGATCCATTCTAATTCATTCGTACAATCCATTCTAATTCATTCGCACGATGCACGAATGAATCCATTCTAATTCATTCGCACGAATGAATCCATTCTAATTCATTCGTATGATCCATTCCAATTCATTAGCATGAATGTATCCATTCTAATTCTAATTCATTCGTACGAATGAATTAGAATAGATTGTGCGAATGAATTAGAATGGATCGTACGAAGGAATTAGAATGGATAGTACGAATGAAGAAGAATAGATTGTGCGAATGGATTAGAATGGATCATACGATTGAGTAAGAAAGGATTGTACGACTGAATTAGAATGAATTAGAATGGATTCATTCGTGCGAATGAATTAGAATGGATCATACGGTTGAGTAAGAATGGATTGTACGAATGAGATAGAATGGATCGTTCGAATGAATTAGAATGGATCATATGAATGAATTAGAATGGATCGTATGAATGAATTAGAATGGATCGTGCGAATAAATTAGAATGGATCATATGAATGAATTAGAATGGATCGTATGAATGAATTAGAATGGATCGTACGAATAAATTAGAATTGATCGTTCGAAGGAATTAGAATGGATCGTGAATTAGAATGGATCGTACGAATGAATTAGAATGGATACATTCGTGCGAATGAATTAGAATGGATCATATGAATGAATTAGAATGGATCGTTTGAGTGAATGCGAATGGATCGTACGAATAAAATAGAATGGATCGTACTAATGAATTTGAATTGATTGTGCGAATGAATTAGAATGGATCGTACGAATGAATTAGAAAGGATATATTCGTGCGAATGAATTAGAATAGATCGTACGAATGATCTAGAATGGATCGTACGAATGAATTAGAATGGATACATTCATACGAATGAATTAGAATGGATCATTCGAATAAATTAGAATGTATCGTACGAATGAAATAGAATGGATTGTACGAATGAGATAGAATGGATCGTATGAATGAATTAGAATGGATACATTCATGCGAATGAATTAGAATGGATCGTACGAAGGAATTAGAATGGATCGTGCGAATGAATTAGAATGGATCATACGAATGAATTAGAATGGATCGTACGAATGAAATAGAATGGATTGTACGAATGAGATAGAATGGATCGTGCGAATGAATTAGAATGGATCGTATTAATGAATTATAATGGATCGTGCGAATGAATTAGAATGGATCGTACGAAGGAATTAGAATGGATAGTACGAATGAATTAGAATGGATACCTTCGTGCAAATGAATTAGAATGGATCGTACGAATGAAATAGAATGGATCGTGCGAATGAATTAGAATGGATCGTATGAATGAATTAGAATGGATCGTACGAATGACTTAGAATGGATTGTTCGAATGAATTAGAATAGATTGTGCGAATGAATTAGAATGGATCGTACGAATGAATTAGAAAGGATACATTCGTGCGAATGAATTAGAATGGATCGTATGAGTGTGAATGAATTAGAATGGATTGTGCGAATGAATTAGAATGGATCGTACGAATTAATTAGAATGGATCGTACGAATGAATTAGAATGGATACATTCGTGCAAAAGAATTAGAATGGATTGTATGAATGAATTAGAATGGATCGTGCGAACGAATTAGAATGGATCGTGCGAATGAATTAGAATGGATCGTACGAATGAATTAGAATGGATCGTACGAATGAATTAGAATGGATCGTACGAATGAATTAGAAAGGATACATTCGAATTCATTCGTACGATCCATTCTAATTCCTTCGTACGATCCATATTCTAATTCATTCGCACGATCCATTCTAATTCATTCATACGATCCATTCTAATTTATTCGCATGATCCATTCTAATTCATTCGTACGATCCATTCTAATTCATTCGCACAATCTATTCTAATTCATTCGAACGATCCATTCTAATTCATTCATACGATCCATTCTGCTTCATTCGTACGATCTATTCTATTTCATTCGTACAATCCTTTCTTACTCAATCGTATGATCTATTCTAATCCATTCGCACAATCATTGCTAATTCATTCGTACGATCCTTTCTAATTCATTCGTACGATCCATTCTAATTCCTTCGTATGATCCATTCTAATTCATTCGTACGGTATGATCCATTCTAATTCATTCGCACAATCTATTCTAATTCATTCGTACGATCCATTCTAATCCATTCTACGATCCGTTCTAATTCATTCGTACGTTCCATTCTAATTCATTAGCACGATCAATGCTAATTCATTCGTACGATCCATTCTATTTCATTCGCACGATCCATTCTAATTCATTTGCACGATCCATTCTAATTCATTCATACAATCCATTCTAATTCTTTTGCACGAATGTATCCATTCTAATTCATTACGAATGAGTAAGAATGGATTGTACGAATGAATTAGAATGGATACATTCATGCGAATGAATTAGAATGGATCATACGAATGAGTAAGAATGGATCGTACGAATGAAATAGAATGGATTGTACGAATGAATTAGAATGGATCGTATGAATGAATTAGCATTGATCGTGCTAATGAATTAGAATGGAACGTACGAATGAATTAGAATGGATCGAAGAATGAATTAGAATGGATCGTAGAATGAATTAGAATGGATCGTACGAATGAATTAGAATAGATTGTGCGAATGAATTAGAATGGATCATACCGTACGAATGAATTAGAATGGATCATACGAAGGAATTAGAATGGATTGTACGAATGAATTAGAAAGGATCGTACGAATGAATTAGCATTGATTGTGCGAATGGATTAGAATGGATCATACGATTGAGTAAGAAAGGATTGTACGAATGAAATAGAATAGATCATACGAATGAATTAGAATGGATCGTATGAATGAATTAGAATGGATCATTCGAATGAATTAGAATAGATTATGCGAATGAATTAGAATGGATCGTACGAATGAATTAGAATGGATCGTGCGAATAAATTAGAATGGATCGTATGAATGAATTAGAATGGATCGTGCGAATGAATTAGAATATGGATCGTACGAAGGAATTAGAATGGATCGTATGAATGAATTCGAATGTATCCTTTCTAATTCATTCGTACGATCCATTCTAATTCATTCGTACGATCCATTCTAATTCATTCGCACGATCCATTCTAATTCATTCGCACGATCCATTCTAATTCATTCATACAATCCATTCTAATTCTTTTGCACGAATGTATCCATTCTAATTCATTCGTACGATCCATTCTAATTCATTCATATGATCCATTCTAATTCATTCGCACAATCCATTCTAATTCATTCACACTCATACGATCCATTCTAATTCATTCGCACGAATGTATCCTTTCTAATTCATTCGTACGATCCATTCTAATTCATTCGCACAATCTATTCTAATTCATTCAAACGATCCATTCTAAGTCATTCGAACGATCCATTCTAATTCATTCGTACGATCCATTCTAATTCATTCGCACGATCCATTCTATTTCATTCGTACGATCCATTCTAATTCATTTGCACGAAGGTATCCATTCTAATTCATTCGTACTATCCATTCTAATTCCTTCGTACGATCCATTCTAATTCATTCGCACGATCCATTCTAATTCATTAATACGATCCATTCTAATTCATTCGCACGATCCATTTTATCTCATTCATACAATCCATTCTATTTCATTCGTACGATCCATTCTAATTCAATCGTATGATCCATTCTAATTCATTCGCACGATCCATTCTAATTCATTCGTACGATCCATTCTAATTCATTCGCATGAGTGTATCCATTCTAATTCATTCGTACGATCCATTCTATCTCATTCGTACAATCCATTCTATTTCATTCGTACGATCCATTCTAATTCATTCGTATGATCCATTCTAATTCATTCGCATGAATGTATCCATTCTAATTCATTCGTACGATCCATTCTATCTCATTCGTACGATCTATTCTAATTCATTCGCACGAATATATCCTTTCTAATTCATTCGTACGATCCATTCTAATTCATTCGCACAATCTATTCGAATTCATTAGTACGATCCATTCTAATTCATTCGTACGATCCATTCTAATTCATTAGCACGATCCAAATTCATTTATCCGTACGATCTATTCTATTTCATTCGTACGATCCATTCGTATTCACTCAAACGATCCATTCTAATTCATTCATATGATCCATTCTAATTCATTCGTACGAATGTATCCATTCTAATTCATTCGTACGATCCATTCTAATTCACGATCCATTCTAATTCCTTCGTACGATCCATTCGAATTCATTCGTACGATCCATTCTAATTCATTCATACGGTCCATTCTAATTCATTCGCACAATCTATTCTAATTCATTCATACGATCCATTCTAATTCATTCGCACGATCCATTCTAATTCATTCGAACGATCCATTCTATTTCATTCGTACGATCCATGCTAATTCATTCGTACGATCCATTCTAATTCATTCGTACATTCGTACGAAGGAATTAGAATGGAGAATGGATCATGCGAATGAATTAGAATGGATTGTGCGATAAGAATGGATCGTACGAATGAATTAGAATGGATACATTCATGCGAATGAATTAGAATGGATCGTATGAATGAATTAGATTGGATCGTATGAATGAATTAGAATGGATCGTGCAAATGAATTAGAATGGATCGAACGAATGAATTAGAATGGATCGTACGAATGAATTAGAATGGATACATTCGTGCAAAAGAATTAGAATGGATCGTATGAATGAAATAGAATAGATCGTACGAATGAATTAGAATGGATCATGCTAATGAATTAGAATTGATCATACGAATGAATTAGAATAGATTGTGCGAATGAATTAGAATGGATCATACGAATGAATTAGAATGGATACATTCGTGCGAATGAATTAGAATGGATCGTATGAATGAATTAGAGTGGATATATTCGTACAAATGAATTAGGATGGATCGTATGAATGAATTAGAGTGGATACATTCGTACGAATGAATTAGAATAGATTGTGCGAATGAATTAGAATGGATCGTACGAATGAATTAGAATGGATCGTACGAATGAATTAGAATAGATCGTGCGAATGAATTAGAATGGATCGTACGAATGAAATAGAATGGATTCGCACGAATGTATCCATTCTAATTCATTCGTACGATCCATTCTAATTCATTCGCACGATCCATTCTAATTCATTTGCACGAATGTATCCATTCTAATTCATTCGTATGATCCATTCTAATTCCTTCATACGAATGAATTAGAATGGATACATTCGTGCGAATGAATTAGAATGGATCGTGCGAATGAATTAGAATGGATCGTACGAATGAATTAGAATGGATACATTCGTGCAAATCCATTCTATTTCATTCGTACGATCCATTCTAATTCATTCGCACGATCCATTCTAATTCATTCATACGATCCATTCTAATTTATTCGTACGATCCATTCTAATTCATTCGTACGATCCATTCTAATTCATTCGCACAATCTATTCTAATTTATTCGTACGATCCATTCTAATTCATTCGCACAATCCATTCTAATTCATTCGAACGATCCATTCTAATTCATTTGCACGATCGTATGAATGAATTAGAATGGATACATTCGTACGAAGTAATTAGAATGGATCGTACGAATGAATTAGAATGGATCGTGCGAATGAATTAGAATGGATTCATTCGTGCGAATGAATTAGAATGGATCGTACGAATGAGTAAGAATGGATCATACGAATGAATTAGAATGGATTGAATTAGAATAAATCGTACGAATGAATTAGAATGGATCGTACGAATGAATTAGAATGGATCGTACGAATGAATTAGAATGGATTGAATTAGAATAAATCGTACGAATGAATTAGAATGAATCATACCGTACGAATGAATTAGAATGGATCGTACGAATGAAATAGAATGGATTCGCACGAATGTATCCATTCTAATTCATTCGTACTATCCATTCTAATTACTTCGTACGATCCATTCTAATTCATTCGCACGAATGTATCCATTCTAATTCATTCGTATGAATGAATTAAAATGGATCATATGAATGAATTAGAATGGATACATTCGTGCGAATGAATTAGAATGGATCGTGCGAATGAATTAGAATGGATCGTACGAATGAATTAGAATGGATACATTCGTGCGAATCCATTCTATTTCATTCGTACGATCCATTCTAATTCATTCGCACGATCCATTCTAATTCATTCATACGATCCATTCTAATTCATTCGCACGATCCATTCTAATTCATTCGCACGATCCATTCTAATTCATTAATACGATCCATTCTAATTCATTCGCACGATCCATTCTAATTCATTCACACTCATACGATCCATTCTAATTCATTCGTACGATCCATTCTAATTCATTCGCACAATCTATTCTAATTCATTCGTACGATCCATTCTAATTCATTCGCACGATCCATTCTAATTCATTCATACGATCCATTCTATTTCATTCGTACGATCCATTCTTACTCATTCGTACGATCCATTCTAATTCATTTGCACGAAGGTATCCATTCCAATTCATTCGTACTATCCATTCTAATTCCTTCGTACGTTCCATTCTAATTCCTTCGTACGATCCATTCTAATTCATTCGTACGATCCATTCTAATTTATTCGTACGATCCAATCTAATTCATTCGCACGATCCATTCTAATTCATTCATACGATCCATTCTATTTCATTTGTATGATCCATTCTAATTCATTCGTACGGTATGATTCATTCTAATTCATTCGTACGATTCATTCTAATTCAATCCATTCTAATTCATTCGTACGATCGTACGAATGAAATAGAATGGATCGTACGAATGAGTTAGAATGGATCATATGAATGAATTAGAATGGATCGTGCGAATGAATTAGAATGGATCGTATGAATGAAATAGAATGGATTCGCACGAATGTATCCATTCTAATTCATTCGTTCGATCCATTCAATCTCATTCGTAGAATCCAATCTATTTCATTCGTACGATCCATTCTAATTCATTCATACGATCCATTCTAATTTATTCGCACGATCCATTCTAATTCATTCATACGATCCATTCTAATTCATTCATAGGATCCATTCTAATTCATTCGCATGATCCATTCTAATTCATTCGTACGATCCATTCTAATTCATTCGCACGATCCATTCTAATTCATTCGCACAATCCATTCTAATTCATTCATACGATCCATTCTAATTCATTCGTACGAATGAATTACAATAGATCGTATGAATGAATTAGAATGGATACGAATGGATCGTACGAATAAGTAAGAATTGATCGTACGAATAAAATAGAATGGATTGTACGAATGAATTAGAATGGATCATACGAATGAATTAGAATGGATTCATTCGTGCGAATGAATTAGAATGGATCGTACGAATAAGTAGAATGGATCGTGCGAATGAATTAGAATGGATCGTACGAATGAAATAGAATGGATTGTACGAATGAGATAGAATGGATCGTACGAATGAATTAGAATGGATACATTCATGCGAATGAATTAGAATGGATCATACGAATAAATTAGAAAGTATTCATTCGTGCGAATGAATTAGAATGGATCATACGAATGAGTAAGAAAGGATCGTACGAATGAATTAGAATGGATTGAATTAGAATGAATCGTACGAATGAATTTGAATGGATCGTACGAATGAATTAGAATGGATCGTACGAATGAATTAGAATGGATTGAATTAGAATGAATCGTACGAATGAATTAGAATGAATCATACCGTACGAATGAATTAGAATGGATCATACGAAGGAATTAGAATGGATCGTGCGAATGAATTAGAATGGATCGTAGGAATGAATTAGAATGGATCGTACGAAGGAATTAGAATGGATCGTACGAAGGAATTAGAATGGATAGTACGAATGAATTAGAATGGATACCTTCGTGCAAATGAATTAGAATGGATCGTACGAATGAGTAAGAATGGATCGTACGAATAAAATAGAATGGATCGTACGAATGAATTAGAATAGATTGTGCGAATGGATTAGAATGGATCATACGATTGAGTAAGAAAGGATTGTACGAATGAATTAGAATGGATTGTACGAATAAATTAGAATGGATCGTACGAATGAATTAGAATAGATTGTACGAATGAATTAGAATGGATCGTACGAATGAGTAAGAATGGATCGTACGAATGAATTCGAATGGATTGAATTAGAATGGATTGTACGAATGAATTAGAATGGATCGTACGAATGAAATAGAATGGATCTTATGAATGAATTAGAATGGATCGTGCGAATGAATTAGAATGGATCGTACGAATGAAATAGAATGGATTCGCACGAATGAATTAGAATGGATCGTTCGAATGAATTAGAATAGATTGTGCGAATAAATTAGAATGGATCGTACGAATGAATTAGAAAGGATATATTCGTGCGAATGAATTAGAATAGATCGTATGAATGAATTAGATTGGATCGTATTAATGAATTAGAATGGATTGTGCGAATGAATTAGAATGGATCGTACGAATGAATTAGAATGGATACATTCGTGCGAATGAATTAGAATGGATCATATGAATGAATTAGAATCGATCGTACGAATGAAATAGAATGGATTGTACGAATGAGATAGAATGGATCTTGTACGAATGAGATAGAATGGATCGTACGAATGAATTAGATTGGATCGTGCGAATGAATTAGAATTGATCATACAAATGAATTAGAATGGATACATTCGTACGAATGAATTAGAATGGATCGTACGAATGAATTAGAATGGATCGTACGAAGGAATTAGAATGGATCGTACGAAGGAATTAGAATGGATACGTTCGTGCAAATGAATTAGAATGGATCGTGCGAATGAATTAGAATGGATCGTGCGAATGAATTAGAATGGATCGTGCGAATGAATTAGAATGGATCGTACGAATGAATTAGAATGGATCATACGAAGGAATTAGAATGGATCGTGCTAATGAATTAGAATGGATCGTACGAATGAATTAGAATGGATCGTACTAATGAATTAGAATAGATTGTGCGAATGAATTAGAATGGATCGTACGAATGAATTAGAATGGATCATGCCAATGAATTAGAATGAGATAGAATGGATCGTGCGAATGAATTAGAATGGATCGTACGAATGAATTAGAATGGATCGTATGAATGAATTAGAATGGATCGTGCGAATGAAATAGAATGGATTGTATGAATGAGATAGAATAGATCGTACGAATGAATTAGAATGGATACATTCATGCGAATGAATTAGAATGGATCATACGAATGAATTAGAATGGATCGTATGAATGAATTAGAATGGATCGTGCGAATGAATTAGAATGGATCGTGCGAATGAATTAGAATGGATCGTACGAATGAATTAGAATGGATCGTATGAATGAATTAGATTGGATCGTATTAATGAATTAGAATGGATCGTGCGAATGAATTAGAATGGATCGTACGAATGAATTAGAATGGACCGTACGAATGACTTAGAATGGATCGTTCGAATGAATTAGAATAGATTGTGCGAATGAATTAGAATGGATCGTACGAATGAATTAGAATGGATACATTCGTGCGAATGAATTAGAATGGATTATACGAATGAATTAGAATGGATTGTGCGAATGAATAAGAATGGATCGTACGAATGAATTAGAATGGATCGTACGATTGAATTAGAATGGATCGTACGAATGAATTAGAATGGATTGAATTAGAATGAATCGTACGAATGAATTAGCATTGATCGTGCTAATGAATTAGAATGGAACATACGAATGAATTAGAATGTATCGTAGAATGGATCGTATGAATGAATTAGAATGGATCGTATGAATGAATTAGAATGGATCGTGTGAATGAATTAGAATGGATCGTACGAATGAATTAGAATAGATTGTGCGAATGAATTAGAATGGATCGTACGAATGAATTAGAATGGATCGTACAAATCAATTAGAATGGATCGTACGCATGAATTAGAATGGATCGTGCGAATGAATTAGAATGGATCGTACGAAGGAATTAGAATGGATCGTATGAATGAATTAGAATGGATCGTGCGAATGAATTAGAATGGATCGTACGAATGAAATAGAATGGATTCGCACGAATGTATCCATTCTAATTCATTCGTACGATCCATTCTAATTCATTCGTACAATCCATTCTAATTCATTCGTACAATCCATTCTAATTCATTCGCACGATCCATTCTAATTCATATGATCCATTCTAATTCATTCGTACGATCCATTCTAATTCATTCGTACGATCTATTCTTACTCGCACAATCTATTCTAATTCATTTGTACGATCCATTTTAATTCATTCATACGATCCATTCGTATCCATTCTAATTCATTCGTACGATCTATTCTAATTCATTCGTACGATCCATTCTAATTCATTAATACGATCCATTCTAATTCATTCATACGATCCATTCTATTTCATTCGTACGATCCTTTCTTACTCATTCGCGTGATCCATTCTAATTCATTCGTACGATCCATTCTAGAATGGATTGTATGAATGAATTAGAATGGATCGTGCGAATGAATTAGAATGGATCGTACGAATGAATTAGAATGGATACATTCGTGCGAAAGAATTAGAATAGATGGTATGAATGAATTAGAATGGATCGTGCGAATGAATTAGAATGGATCGTACGAATGAAATAGAATGGATTGTACGAATGAGATAGAATGGATCGTACGAATGAATTAGAATGGATACATTCGTGCGAATGAATTAGAATGGATCGTATGAATGAATTAGAGTGGATACATTCGTACAAATGAATTAGGATGGATCGTATGAATGAATTAGAGTGGATACATTCGTACGAATGAATTAGAATAGATTGTGCGAATGAATTAGAATGGATCGTACGAATGAATTAGAATGGATCGTGCGAATGAATTAGAATGGATCGTATTAATGAATTAGAATGGATCGTGCGAATGAATTAGAATGGATCGTACGAATGAGTAAGAATGGATCGTGCGAATGAATTAGAATGGATTGTACGAATGAATTAGAATGGATCGTACAAATGAATTAGAATGGATACATTCGTGCGAATCCATTCGATTTCATTCGTACGATCCATTCTAATTCATTCACACGATCCATTCTAATTCATTCATACGATCCATTCTAATTCATTCGTACGATCCATTCTAATTCATTCGTACGATCCATTCTAATTCATTCGCACAATCTATTCTAATTCATTCGTACGATCCATTCTAATTCATTTGCACGATCCATTCTAATTCATTCATACGATCCATTCTATTTCATTCGTACGATCCATTCCTACTCATTCGTACGATCCATTCTAATTCATTTGCACGAAGGTATCCATTCTAATTCATTCGTATGATCTATTCTAATTCATTCGCATGAATGTATCCATTCTAATTCATTCGTACGATCCATTCTATCTCATTCATACAATCCATTCTATTTCATTCGTACGATCCATTCTAATTCATTCGTACGATCCATTCTACTCATTCGTACGATCCATTCTAATTCATTCGCACGAATGAATCCATTCTAATTAATTCGTATGATCCATTCTAATTCATTCGTACAATCCATTCTATTTCATTCGTACGATCCATTCTTACTCATTCGTACGATCCATTCGTATCCATTCTAATTCATTCGTACGATCCATTCTAATTCATTCGCACAATCTATTCTAATTCATTCGTACGATCCATTCAATTTCATTCATACGATCCATTCTAATTCATTCGCACGATCTATTCTAATTCATTCATACGATCCATTCACTCATTCCTACGATCCATTCTAATTCATTCGCACGAATGAATCCATTCTAATTCATTCGTATGATCCATTCTAATTCATTCGTACAATCCATTCTATTTCATTTGTACGATCCATTCTTACTCATTCGTACGATCCATTCGTATCCATTCTAATTCATTCGTACGATCCATTCTAATTCATTCGCACAATCTATTCTAATTCATTCGTACGATCCATTCTAATTCATTCGCACGGTATGATTAGAATGGATCGTACGAATGAATTAGAATGGATACATTCATGCTAATGAATTAGAATGGATCATACGAATGAATTAGAATGGATTCATTCGTGCGAATGAATTAGAATGGATCGTACGAATGACTAAGAATGGAATTAGAGTGGAAAGTACGAATGAATTAGAATGGATACCTTCGTGCAAATGAATTAGAATGGATCGTATGAATGTATCCATTCTAATTCATTCGTACGATCCATTCTAATTCATTCTAATTCACCATTCTATTTCATTCGTACGATCCATTCTAATTCATTGGATCGTACGAATGAATTAGAATGGATCGTACGAATGAATTAGAATGGATTGTGCGAATGAATTAGAATGGATTGTACGAATGAAATAGAATAGATTAGAATGGATCGTACGAATGGATTAGAATGGATCATACGATTGAGTAAGAAAGGATTGTACGAATGAATTAGAATGGATTGTACGAATAAATTAGAATGGATCGTACGAATGAATTAGAATAGATTGTACGAATGAATTAGAATAGATTGTGCGAATGAATTAGAATAGATCATACGATTGAGTAAGAAAGGATTGTACGAATGAATTAGAATGGATTGTACGAATAAATTAGAATGGATCATACGAATGAATTAGAATAGATTGTACGAATGAATTAGAATAGATTGTGCGAATGAATTAGAATGGATCGTACGAATGAATTGGAATGGATACATTCGTGCGAATGAATTAGAATGGATCGTATGAATGAATTAGAGTGGATACATTCGTACAAATGAATTAGGATGGATCGTATGAATGAATTAGAGTGGATACATTCGTACGAATGAATTAGAATAGATTGTGCGAATGAATTAGAATGGATCATACGAATGAATTAGAATGGATACATTCATGCGAATGAATTAGAATGGATCATACGAATGAATTAGAATGGATCGTATGAATGAATTAGAATGGATCGTGCGAATGAATTAGAAAGGATCGTGCGAATGAATTAGAATGGATTGTACGAATGAATTAGAATGGATCGTATGAATGAATTAGATTGGATCGTATTAATGAATTAGAATGGATCGTGCGAATGAATTAGAATGGATCGTACGAATGAATTAGAATGGATCGTTTGAATGAATTAGAATAGATTGTGCGAATGAATTTGAATGGACCGTACGAATGAATTAGAAAGGATACATTCGTGCGAATGAATTAGAATGGATCGTATGAGTGTGAATGAATTAGAATGGATCGTGCGAATGAATTAGAATGGATCGTACGAATGAAATAGAATGGATTCGCACGAATGTATCCATTCTAATTCAATGGATCGTGCGAATGAATTAGAATGGATCGTACGAATGAATTAGAATAGATCGTACGAATGAATTAGAATGGATCGTACGAATGAATTAGAATAGATTGTGCGAATGAATTAGAATGGATCGTACGAATGAATTAGAATGGATCGTATGAGTGTGAATGAATTAGAATGGATCGTGCGAATGAATTAGAATGGATCGTATTAATGAATTAGAATGGATCGTGCGAATGAATTAGAATGGATCGTGCGAATGAATTAGAATGGATCGTACGAATGAAATAGAATGGATTCGCATGAATGTATCCATTCTAATTCATTCGTACGATCCATTCTAATTCATTCGCACGATCCATTCGAATTCATTCGCACGAATGTATCCATTCTAATTCATTCGTATGATCCATTCTAATTCATTCATACGAATGAATTAGAATGGATACATTCGTGCGAATGAATTAGAATGGATCGTACGAAGGAATTAGAATGGATAGTACAAATGAATTAGAATGGATACATTCGTGCGAATCCATTCTATTTCATTCGTACGATCCATTCTAATTCATCCGTACGGTATGATTAGATCCATTCTAATTCATTCGCACAATCCATTCTAATTCATTCGCACGAATGAATTAGAATGGATCGTACGAATGAATTAGAATGGATGGAATTAGAATGAATCGTACGAATGAATTAGAATGAATCATACCGTACGAATGAATTAGAATGGATCATACGAAGGAATTAGAATGGATCGTACGAATGAATTAGAATGGATCGTACGAATGAATTAGAATGGATCGTACGAAGGAATTAGAATGGATCGTACGAAGGAATTAGAATGGATAGTACGAATGAATTAGAATGGATACCTTCGTGCAAATGAATTAGAATGGATCGTACGAATGAGTAAGAATGGATCGTACGAATGAAATAGAATGGATCGTATGAATGAATTAGAATGGATCGTGCGAATGAATTAGAATGGATCGTACGAATGAATTAGAATAGATTGTGCGAATGAATTAGAATGGATCGTATGAAAGAATTAGAATGGATCGTACGAATGAATTAGAATGGATCGTATGCATGAATTAGAATGGATCGTGCGAATGAATTAGAATGGATCGTACGAATGAATAAGAATGGATCGTACGAATGAATTAGAATGGATCGTATGAATGAATTAGATTGGATCGTATTAATGAATTAGAATGGATCGTACGAATGAATTAGCATGGATTGAATTAGAATGGATCGTACGAATGAGTAAGAATGGATCGTACGAATGAATTAGAATGGATCGTACGAATGAATTAGAATGGATCGTATGCATGAATTAGAATGGATCGTACGAATGAATTAGAATGGATCGAGCGAATAAATTAGAATGGATCATATGAATGAATTAGAATGGATCGTATGAATGAATTAGAATGGATCGTGCGAATAAATTAGAATGGATCGTATGAATGAATTAGAATGGATCTTACGAATGAAATAGAATGGATTGTACGAATGAGATAGAATGGATCGTACGAATAAATTAGAATGGATACATTCGTGCGAATCCATTCTATTTCATTCGTACGATCCATTCTAATTCATTCGCATGATCCATTCTAATTCATTCAGACGATCCATTCTAATTTATTCGTATGATCCATTCTATTTCATTCGTACGATCGTATGAATGAATTAGAATGGATTGAATTAGAATGAATCGTACGAATGAATTAGAATGAATCATACCGTACGAATGAATTAGAATGGATCATACGAATGAAATAGAATGGTTCGTATGAATAAATTAGAATGGATCGTGCGAATGAACTAGAATGGATCGTATGAATGAATTAGAATGGATCGTACGAATGAATTAGCATGGATTGAATTAGAATGAATCGTACGAATGAATTAGAATGAATCATACCATACGAATGAATTAGAATGGATCATACGAAGGAATTAGAATGGATCGTACGAATGAATTAGAATGGATCATACGAATGAATTAGAATGGATTGTACGAATGAAATAGAATAGATCGTACAAATGAATTGGAATGGATTCATACGAATGAAGTAGAATGGATCGTATGAATGAATTAGAAGGGATTCATACAAATGAAGTAGAATGGATCGTATGAATGAATAAGAATGGATCGTGCGAATGAATTAGAATGGATCGTATGAATGAATTAGAATGGATCGTATGAATGAATTAGAATGGATCGTAGTAATGAATTAGAATGGATCCTACGAATGAATTAGAATAGATTGTGCGAATGAATTTGAATGGATCTGGATCGTGTATCCATTCTAATTCATTCGTACGACCCATTCTAATTCATTCACACGATCCATTCTAATTCATTCGTACGATCCATTCTAATTCATTCGTACGATTCATTCTAATTCAATCCATTCTAATTCATTCATACGTTCCATTCTAATTCATTCGTACGATCCATTCTAATTCATTCGCACGATCCATTCTAATTCATTCATACGATCCATTCTATTTCATTCGTACGATCCATTCTTACTCATTCGTACGATCCATTCTAATTCATTAGCACGAAGGTATCCATTCTAATTCATTCGTACTATCCATTCTAATTCCTTCGTACAACCCATTCTAATTCCTTCGTACGATCCATTCTAATTCATTCACACGATCCATTCTAATTCATTCATACAATCCATTCGAATTCATTCGTACGATCCATTCTAATTCATTACTACGATCCATTCTAATTCATTCGTACGATCCATTCTAATTCATTCATACGATCCATTCTAATTTATTCGCACGATCCATTCTAATTCATTCATACGATCCATTCTAATTCATTCGTACGATCCATTCTATTTCATTCGTATGATCCATTCTAATTCATTCATACGATCTATTCGTATCCATTCTAATTCATTCGTACGATCCATTCTAATTCATTCGTACGATCCATTCTAATTCCTTCGTACGATCCATTCTAATTCATTCGTACGATCCATTCTAATTCATTCGCACGATCAATTCTAATTCATGCATACGATCTATTCTAATTCATTCGTACGATCTATTCTATTCCATTCGTACAATCCATTCTTACTCAATCGTATGATCCATTCTAATCCATTCGCACAATCTATTCTAATTCATTCGTACGATCCATTCTATTTCATTCGTATGATCCATTCTATTTCATTCGTACGATCCATTCTAATTCATTCGTACAATCCATTCGAATTCATTCGTACGATCCATTCTAATTCATTCATACGATCCATTCTATTTCATTCGTACGATCCATTCTTACTCATTCGTACGATCCATCCTAATTCATTTGCACGAAGGTATCCATTCTAATTCATTTGTACGATCCATTCTAATTCATTCATACGATCCAATCTAATTCATTCATACGATCCATTCTAATTCATTCGCACGAATGTATCCATTCTAATTCATTCATACGATCCATTCTAATTCATTCGCACGAATTAGAGTTGATACATTCGTGTGAATGAATTAAAATGGATAATACGAATGAATTAGAATGGATTGTATGAATGAATTAGAATGGATCGTGCGAATGAATTAGAATGGATACATTCGTGCGAATGAATTAGAATGGATCGTATGAATGAATTAGATTGGATCGTATGCATGAATTAGAATGGATCATGCGAATGAATTAGAATGGATCGTACGAATGAATTAGAATGGATCGAACGAATGAATTACAATGGATCGTACGAATGAGTAAGAATGGATCGTACGAATGAATTAGAATGGATCGTACGAATGAATTAGAATAGATACATTCGTGCGAATGAATTAGAATGGATCATATGAATGAATTAGAATGGATCGTTTGAGTGAATGCGAATGGATTGTGCGAATGAATTAGAACGGATTGTACGAATGAATTAGAATGGATCGTACGAATGAATTAGAATGGATACATTCGTGCGAATCCATTCTATTTCATTCGTACGATCCATTCTAATTCATTCGCACGATCCATTCTAATTCATTCATACGATCCATTCTAATTCATTCGTACAATCCATTCTAATTCATTCGTACGATCCATTCTAATTCATTCGCACAATCTATTCTAACTCATTCGTACGATCCATTCTAATTCATTCGCACAATCCATTCTAATTCATTCATACGATCCATTCTAATTCATTCGCATGAATGTATCCATTCCAATTCATTCGTACGATCTATTCTAATTCATTCGCACAATCTATTCTATTTCATTCGTACGATCAATTCTAATTCATTCGCACGTATCCATTCTAATTCATTCATACGATCCATTCTATTTCATTCGTACGATCCATTCTTACTCATTCGTACGATCCATTCTAATTCATTCGTACGATCCATTCTAATTCATTCGTACGATCCATTCTAATTCATTCGCACGATCCATTCTAATTCATTCACACGAACCATTCTAATTCATTCGCACGATCCATTCTAATTTATTCGCACGATCCATTCTAATTCATTCATACAATCCATTCTAATTCTTTTGCACGAATGTATCCATTCTAATTCATTCATACGATCCGTTCTAATTCATTCGTACGAAGGAATTAGAATGGATCGTATGAATGAATTAGAATAGATCGTATAAATGAATTAGAATGGATCGTACGAATGAATTAGAATGGATCGTACGAATGAGTAAGAATGGATCGTACGAATGAAATAGAATAGATCGTATGAATGAATTAGAATGGATACGTGCGAATGAATTAGAATTGATCGTACGAATGAATTAGAATAGATTGTGCGAATGAATTAGAATGGATCGTACGAATGAATTGGAATGGATACATTCGTGCGAATGAATTAGAATGGATCGTATGAATGAATTAGAATGGATCGTGCGAATGAATTAGAATGGATCGTACGAATGAATTAGAATAGATTGTGCGAATGAAATAGAATGGATCGTACGAATGAATTAGAATGGATCGTACGAATGAATTAGAATGGATCGTATGAATGAATTAGAATGGATCGTGCGAATGAATTAGAATGGATCGTACGAATGAAATAGAATGGATTAGAATGAATTAGAATGGATCGTATGAATGAATTAGAATGGATCATACGAATGAAATAGAATGGATCCGCACGAATGTATCCATTCTAATTCAATGGATCGTGCGAATGAATTAGAATGGATCGTACGAATGAATTAGAATGGCTCGTACGAAGGAATTAGAATGGAACGTACGAATGAATTAGAATGGATCGAACTAATGAATTAGAATAGATTGTGCGAATGAATTAGAATGGATCGTACGAATGAATTAGAATGGATCGTACGAATGAATTATAATGAATTAGAATGGATCGTACGAATGAATTAGAATGGATCGTACGAATGAAATAGAATGGATCGTATGAATGAATTAGAATGGATCATGCGAATGAATTAGAATGGATCGTATGAATGAAATAGAATGGATTCGCACGAATGTATCCATTCTAATTCAATGGATCGTGTGAATGAATTAGAATGGATCGTACGAATGAATTAGAATGGATCGTACGAAGGAATTAGAATGGATCGTACGAATGAATTAGAATGGATCGTACGAATGAATTAGCATGGATCGTACGAAGGAATTAGAATGGATCGTACGAATGAATTAGAGTTGATACATTCGTGTGAATGAATTAAAATGGATAATACGAATGAATTAGAATGGATTGTATGAATGAATTAGAATGGATCGTGCGAATTAATTAGAGTTGATACATTCGTGTGAATGAATTAAAATGGATAATACGAATGAATTAGAATGGATTATGTGCATGAATTAGAATGGATCGTACGAATGAAATAGAATGGATCGTACGAAGGAATTAGAATGGATCGTACGAATGAATTAGAATGGATCGTGCGAATGAATTAGAATGGGTCGTACGAATGAATTAGAATGGATACACGATCCAGATCCATTCTAATTCATTCGCACAATCTATTCTAATTCATTCGTAGGATCCATTCTAATTCATTACTACGATCCATTCTAATTCATTCGTACAATCCATTCTAATTCATTCGCACGATCCATTCTAATTCATTCATACGATCCATTCTAATTCATTCGCACGAATGTATCCATTCTAAATGAATTAGAATGGATCGTACGAATGAGTAAGAATGGATCGTGCGAATGAATTAGAATGGATCATATGAATGAATTAGAATCGATCGTATGAATGAATTAGAATGGATCGTGCGAATAAATTAGAATGGATCGTATGAATGAATTAGAATCGATCGTACGAATGAATTAGAATGGATCATGCGAATGAATTAGAATGGATCGTGCGAATGAATTAGAATGGATCGTACGAATGAAATAGAATGGATTGTACGAATGAGATAGAATGGATCGTACGAATGACTTAGAATGGATAATTCATGCGAATGAATTAGAATGGATCATACGAATGAATTAGAATAGATTCATTCGTGCGAATGAATTAGAATGGATCGTATGAATGAGTAAGAATGGATCGTACGAATGAATTAGAATGGATTGAATTAGAATGAATCGTACGAATGAATTAGAATGGATCGTATGAATGAATTAGAATGGATCGTACGAATGAATTAGAATGGATCGTACGAAGGAATTAGAATGGAACGTGCGAATGAATTAGAATGGATCGTACGAATGAATTAGAATGGATCGTACGAATGAATTAGATTGGATCGTATTAATGAATTAGAATGGATCGTACGAATGAATTAGAAAGGATCATACGAAGGAATTAGAATGGATCGTATGAATGAATTAGAATGGATCGTACGAATGAATTAGAATGGATCGTACGAAGGAATTAGAATGGATCGAACGAATGAATTAGAATGGATAGTGCGACTGAGTAAGAATGGATCGTACGAATGAATTAGAATGGATCGTTCTAATGAATTAGAATGGATCGTACGAATGAATTCGAATGTATCCATTCTAATTCATTCATACGATCCATTCTAATTCATTCGAATGAATTAGAATGGATTTGCACGAATGTATCCATTCTAATTCATTCATACGATCCCTTCTAATTCATTCGTACGATCCATTCTTACTCATTTGTACGATCAATTCTAATTCATTCGCACGAATGAATCCATTCTAATTCATTCGTATGATCCATTCTAATTCATTCGCATGAATGTATCCATTCTAATTCATTCGTACGATCCATTCTAATTCATTTGCACGAATGTATCCATTCTAATTCATTTGCACGAATGTATCCATTCTAATTCATTCATACGATCCATTCTAATTCATTCATACAATCTATTCTAATTCACTCGTACGATCCATTCTACGATCCATTCTAATTCATTCGTACGTTCCATTCTAATTCATTCATACGATCCATTCTAATTCATTCGCACGATCCATTCTAATTCATTCGCATGATCCATTCTAATTCATTCATACGATCCATTCTAATTCATTCGTATGAATCCATTCTTACTCATTCGTACGATCCATTCTAATTCATTCGCACGATCCATTGAATTAGAATGGATACATTCGTGCGAATCCATTCTATTTCATTCGTACGATCCATTCTAATTCATTCGCACGATCCATTCTAATTCATTCATACGATCCATTCTAATTCATTCGTACGATCCATTCTAATTCATTCGTACGATCCATTCTAATTCATTCGCACAATCTAGTCTAATTCATTCGTACAATCCATTCTAATTCATTTGTACGATCCATTCTAATTCATTCGTATGATTCATTCTAATTCAATCCATTCTAATTCATTCCATTCTAATTCATTCGCACGATCCATTCGCATTCACTCAAACGATCCATTCTAATTCATTCATACAATCCATTCTAATTCTTTTGCACGAATGTATCCATTCTTATTCATTCATACGATCCATTCGTACGAATGAATGAGAATGGATACGTGCGAATGAATTAGAATTGTGAATTAGAATGGATCATACGAAGGAATTAGAATGGATCGTGCTAATGAATTAGAATGGATTGTGCGAATGAATTAGAATGGATCGTACGAATGACTTAGAATGGATCGTTCGAATGAATTAGAATAGATTGTGCGAATGAATTAGAATGGATCGTACGAATGAATTAGAAAGGATACATTCGTGCGAATGAATTAGAATGGATCGTATAAGTGTGAATGAATTAGAATGGATCGTGCGAATGAAGTAGAATGGATCATATTAACGAATTAGAATGGATCGTGCGAATGAATTAGAATGGATCGTACGAATGAGTAAGAATGGATCGTGCGAATGAATTAGAATGGATTGTACGAATGAATTAGAATGGATCGTACGAATGAATTAGAATGGATACATTCGTGCGAATCCATTCTATTTCATTCGTACGATTCATTCTAATTCATTCGCGCGATCCATTCTAATTCATTCATACGATCCATTCTAATTCATTCATACGATCCATTCTAATTCATTCGTACAATCCATTCTAATTCATTCGTACGATCAATTCTAATTCATTCATACGATCCATTCTAATTCATTAGCACAATCTATTCTAATTCATTCGTACGATCCATTCTAATTCATTCGCACGATCCATTCTAATTCATTCGCACGAATGTATCCATTCTAATTCATTTGTACGAATGTATCCACTCTAATTCATTCGTACGATCCATTCTAATTCATTAGCACGATCCATTATAATTCATTCGTACGATCCATTCTAATTCATTTATACGATCCATTCTAATTCATTCGTACGATCCATTCTAATTCATTCGTACGATCCATTCTAATTCGTGCGAATGTATCCATTCTAATTCATTCGTACGATCCATTCTAATTCATTCGTACGATCCATTCGAATTCATTCTACTTCATTCGCACGATCCATTCTTTCATTCGTACGATCCATTCTAATTCATTCGTATGATCCATTCTAATTCATTCGCACAATCTATTCTAATTCATTCGTACGATCCATTCTAATTCATTCGCACGACCCATTCTAATTCATTTGTTCGATCCATTCTAATTCATTCGTACGATCCATTCTAATTCCTTCGTACGATCCATTCTAATTCATTCGCACGATCCATTCTAATTCATTCATACGATCCATTCTATTTCATTCGTACGATCCATTCTAATTCATTTGTACGATCCATTCTAATTCATTCGTATGATTCATTCTAATTCAATCCATTCTAATTCATTCGTACGATCCATTCTTACTCATTCACACAATCTATTCTTATTCATTCGTAAGATCCATTCTAATTCATTCGCACGATCCATTCTAATTCATTCATACGATCCATTCTATTTCATTTGTACGATCCATTCTTACTCATTCGTACGATCCATTCTAATTCATTTACACGAAGGTATCCATTCTAATTCATTCGTACTATCCATTCTAATTCTTTCGTACGATCCATTCTAATTCCTTCGTACGATCCATTCGGATACATTCGTGCGAATCCATTCTATTTCATTCGTACGATCCATTCTAATTCATTCGCACGATCCATTTTAATTCATTCGTACGATCCATTCTAATTCATTCGTACGATCCATTCTAATTCATTCGTACGATCCATTCTAATTCATTCGTACGTATGAATTAGAATGGATACATTCGTGCGAATGAATTAGAATGGATCGTACGAATAAAATAGAGTGGATCGTGCGAATGAATTAGAATGGATCGTACGAATGAATTAGAATGGATCGTACGAATGAATTAGAATAGATTGTGCGAATGAATTAGAATGGATCGGACGAATGAATTAGACTGGATCTGGATCGTACGAATGATTCATTCTATGAATGGATCGTACGAATGAATTAGAATGGATCTGGATCGTTTATCCATTCTAATTCCTTCGTACGATCCATTCTAATTCTTTTCGTACGATCCATTCTAATTCATTCGCACGATCCATTCTAATTCATTTACACGAATATATCCATTCTAATTCATACGTACGATCTATTCTAATTCATTCGTACGATCCATTCTAATTCATTCGCACAATCAATTCTAATTCATTTGCACGATCCATTCTAATTCATTCATACAATCCATTCTAATTCTTTTGCACGAAGGTATCCATTCTAATTCATTCGTACTATCCATTCTAATTATCCGTACGATCTATTCTATTTCATTCGTACGATCCATTCTAATTGTACGAATGAATTAGAATGGATCGTACGAATGAATTAGAATGGATAGTACGAATGAATTAGAATGGATACATTCATGCGAATGGATCATACGATCCATTCTAATTTATTCGCACGATCCATTCTAATTCATTCGCACGATCCATTCTAATTCATTCATACGATCCATTCTAATTCATTCATACGATCCATTCTAATTCATTCGTACGGATAAATGAATTTGGATCGTGCTAATGAATTAGAATGGATCGTACGAATGAATTAGAATGGATTGTGCGAATGAATTAGAATGGATCGTACAAATGAATTAGAATGGATCGTACGAATGAATTAGAATAGATCGTACGAATGAATTAGAATGGATCGTACGAAGGAATTAGAATGGATCGTACGAAGGAATTAGAATGGATACCTTCGTGCAAATGAATTAGAATGGATCGTACGAATGAGTAAGAATGGATCGTACGAATGAATTAGAATGGATCGTACGAATGAATTAGAATAGATCTTACGAATGAATTAGAATGGAACGTATAGATTAAGTGAATGAATTAGAATGGATCGTACGAATGAATTAGAATGGATGGTACGAATGAATTGGAATGGATCGTGCGAATGAATTAGAATGGATCGCACGAATGTATCCATTCTAATTCAGTTGTACGAATGTATCCACTCTAATTCATTCGTACGATCCATTCTAATTCATTAGCACGATCCATTCTAATTCATTCGTATGATCCATTCTAATTCATTTATACGATCCAATCTAATTCATTCATACGATCCATTCTAATTCATTCGTACGATCCATTCTAATTCATTCGTACGATTGATTCTAATTCGTGCGAATGTATCCATTCTAATTCATTCGTACGATCCATTCTAATTCATTCGTACGAATGTATCCATTCTAATTCATTTGTACGAATGTATCCACTCTAATTCATTCGTACGATCCATTCTAATTCATTAGCACGATCCATTCTAATTCATTCGTACGATCCATTCTAATTCATTTATACGATCCAATCTAATTCATTCGCACGATCCATTCGCATTCACTCAAACGATCCATTCTAATTCATTCATATGATCCATTCTAATTCATTCGCACGAATGTATCCATTCTAATTCATTAGCACGATCCATTCTAATTCATTAGCACGATCCAAATTCATTTACGAATGAAATAGAATAGATCGTACGAATGAATTAGAATGGATCGTGCGAATAAATTAGAATGGATCGTATGAATGAATTAGAATGGATCGTGCGAATGAATTAGAATATAGATCGTACGAATGAATTAGAATGGATCGTATGAATGAACTAGAATGGATCGTGCGAATGAATTAGAATGGATCGTACGAATGAAATAGAATTGATCGTACGAATGGATCGTACGAATGAATTAGAATGGATCGTACGAATGAATTAGAATGGATCGTATGAATGAATTAGAATAGATCGTACGAATGAATTAGAATGGATCGTACGAATGAAATAGAATGGATTCACACGAATGTATCCATTCTAATTCATTCGTACGATCCATTCTAATTCATTCGCACAATCTATTCTAATTCATTCGAACGATCCATTCTAAGTCATTCGTACGATCCATTCTAATTCATTCGTACGATCCATTCTAATTCATTCGCACGATCCATTCTATTTCATTCGTACGGTTCATTCTAATTCAATTCATTCTAATTCATTCGTACGATCCATTCTAATTCATTCGCACGATCCATTGAATTAGAATAGATACATTCGTGCGAATGAATTAGAATGGATCGTGCGAATGAATTAGAATGGATCGTACGAATGAATTTGAATGGATACACTCGTGCGAATCCATTCTAATTCATTCATACGATCCATTCTAATTCATTCGCACGATCCATTCTAATTCATTCATACGATCCATTCTATTTCATTCGTATGATCCATTCTAATTCTTTCGTACGGTATGATTCATTCTAATTCATTCGTACGATTCATTCTAATTCAATCCATTCTAATTCATTCGTACGATCCATTCTAATTCATTCGTACGATCCCTTCTAATTCCTTCGTACGATCCATTCTAATTCATTCGTACGAATCCATTCTATTTCATTCGTACGATCCATTCTAATTCATTCGCACGATCCATTCTAATTCATTCATACGATCCATTATAATTCATTCGTGCGATCTATTCTATTTCATTCATACGATCCATTCTATTTCATTCGTACGATCCATTCTAATTAGAATTGATTGTGCGAATGAATTAGAATGGATCGTACGAATGAAATAGAATTGATCGTATGAATGAATTAGAATGGATCGTACGAATGAATTAGAATGGATCGTACGAATGAATTGGAATAGATTGAATTAGAATGAATCGTACGAATGAATTAGAATGAATCATACCGTACGAATGAATTAGAATGGATCATAGGAATGAAATAGAATGGATCGTATGAATGAATTAGAATGGATCATGCGAATGAATTAGAATGGATCGTATGAATGAATTAGAATGGATTGTGCGAATGAATTAGAATGGATCGTACGAATGAAATAGAATGGATTCGTACGAATGAATTAGAATGGATCGTACGAAGGAATTAGAATGGATCATACGAATGAATTAGAATGGATCGTACGAATGAATTAGAATGGATCGAATTAGAATGAATCGTACGAATGAATTAGAATGAATCATACCGTACGAATGAATTAGAATGGATCATACGAATGAAATAGAATGGATCGTATGAATGAATTAGAATGGATCGTGCGAATGAATTAGAATGGATCGTACGAATGAATTAGAATGGATTCGCACGAATGTATCCATTCTAATTCATTCGTACGATCCATTCTAATTCATTCGCACGATCCATTCTAATTCATTCGCACGAATGTATCCATTCTAATTCGTTTGTTTGAGTGTATGCGAATGGATTGTGCGAATCAATTAGAATGGAATGAATTAGAATGGATTGAATTAGAATGGATCGTACAAATAAATTAGAATGGATCGTATGAATGAATTAGAATGGATCGTACGAATGAGTAAGAATGGATCGTGCGAATGAATTAGAATGGATTGTACGAATGAATTAGAATGGATCGTACGAATGAATTAGAATGGATCGTACGAAGGAATTAGAATGGATCGTACGAATGAATTAGAATGGATCGTGCGAATAAATTAGAATGGATCGTATGAATGAATTAGAATGGATCGTGCGAATGAATTAGAATATGGATCGTACGAAGGAATTAGAATGAATCGTACGAATGAATTAGAATGGATCGTGCGAATGAAATAGAATGGATCGTACGAATGAAATAGAATGGATTCGCACGAATGGATCATATGAATGAATTAGAATAGATACATTCGTGCAAAAGAATTAGAATGGATTGTATGAATGAATTAGAATGCATCGTTTGAGTGAATGCGAATGGATCGTGTGAATGAATTAGAATGGAATGAATTAGAATGGATTGAATTAGAATGAATCGTACAAATGAATTAGAATGGATCGTACAAATGAATTAGAATGTATCGTACGAATGAATTAGAATAGATTGTGCGAATGAATTAGAATGGATCGTACGAATGAATTTGAATGGATCGTACGAATGAATTAGAATGGATCGTGCGAATGAATTAGAATGGATCGTACGAATGAAATAGAATGGATTCGCACGAATGAATTAGAATGGATCGTACGAATGAATTAGAATGGATCATATGAATGAATTAGAATGGATCGTATGAATGAATTAGAATGGATCGTGCGAATAAATTAGAATGGATTGTATGAATGAATTAGAATGGACCGTACGAATGAAATAGAATGGATTGTACGAATGAGATAGAATGGATCGTACGAATGAATTAGAATGGATACATTCGTGCGAATCCATTCTATTTCATTCGTACGATCCATTCTAATTCATTCGCACGATCCATTCTAATTCATTCAGACGATCCATTCTAATTCATTCGTACGATCCATTCTATTTCATTCGTACGATCGTACGAATGAATTAGAATGGATTGAATTAGAATGAATCGTACGAATGAATTAGAATGAATCATACCGTACGAATGAATTAGAATGGATCATACGAATGAAATAGAATGGATCGTATGAATTAATTAGAATGGATCGTGCGAATGAATTAGAATGGATCGTATGAATGAATTAGAATGGATCGTACGAATGAATTAGCATGGATTGAATTAGAATGAATCGTACGAATGAATTAGAATGAATCATACCGTACGAATGAATTAGAATGGATCATACGAAGGAATTAGAATGGATCGTACGAATGAATTAGAATGGATTAAACGAATGAATTAGAATGGATTGTACGAATGAAATAGAATAGATCGTACAAATGAATTAGAATGGATTCATACGAATGAAGTAGAATGGATCGTATGAATGAATTAGAAGGGATTCATACGAATGAAGTAGAATGGATCGTATGAATGAATTAGAATGGATCGTGCGAATGAATTAGAATGGATCGTATGAATGAATTAGAATGGATCGTATGAATGAATTAGAATGGATCGTAGTAATGAATTAGAATGGATCCTACGAATGAATTAGAATAGATTGTGCATTTGTGCGAATGAATTTGAATGGATCTGGATCGTGTATCCATTCTAATTCATTCGTACGACCCATTCTAATTCCTTCGCACGATCCATTCTAATTCATTCGTACGATCCATTCTAATTCATTCGTACGATTCATTCTAATTCAATCCATTCTAATTCATTCATACGATCCATTCTAATTCATTCATACGATACATTCTAATTCATTCGCACGATCCATTCTAATTCATTCATACGATCCATTCTATTTCATTCGTACGATCCATTCTTACTCATTCGTATGATCCAATCTAATTCATTTGCACGAAGGTATCCATTCTAATTCATTCGTACTATCCATTCTAATTCCTTCGTACGATCCATTCTAATTCCTTCGTACGATCCATTCTAATTCATTCGTACGATCCATTCTAATTCATTCGTACGATCCATTCTAATTCCTTCGTATGATCCATTCTAATTCATTCGTACGGTATGATTCATTCTAATTCATTCGTACGATTCATTCTAATTCCATCCATTCTAATTCATTCGTATGATCCATTCTAATTCATTCGTACGATTCATTCTAATTCCATCCATTCTAATTCATTCTTACTCATTCGTACGATCTATTCTAATTCATTTGCACGAAGGTATCCATTCTAATTCATTCGTACTATCCATTCTAATTCCTTCGTACGACCCATTCTAATTCCTTCGTACGATCCATTCTAATTCATTCACACGATCCATTCTAATTCATTCATACGATCCATTCTAATTCATTCGTACGATCCATTCTAATTCATTACTACGATCCATTCTAATTCATTCGTACGATCCATTCTAATTCATTCATACGATCCATTCTAATTTATTCGCACGATCCATTCTAATTCATTCATACGATCCATTCTAATTCATTCGTACGATCCATTCTATTTCATTCGTACGATCCATTCTAATTCATTCATACGATCTATTCGTATCCATTCTAATTCATTCGTACGATCCATTCTAATTCATTCGTACGATCCATTCTAATTCCTTCGTACGATCCATTCTAATTCATTCGTACGATCCATTCTAATTCATTCGCACGATCAATTCTAATTCATGCATACGATCCATTCTAATTCATTCGTACGATCTATTCTATTTCATTCGTACAATCCATTCTTACTCAATCGTATGATCCATTCTAATCCATTCGCACAATCTATTCTAATTCATTCGTACGATCCATTCTATTTCATTCGTATGATCCATTCTATTTCATTCGTACGATCCATTCTAATTCATTCGTACAATCCATTCTAATTCATTCGTACGATCCATTCTAATTCATTCATACGATCCATTCTATTTCATTCGTACGATCCATTTTTACTCATTCGTACGATCCATCCTAATTCATTTGCACGAAGGTATCCATTCTAATTCATTCGTACGATCCATTCTAATTCATTCATACGATCCAATCTAATTCATTCATACGATCCATTCTAATTCATTCGCACGAATGTATCCATTCTAATTCATTCGCACGATCCATTCTAATTCATTCATACAATCCATTCTAATTCTTTTGCACGAATGTAGCCATTAGAATGAATTAGAATGGATCGTACGAATGAATTAGAATGGATCGTACGAATGAATTAGAATGGATTGAATTAGAATGAATCGTACGAATGAATTAGAGTTGATACATTCGTGTGAATGAATTAAAATGGATAATACGAATGAATTAGAATGGATTGTATGAATGAATTATAATGGATCGTGCGAATGAATTAGAATGGATACATTCATGCGAATGAATTAGAATGGATCGTATGAATGAATTAGATTGGATCGTATGCATGAATTAGAATGGATCGTGCGAATGAATTAGAATGGATCGTACGAATGAATTAGAATGGATCGAACGAATGAATTACAATGGATCGTACGAATGAGTAAGAATGGATTGTACGAATGAATTAGAATGGATCGTACGAATGAATTAGAATAGATACATTCGTGCGATTGAATTAGAATGGATCATATGAATGAATTAGAATGGATCGATTGAGTGAATGCGAATGGATCGTGGGAATGAATTAGAATGGATTGTACGAATGAATTAGAATGGATCGTACGAATGAATTAGAATGGATACATTCGTGCGAATCCATTCTATTTCATTCGTACGATCTATTCTAATTCATTCGCACGATCCATTCTAATTCATTCATACGATCCATTCTAATTCATTCGTACAATCCATTCTAATTCATTCGTACGATCCTTTCTAATTCATTCGCACAATCTATTCTAATTTATTCATACGATCCATTCTAATTCATTCGCACGATCCATTCTAATTCATTCATACGATCCATTCTAATTCATTCGCACGAATGTATCCATTCCAATTCATTCGTACGATCCATTCTAATTCATTCGCACAATCTATTCTATTTCATTCGTACGATCAATTCTAATTCATTCGCACGTATCCATTCTAATTCATTCATACGATCCATTCTATTTCATTCGTACGATCCATTCTTACTCATTCATACGATCCATTCTAATTCATTCGTACGATCCATTCTAATTCATTCGTACGATCCATTCTAATTCATTCGCACGATCCATTCTAATTCATTCATACGATCCATTCTAATTCATTCGCACGATCCATTCTAATTCATTCGCATGATCCATTCTAATTCATTCATACAATCCATTCTAATTCTTTTGCACGAATGTATCCATTCTAATTCATTCGTACGATCCATTCTAATTCATTCGTACGAAGGAATTAGAATGGATCGTATGAATGAATTAGAATGGATCGTATAAATGAATTAGAATGGATCGTACGAATGAATTAGAATGGATCGTACGAATGAATTAGAATGGATCGTACGAATGAGTAAGAATGGATCGTACGAATGAAATAGAATAGATCGTATGAATGAATTAGAATGGATACGTGCGAATGAATTAGAATTGATCGTACGAATGAATTAGAATAGATTGTGCGAATGAATTAGAATGAATCGTACGAATGAATTGGAATGGATACATTCGTGCGAATGAATTAGAATGGATCGTATGAATGAATTAGAATGGATCGTGCGAATGAATTAGAATGGATCGTACGAATGAATTAGAATAGATTGTGCGAATGAAATAGAATGGATCGTACGAATGAATTAGAATGGATCGTATGAATGAATTAGAATGGATCGTATGAATGAATTAGAATGGATCGTGCAAATGAATTAGAATGGATCGTACGAATGAAATAGAATGGATTAGAATGAATTAGAATGGATCGTATGAATGAATTAGAATGGATCATACGAATGAAATAGAATGGATCCGCACGAATGTATCCATTCTAATTCAATGGATCGTGCGAATGAATTAGATCGTACGAATGAGTAAGAATGGATCATACGAATGAAATAGAATGGATTGTATATATGAATTAGAATGGATCGTATGAATGAATTAGAATGGATACATTCGTGCGAATCCATTCTATTTCATTCGTACGATCCATTCTAATTCATTCGCACGATCCATTCTAATTCATTCATACGATCCATTCTAATTCCTTCGTACGATCCATTCTAATTCATTCGTACGATCCAATCTAATTCATTCATACGATCCATTCTAATTCATTTGTACGATCCATTCTAATTCATTCGTACGATCCATCCTAATTCATGCGAATGTATCCATTCTAATTCATTCGTACGATCCATTCTAATTCATTCGTACGAATGTATCCATTCTAATTCATTTGTACGAATGTATCCACTCTAATTCATTCGTACGATCCATTCTAATTCATTAGCACGATCCATTCTAATTCATTCGTACGATCCATTCTAATTCATTTATACGATCCAATCTAATTCATTCGCACGATCCATTCGCATTCACTCAAACGATCCATTCTAATTCATTCATATGATCCATTCTAATTCATTCGCACGATCCATTCTAATTCATTCGCACGATCCATTCTAATTCATTCATACGATCCATTCTATTTCATTCGTACGATCCATTCTAATTCATTCATACGATCCATTCTAATTCATTCGTACGATCCATTCTAATTCATTCGCACAATCAATTCTAATTCATTCGTACGATCCATTCTAATTCATTCGCACGATCCATTCTAATTCATTCATACGATCCATTCTATTTCATTCGTACGATCCATTCTTACTCATTCGTACGATCCATTCTAATTCATTTGCACGAAGGTATCTATTCTAATTCATTTGTACTATCCAATCTAATTCATTCGTACGATCCATTCTAATCCATTCGTATCCATCCTAATTCATTCGTACGATCCATTTTAATTCATTCACACGATTCATTCTAATTCAATCCATTCTAATTCATTCGTACGATCCATTCTTACTCATTCGTACGATCCATTCTAATTTATTCGCACAATCCATTCTAATTCATTCGTACGATCCATTCTTACTCATTCGTACGATCCATTCTAATTCATTCGCACAATCCATTCTAATTCATTTGCACGAAGGTATCCATTCTAATTCATTCGTGCGAATGAATTAGAATGGATCGTGCAAATGAATTAGAATGGATCGTGCGAATGAATTAGAATGGATCGTACGAATGAAATAGAATGGATTGTACGAATGAGATAGAATGGATCGTACGAATGAATTAGAATCGATTGTGTGAATGAATTAGAATGGATCATATGAAGGAATTAGAATGGATCGTACGAATGAATTAGAATGGATCGTACGAAGGAATTAGAATGGATCGTACGAATGAATTAGAATGGATCGTATGAATGAATTAGATTGGATTGTATTAATGAATTAGAATGGATCGTACGAATGAATTAGAATAGATCGTACGAATGAATTAGAATGGATACGAATGGATCGTACGAATGAGTAAGAATGGATCTATTCTAATTCATTCATATGATCCATTCTAATTCATTCGTACAATCCATTCTAATTCATTCGCACGCTATTCTAATTCATTCGTAGGATCCATTCTAATCCATTCGTACGATCCATTCTAATTCATAAGTACGATCCATTCTAATTCATTCGCACGATCCATTCTAACTCATTCATACGAATCCATTCTATTTCATTCGTACGATCTATTCTATTTCATTCGTACAATCTATTCTAATTCATTCATACGATCCATTCTAATTCATTCGTACGATCCATTCTAATTCATTCGCACGCTATTCTAATTCATTCGTAGGATCCATTCTAATTCGTTACTACGATCCATTCTAATTCATTCATACGATCCATTCTAATTCATTCGTACGATCCATTCTAATTCATTCGTACGATCCATTCTAATTCATGCGCACAATCTATTCTAATTCATTCGCACAATCTATTCTAATTCATTCGTACGATCCATTCTAATTCATTCGTACGATCCATTCTAATTCATTCGCACGCTATTAGAATGAATTAGAATGGATCGTATGAATGAATTAGATTGGATCGTATTAATGAATTAGAATGGATCGTACGAATGAATTAGAATAGATCGTACGAATGAATTAGAATAGATTGTGCGAATGAATTAGAATGGATCGTGCGAATGAATTAGAATGGATTGTATGAATGAATTAGAATGGATCGTGCGAATGAATTAGAATGGATCGTACGAATGAATTAGAATAGATTGTGCGAATGAATTAGAATGGATCGTGCGAATGAATTATAATGGATTGTATGAATGAATTAGAATGGATCGTGTGAATGAATTAGAATGGATCGTACGAATGAATTAGAATGGATCGTGCGAATGAATTAGAATAGGTCGTATGAATGAATTAGATTGGATCGTATTAATGAATTAGAATGGATCGTACGAATGAATTAGAATAGATCGTACGAATGAATTAGAATGGATCGTACGAATGTATTAGAATGGATTGTACGAATGAATTAGAATGGATCGTACGAATGAATTAGAATGGATCGTATGAATGAATTAGAATGGATCGTGTGAATGAATTAGAATGGATCGTATGAATGAAATAGAATGGATTCGCACGAATGTATCCATTCTAATTCATTCGTACGATCCATTCTAATTCATTCGTACAATCCATTCTAATTCATTCGCACGATCCATTCTTACTCATTCGTACGATCCATTCTAATTCATTCGTACGATCCATTCTAATTCATTAATACGATCCAATCTAATTCATTCATACGACCTATTCTAATTCATTCGCACGATCCATTCTAATTCATTCGTATGATCCATTCTAATTCATTCGCACGATCCATTCTAATTCATTCATACAATCCATTATAATTCATTCGCACGATCCATTCTAATTCATTCGCACAATCTATTCTAATTCATTCGTACGATCTATTCTAATTCATTCGTACGATCCATTCTAATTCATTAATACGATCCAATCTAATTCATTCATACGATCCATTCTAATTCATTCTAATTCATTCGCACGAATTAGAATAGATTAGGATGGATCGTACGAATGAGTAAGAATGGATCGTACGAATGAAATAGAAAGGATCATATGAATGAATTAGAATGGATCGTACGAATGGATCGTACGAATGAATTAGAATAGATTGTGCGAATGAATTAGAATGGATCGTGCGAATGAATTAGAACGGATTGTACGAATGAATTAGAATGGATCATGCTAATGAATGAATTAGAATGGAGCGTGCGAATGAATTAGAATGGATCGTACGAATGAGTAAGAATGGATCGTGCGAATGAATTAGAATGGATCGTACGAATGAAATAGAATGGATTGTACGAATGAGATAGAATAGATCGTACGAATGAATTAGAATGGATACATTCATGCGAATGAATTAGAATGGATCATACGAATGAATTAGAATGGATTCATTCGTGCGAATGAATTAGAATGGATCGTACGAATGAGTAAGAATGGATCATACGAATGAATTAGAATGGATTGAATTAGAATGAATCATACGAATGAATTAGAATGGATCGTACGAATGAATTAGAATGGATCGTACGAATGAATTAGAAAGGATTGAATTAGAATGAATCGTACGAATGAATTAGAATGAATCATACCGTACGAATGAATTATAATGGATCATACGAAGGAATTAGAATGGATCGTACGAATGAATTAGAATGGATCGTACGAATGAATTAGAATGGATCGTACGAATGAATTAGAATGGAGTGAATTAGAATGAATCATATGAATGAATTAGAATGAATCATACCATACGAATGAATTAGAATGGATCATACGAAGGAATTAGAATGGATCGTGCGAATAAATTAGAATGGATCGTATGAATGAATTAGAATAGATCGTACGAATGAATTAGAATGGATCGTACGAATGAATTAGAATGGATACATTCGTACGAATGAATTAGAATAGATTGTGCGAATGATCCATTCTAATTCATTCGCACGATCCATTCTAATTCATTCGTACGATCCATTCTAATTCATTCGTACGATCCATTCTAATTCATTCGTACGATCCATTCTAATTCATTTGCACGAATGTATCCATTCTAATTCATTCGTACGATCCATTCTAATTCATTCGTACGATCTATTCTAATTCATTCATACGATCCATTCTAATTTATTCGCACGATCCATTCTAATTCCTTCGTATGATCCATTCTAATTCATTCGTACGGTATGATTCATTCTAATTTATTCGTACGATTCATTCTAATTCAATCCATTCTAATTCATTCGTACGATCCATTCTAATTCATTCGTACGATCCATTCTATTTCATTCGTACGATCCATTCTTACTCATTCGTACGATCCATTCTAATTCATTCGTACGATCCATTCTAATTCATTCGCACGATCCATTCTAATTTATTCGCACGATCCATTCTAATTCATTCATACGATCCATTCTAATTCATTCGTATGAATCCATTCTAATTCATTCGTACGATCCATTCTAATTCATTCATACGATCCATCCTAATTCATTCGCACGAATGTATCCATTCTAATTCATTCGTACAATCCATTCTATTTCATTCGTACGATCCATTCTTACTCATTCGTACGATCCATTCGTATCCATTCTAATTCATTCATACGATCTATTCTAATTCATTCGTACGATCCATTCTAATTCATTAACACGGATTCATACGATCCATTCTAATTCATTCGTACAATCCATTCTAATTCATTCATACGATCCATTCTATTTCATTCGTACGATCCATTCTTACTCATTCGTACGATCCATCCTAATTCATTTGCACAAATGTATCCATTCTAATTCATTCGCACGATCCATTCTAATTCATTCATACGATCCATTCTAATTCATTCGTACGATCCATTCTATTTCATTCGTACGATCCATTCTAATTCATTCGCACAATCTATTCTAATTCATTCATACGATCCATTCTAATTCATTCGTCCGATCCATTCTAATTCATTCGTACGATCCATTCTAATTCATTCGCACGAATGAATCCATTCTAATTCATTCGTACGATCCATTCTAATTCATATGATCCATTCTAATTCATTCGCACGATCCATTCTAATTGATTTATAATGGATCGTACGAAGGAATTAGAATGGATCGTACGAATGAATTAGAATGGATCGTACGAATGAATTAGAATGAATTAGAATGGATCGTACGAATGAATTAGAATGGATCGTACGAATGAAATAGAATGGATCGTATGAATGAATTAGAATGGATCGTCCGAATGAATTAGAATGGATCGTATGAATGAAATAGAATGGATTCGCACGAATGTATCCATTCTAATTCAATGGATCGTGCGAATGAATTAGAATGGATCGTACGAATGAATTGGAATGGATCGTATGAATGAATTAGAATGGATCGTGCGAATGAATTAGAATGGATCGTACGAATGAAATAGAATGGATCGTACGAATGAATTAGAATAGATTGTGCGAATGGATTAGAATGGATCATACGATTGAGTAAGAATGGATTGTACGAATGAAATAGAATAGATCGTACGAATGAATTAGAATGGATCGTATGAATGAATTAGAATGGATCGTGCGAATGAATTAGAATGGATCGTACAAATGAATTAGAATGGATCGTACGAAGGAATTAGAATGGATCGTATGAATGAATTAGAATGGATCGTACGAATGAATTAGAATGGATACGAATGGATCGTATGAATGAATTAGAATGGATCGTATGAATGAATTAGAATGAATCGTACGAATGAGTAAGAATGGATCGTACGAATGAATTCTAATTCGTACGATCCATTCTAATCCATTCTATTTTATTCGTGCGATCCATTCTTACGAATGAATTAGAATGGATCGTATGAATGAAATAGATTGGATCGTTCTAATCCATTCGCACGAATGTATCCATTCTAATTCAATGGATAGTGCGAATGAATTAGAATGGATCGTACGAATGAATTAGAATGGATCGTACGAAGGAATTAGAATGGATCGTACGAATGAATTAGAATGGATCATATGAATGAATTAGAATGGATTGAATTAGAATGAATCGTACGAATGAATTAGAATGGATCGTACGAATGAATTAGAATGGATCGTACGAATGAATTAGAATGGATCGTATGAATGAATTAGAATGAATCGTACGATAGAAATAGAATGGATCTTATGAATGAATTAGAATGGATCATGCGAATGAATTAGAATGAATCGTACGAATGAATTAGAATGAATCGTACGAATGAAATAGAATGGATCGTATGAATGAATTAGAATAGATCGTGCGAATGAATTAGAATGGATCGTACGAATGAATTAGAATGGATCGTACGAATGAATTAGAATGGATCGTACGAATGAATTAGAATGGATCGTGCGAATGAATTAGAATGGATCGTACGAATGAAATAGAATGGATCGTACGAATCAATTAGAATAGATTGTGCGAATGGATTAGAATGGATCATACGATTGAGTAAGAATGGATTGTACGAATGAAATAGAATAGATCGTACGAATGAATTAGAATTGATCGTGCGAATGAATTAGGATGGATCGTACGAATGAATTAGAATGGATCGTACGAAGGAATTAGAATGGATCGTACGAATGAATTAGAATGGATCGTACGAATGAATTAGAATGGATACGAATGGATCGTATGAATGAATTAGAATGGATCGTATGAATGAATTAGAATGGATCGTGCGAATGAATTAGAATGGATCGTACGAATGAAATAGAATGGATTCGCACGAATGTATCCATTCTAATTCAATGGATCGTGCGAATGAATTGGAATGGATCGTACGAATGAATTAGAATGGATCGTACGAATGAATTAGAATGGATTGAATTAGAATGAACCGTACGAATAAAATAGAATGGATCGTGCGAATGAATTATAATGGATCGTACGAATGAATTAGAATGGATCGTATGAATGACTTAGAATGGATCGTTCGAATGAATTAGAATAGATTGTGCGAATGAATTAGAATGGATCGTACGAATGAATTAGAATGGATACACTCGTGCGAATCCATTCTATTTCATTCGTACGATCCATTCTAATTCATTCGTACGATCTATTCTAATTCATTCATACGATCCATTCTAATTCATTCGTACGATCCATTCTAATTCATTCGTACGATTCATTCGTACGATCAATTCTATTTCATTCGTATGATCCATTCTAATTCATTCGCACGATCCATTCTAGTTCATTTATACGATCCATTCTAATTCATTCGTACGATCTATATTCTAATTCATTCGCACGATCCATTCTAATTCATTCATACGATCCATTCTAATTTATTCGCACGATCCATTCTAATTCATTCGTACGATCTATTCTATTTCATTCGTAAATGAATTTGGATCGTACTAATGAATTAGAATGGATCGTGCTAATGAATTAGAATGGATACATTCGTGCGAATGAATTAGAATGGCTCATATGAATGAATTAGAATGGATCGTTTGAGTGAATGCGAATGGATCGTGCGAATGAATTAGATTGGATCGTATAAATGAATTAGAATGGATCGTACGAATAAATTAGAATGGATCGTGCTAATGAATTAGAATGGATCGTACGAATGAATTAGAGTGGATACATTCGTACAAATGAATTAGAATGGATACATTCGTACGAATGAATTAGAATGGATACATTCGCACGAATTAGAATGGATCGTACGAATGAATTAGAATGGGTCGTACGAATGAATTAGAATGGATCGTATGAATGAATTAGATTGGATCGTATAAATGAATTAGAATGGATCGTACGAATGAGTTAGAATGGATCGTGCTAATGAATTAGAATGGATCGTACGAATGAATTAGAGTGGATACATTCGTACAAATGAATTAGAATGGATACATTCGTGCGAATGAATTAGAATGGATCGTGCGAATGAATTAGAATGGATCGTACGAATGAATTAGAATAGATTGTGCTAATGAATTAGAATGGATCGTATGAATGAATTAGAATGGATCGTACGAATGAATTAGAATGGATACATGCGAATGAATTAGAATTGTGAATTAGAATGGATCATACGAAGGAATTAGAATGGATCGTGCTAATGAATTAGAATGGATTGTGCGAATGAATTAATATGGATTGTACGAATGACTTAGAATGGATCGTTCGAATGAATTAGAATAGATTGTGCGAATGAATTAGAATGGACCGTACGAATGAATTAGAAAGGATACATTCGTGCGAATGAATTAGAATGGATCGTATGAGTGTGAATGAATTAGAATGGATCGTGCGAATGAATTAGAATGGATCGTATTAATGAATTAGAATGGATCGTGCGAATGAATTAGAATGGATCGTACGAATGAGTAAGAATGGATCGTGCGAATGAATTAGAATGGATTGTACGAATGAATTAGAATGGATCGTACGAATGAATTAGAATAGATACATTCGTGCGAATCCATTCTATTTCATTCGTACGATCCATTCTAATTCATTCGCACGATCCATTCTAATTCATTCATACGATCCATTCTAATTCATTCGTACAATCCATTCTAATTCATTCGTACAATCCATTCTAATCCATTCGTACGATCCATTCTAATTCATTCATACGATCCATTCTAATTCATTAGCACAATCTAATCTAATTCATTTGTACGATCCATTCTAATTCATTCGCACGATCCATTCTAATTCAATCGCACGAATGTATCCATTCTAATTCATTTGTACGAATGTATCCACTCTAATTCATTCGTATGATCCATTCTAATTCATTAGCACGATCCATTCTAATTCATTCGTACGATCCATTCTAATTCATTTATACGATCCAATCTAATTTATTCATACGATCCATTCTAATTCATTCGTACGATCCATTCTAATTCATTCGTACGATCCATTCTAATTCATTCGCACGATCCATTCTATCTCATTCGTCCAATCCATTCTAATTCATTCGTACGATCCATTCTAATTTATTCGTACGATCCATTCTAATTCATTCGTACGTTTCATTCTAATTCCTTCGTACGATCCATATTCTAATTCATTCGCACGATCCATTCTAATTCATTCATACGATCCATTCTAATTTATTCGCACAATCTATTCTAATTCATTAGTACGATCCATTCTAATTCATTCGTACGATCCATTCTAATTCATTCGTACGATCTATTCTAATTCATTCGTATGATCCATTCTAATTCATTCGCACGATCCATTCTAATTCATTCATACGATCCATTCTAATTCCTTCGTACGATCCATTCTAATTCATTCGTACGATCCATTCTAATTCATTCGCACGATCCATTCTAATTCATGCATACGATCCATTCTAATTCATTCGTACGATCCATTCTAATTCATTCGCACGAACCATTCTATTTCATTCGTATGATCCATTCTAATTCATTTGCACAATCTATTCTAATTCATGCATACGATCCATTCTAATTCATTCGTACGATCCTTTCTAATTTATTCGTACGATCCATTCTAATTCATTAATACGATCCAATCTAATTCATTCATACGATCCATTCTATTTCATTCGTACGATCCATTCTTATTCATTCGCACGATCCATTCTAATTCATTCATACAATCCATTCTAATTCATTAGTACGATCCATTCTAATTCATTCACATGAATGTATCAACTCTATTTCATTCGTACGATCCATTCTAATTCATTCGTACGATCCATTCTAATTCATTCGCACGATCAATTCTAATTCATTCGCACAATCTATTCTAATTCATTCGTACGATCCATTCTATTTCATTCGTATGATCCATTCTAATTCATTCGCACAATCTATTCTAATTCATTCATACGATCCATTCTAATTCATTCGTGCGAATGAGTAAGAATGGATCGTACGAATGAAATAGAATGGATCGTGCGAATGAATTAGAATGGATCGTACGAATGAATTAGAATAGATTGTGCGAATGAATTAGAATGGATCGTATGAATGAATTAGAATGGATCGTATGAATGAATTAGAATGGATCATACGAATGAATTAGAATGGATCGTACGAATGAGTAAGAATGGATCGTACGAATGAAATAGAATGGATCGTATGAATGAATTAGAATGGATACGTGCGAATGAATTAGAATGGATCGTGCGAATAAATTAGAATGGATCGTACGAATGAATTAGAATCGATCGTACGAATGAATTAGAGTTGATACATTCGTACGAATGAATTAGAATGGATCGTATGAATGAATTAGAATAGATTGTGCGAATGAATTAGAATGGATCGTATGAAGGAATTAGAATGGATAGTACAAATGAGATAGAATGGATCGTACGAATGAATTAGAATGGATCATATGAATGAATTAGAATGGATCGTACGAATGAAATAGAATGGATCGTACGAATGAATTAGAAAGGATACATTCGTACAAATGAATTAGAATGGATCGTACGAATAAATTAGAGTGGATACATTCGTACAAATGAATTAGAATGGATCGTACGAATGAATTAGAATGGATACATTCGTGCGAATGAATTAGAATGGATCATATGAATGAATTAGAATGGATCGTGCGAATGAATTCATGCGTACGTAGGAATTAGAATGGATCGTACGAAGGAATTAGAATGGATAGTACGAATGAATTAGAATGGATACCTTCGTGCAAATGAATTAGAATGGATCGTACGAATGATTAAGAATGGATCGTACGAATGAAATAGAATGGATGGATACCTTCGTGCAAATGAATTAGAATGGATCGTACGAATGAGTAAGAATGGATCGTACGAATGAAATAGAATGGATCGTACGAATGAATTAGAATGGATACATTCGTGCGAATGAATTAGAATGGATCGTATGAATGAATTAGAATGGATTGTGCGAATGAATTAGAATGAATCGTACGAAGGAATTAGAATGGATCGTACGAATGAATAAGAATGGATCGTGCGAATAAATTAGAATGGATCGTATGAATGAATTATAATGGATCGTGCGAATAAATTAGAATATGGATCGTACGAAGGAATTAGAATGAATCGTACGAATGAATTAGAATGGATCGTACGAATGAATTAGAATGGATCGTACGAATGAATTAGAATGGATTGAATTAGAATGGATTGTATGATTGAGATAGAATGGATCGTGCGAATGAATTAGAATGGATCGTACGAATGAATTAGAATGGATTGTACGAATGAGATAGAATGGATCGTATGAATGAATTAGAATGGATTCTAATTCATTTGTACGATCCATTCTAATTCCTTCGTACGATGCATTCTAATTCATTCGTACGATCCATTCTAATTCATTCGTACGATCCATTCTTACTCATTCGTTCGATCCATTCTAATTCCTTCGTACGATCCATTCTAATTCATTCGTACGATCCATTCTAATTCCTTCGTACAATCCATTCTAATTCATTCGTACGATCCATTCTAATTCATTCGTACTATTCGTGCGAATGAATTAGAATAGATTGTGCGAATGAATTAGAATGAATTAGAATGGGTCGTACGAATGAATTAGAATGGATCGTATGAATGAATTAGAATGGATTGTATGAATGAATTAGAATGGATCGTTTGAGTGAATGCGAATGGATCGTACGATCCATTCTTACGAATGAATTAGAATGGATCGTACGAATAAAATAGATTGGATCGTTCTAATTCATTCGTATGAATGTATCCATTCTAATTCATTCGTTCGCACGATCGTGCAAATGTATCCATTCTAATTCATTCGTACGATCCATTCTAATTCATTCATACGATCCATTCTAATTCATTAGCACAATCTATTCTAATTCATTCGTACGATCCATTCTAATTCATTCGCACGATCCATTCTAATTCATTCGCACGAATGTATCCATTCTAATTCATTTGTACGAATGTATCCACTCTAATTCATTCGTACGATCCATTCTAATTCATATGATCCATTCTAATTCATTCGCACGATCCATTCGAATTCATTCATAATGGATCGTACGAAGTAATTAGAATGGATCGTACGAACGAATTAGAATGGATCGTACGAATGAATTAGAATGAATTAGAATGGATCGTGCGAATGAATTAGAATGGATCGTACGAATGAAATAGAATGGATCGTATGAATGAATTAGAATGGATCGTGCGAATGAATTATAATGGATCGTACGAATGAAATAGAATGGATTCGCACGAATGTATCCATTCTAATTCAATGGATCGTGCGAATGAATTAGAATGGATCGTACGAATGAATTAGAATGGATCGTACGAATGAGTAAGAATGGATCGTACGAATCAAATAGAATGTCGCACGAATGTATCCATTCTAATTCATTCAAACGATTCATTCTAATTCATTCATACGATCCATTCTGTTTCATTCATACGATCCATTCTTACTCATTCGTTACGATCCATTCTAATTCATTTGCACGAAGGTATCCATTCTAATTCATTTGTACTATCCATTCTAATTCCTTCGTACGATCCATTCTAATTCATTCATACGATCCATTCTAATTCATTCGCACGAATGTATCCATTCTAAGGATACATTCTAATTCATTCGTACGAATGAATTAGAATAGTACGAATGAATTAGAATGGATTAGAATGAATTAGAATGGATCGTATGAATGAATTAGAATGGATCGAACAAATGAATTAGAATGGATACCTTCGTGCAAATGAATTAGAATGGATCGTACGAATGAGTAAGAATGGATCGTACGAATAAAATAGAATGGATCGTATGAATGAATTAGAATGAATCGTATGAATGAATTAGAATGGATACATTCGTACGATCTATTCTAATTCATTCGTACGATCCATTCTAATTCATTCGCACGATCCATTCTAATGCATTCGCACAATCTATTCTAATTCATTCGTACGATCCATTCTAATTCATTCGCACGATCCATTCTAATTCATTCATACGATCCATTCTATTTCAGTCGTACGATCCATTCTAATTCATTCATACGATCCATTCTAATTCATTCGTACGATTCATTCTAATTCAATCCATTCTAATTCATTCGTACGATCCATTCTTACTCATTCGTACGATCCATTCTAATTCATTCGCACGATCCATTGAAGTAGAATGGATACATTCGTGCGAATCCATTCTATTTCATTCGTACGATCCATCCTAATTCATTCGCACGATCCATTCTAATTCATTCATACGATCCATTCTATTTCATTCATACGATCCATTCTAATTCATTCGTACGATCCATCCTAATCCATTCTAATTCATTCGTACGATCCATTCTAATTCATTCATACGATCCATTCTCGCACGATCCATTCTATTTCATTCACACTCATACGATCCATTCTAATTCATTCGCACGAATGTATCCTTTCTAATTCATTCGTACGATCCATTCTAATTCATTCGCACAATCTATTCTAATTCATTCAAACGATCCATTCTAAGTCATTCGTACGATCCATTCTAATTCATTCGCACAATCCATTCTAATTCATTAGCACGATCCATTCTAATTCCTTCGTATGATCCATTCTAATTCACAATTCAAATTTATTCGCACGTATCCATTCTAATTCATTCGTACGATCCATTCTAATTCATTCATACGATCCATTCTAATTCATTAGCACAATCTATTCTAATTCATTCGTACGATCCATTCTAATTCATTCGCATGATCCATTCTAATTCATTCGCACGAATGTATCCATTCTAATTCCTTTGTACGAATGTATCCATTCTAATTCATTTATACGATCCAATCTAATTCATTCATACGATCCATTCTAATTCATTCGTACGATCCATTCTAATTCATTCGTACGATTCGTGCGAATGTATCCATTCTAATTCATTCGTACGATCCATTCTAATTCATTCGTACGAATGTATCCATTCTAATTCATTTGTACGAATGTATCCACTCTAATTCATTCGTACGATCCATTCTAATTCATTAGCACGATCCATTCTAATTCATTCGTACGATCCATTCTAATTCATTTATACGATCCAATCTAATTCATTCGCACGATCCATTCGCATTCACTCAAACGATCCATTCTAATTCATTCATATGATCCATTCTAATTCATTCGCACGAATGTATCCATTCTAATTCATTCGCACGAATGTATCCATTCTAATTCATTAGTACGTTCCATTCTAATTCATTAGCACGATCCAAATTCATTTACGAATGAAATAGAATAGATCGTACGAATGAATTAGAATGGATCGTGCGAATAAATTAGAATGGATCGTATGAATGAATTAGAATGGATCGTGCGAATGAATTAGAATATAGATCGTACGAATAAATTAGAATGGATCGTATGAATGAACTAGAATGGATCGTGCGAATGAATTAGAATGGATCGTACGAATGAAATAGAATTGATCGTACGGATGGATCGTACGAATGAATTAGAATGGATCGTACGAATGAATTAGAATGGATCGTATGGATGAATTAGAATAGATCGTATGAATGAATTAGAATGGATCGTACGAATGAAATAGAATAGATTCGCACGAATGTATCCATTCTAATTCATTCGTACGATCCATTCTAATTCATTCGCACAATCTATTCTAATTCATTCGAACGATCCATTCTAAGTCATTCGTACGATCCATTCTAATTCCTTCGTATGATCTATTCTAATTCATTCATACGATCCATTCTAATTCATTCGTACGATCCATTCTAATTCATTCGTATGATCTATTCTAATTCATTCGTACGATCCAATCTAATTCATTCATACGATCCATTCTAATTCATTCGTATGATCCATTCTAATTCATTCGTACGATCCATTCTAATTAGTGCGAATGTATCCATTCTAATTCATTCGTACGATCCATTTTAATTCATTCATACGATCCATTCTATTTCATTCGTACGATCCATTCTTACTCATTCGTACGATCCATTCTAATTCATTTGCACGAAGGTATCCATTCTAATTCATTCGTACTATCCATTCTAATTCCTTCGTATAATCCATTCTAATTCCTTCGTACGATCCATTCTAATTCATTCGTACGATCCATTCTAATTCCTTCGTATGATCCATTATAATTCATTCGTACGGTATGATTCATTCTAATTCATTCATACGATTCATTCTAATTCAATCCATTCTAATTCATTCGTACGATCCATTCTAATTCATTCGTACAATCCATTCTAATTCATTCGTACGATTCATTCTAATTCAATCCATTCTAATTCATTCGTACGATCCATTCTTACTCATTCGTACGATCCATTCTAATTCATTCGCACGAATGAATCCATTCTAATTCATTCGTATGATCCATTCTAATTCATTCGCATGAATGTATCCATTCTAATTCAATCGTACGATCCATTCTATCTCATTCGTACAATCCATTCTATTTCATTCGTACGATCCATTCTAATTCATTCGCACGATCTATTCTTACTCATTCATACGATCCATTCTAATTCATTCGCACGATCCATTCTAATTCATTCCGCACGATCCATTCTAATTCATTTGTACGATCCATTCTAATTCATTCGTACGATCTATTCTAATTCATTCGTACGATCCATTCTAATTCATTCGTACGATCCATTCTAATTCATTCATACGATCCATTCTAATTCATTCATATGATCCATTCTAATTCATTCGTACGATCCATTCTAATTCATTCGTACGATCTATTCTAATTCCTTCGTATGATCCTTTCTAATTCATTCGTACGATCCATTCTAATTCATTAATACGATCCAATCTAATTCATTCGTACGATCCATTCTAATTCATTCGTACGATCCATTCTAATTCATTCGCACAATCTATTCTAATTCATTCGTACGATCCATTCTAATTCATTCGTACGATCCATTCTATTTCATTCGTACGATCCATTCTAATTCATTCGTACGATCCATTCTAATTTATTCGCACGATCCATTCTAATTCATTCATACGATCCATTCTAATTCCTTCGTACGATCCATTCTAATTCATTCGTACGATCCATTCTAATTCATTCGCACGATCCATTCTAATTCATGCATACGATCCATTCTAATTCATTCGTACGATCCATTCTAATTCATTCGCACGATCCATTCTATTTCATTCGTATGATCCATTCTAATTCATTCGCACAATCTTTTCTAATTCATTCATACGATCCATTCTAATTTATTCGCACGATCCATTCTAATTCATTCATACGATCCATTCTAATTCATTCATATGATCCATTATAATTCATTCGCACGATCCATTCTAATTCATTCGTACGATCCATTCTAATTCATTCTAATGGATACATTCATGCAAAAGAATAAGAATGGATTGTATGAATGAATTAGAATGGATCGTACGAATGAGTAAGAATGGATCGTACGAATGAATTAGAATGGATCGTACGAAGGAATTAGAATGGATCGTACGAATGAATTAGAATGGATCGTATGAATGAATTAGAATGGATCGTGCGAATGAATTAAAATGGATCGTACGAAGGAATTAGAATGGATCGTACGAATGAATTAGAATGGATCGTGCGAATGAATTAGAATCGATCGTACGAATGAATTAGAGTTGATACATTCGTACGAATGAATTAGAATGGATCGTATGAATGAATTAGAATAGATTGTGCGAATGAATTAGAATGGATCATACGAATGAAATAGAATGGATCGTGCGAATGAATTAGAATGGATCGTACGAATGAATTAGAATGGATTGTATGCATGAATTAGAATGGATCGTGCGAATGAATTAGAATGGATCGTACGAATGAATTAGAATAAATCGTGCGAATGAATTAGAATGGATCATATGAATGAATTAGAATGGATCGTATGAATGAATTAGAATGGATCGTGCGAATAAATTAGAATGGATCGTATGAATGAATTAGAATGAATTAGAATGGATCGTACGAATGAATTAGAATGGATCGTACGAATGAAATAGAATGGATCATACTAATGAATTAGAATAGATTGTGCGAATGAATTAGAATGGATCGTACGAATGAATTAGAATAGATCGTACGAATGAATTAGAATGAATTAGAATGGATCGTACGAATGAATTAGAATGGATCGTACGAATGAAATAGAATGGATCGTATGAATGAATTAGAATGGATCGTGCGAATGAATTAGAATGGATCGTACGAATAAAATAGAATGGATTCACACGAATCTATCCATTCTAATTCAATGGATCGTGCGAGTGAATTAGAATGGATCGTACGAATGAATTAGAATGGATCGTACGAAGGAATTAGAATGGATCGTACGAATGAATTAGAATGGATCGTACGAATGAATTATAATGGATCGTACGAAGAAATTAGAATGGATCGTACGCATGAATTAGAATGGATCGTGCGAATAAATTGGAATGGATCGTATGAATGAATTAGAATGGATCGTGCGAATGAATTAGAATATGGATCGTAGGAAGGAATTAGAATGAATCGTACGTACGAATGGATCGTGCGAATGAAATAGAATGGATCGTACGAATGAAATAGAATGGATTCGCACGAATGTATCCATTCTAATTCATTCATACGATCCATTCTAATTCATTCGTACGATCCATTCTAATATCTTCGTATGATCTATTCTTATTCATTCGCACAATCTATTCTAATTCATTCGTACGATCCATTCTAATTCAATCGCACGATCCATTCTAATTCATTCATACGATCCATTCTAATTCATTCGTACGATCCATTCTAATTCATTCGTACGATCCATTCTAATTCATTCGCACAATCTATTCTAATTCATTCGTACGATCCATTCTAATTCATTCGCACGATCCATTGTAATTCATTCGCACAATCTATTCTAATTCATTCGTACGATCTATTCTAATTCATTCGCACGATCCATTCTAATTCATTCATACGATCCATTCTATTTCATTCGTACGATCCATTCTAATTCATTCGTATGATCCATTCTAATTCATTCGTACGATTCATTCTAATTCAATCCATTCTAATTCATTCGTACGATCAATTCTTACTCATTCGTACGATCCATTCTAATTCATTCGCACGAATGAATCCATTCTAATTCATTCGTATGATGCATTCTAATTCATTCGCATGAATGTATCCATTCTAATTAATTCGTATGATCCATTCTAATTCATTAATACGATCCAATCTAATTCATTCGTACGATCCATTCTAATCCATTCGTATTCATTCGCATGGATTGAATTAGAATGGATCGTACGAATGAATTAGAATGGATCGTACGAATGAATTAGAATGGATCGTACGAATGAGTAAGAATGGATCGTGCGAATGAATTAGAATGGATCGTACGAATGAAATAGAATGGATTCGCACGAATGTATCTATTCTAATTCATTCATACGATCCATTCAAATTCATTCGTACGATCCATTCTTACTCATTCGTACGATCGATTCTAATTCATTCGCACGAATGAATCCATTCTAATTCATTCGTATAATCCATTCTAATTCATTCGCATGAATGTATCCATTCTAATTCATTCGTACGATCCATTCTAATTCATTTGCACGAATGTATCCATTCTAATTCATTCATACGATCCATTCTAATTCATTCATACAATCTATTCTAATTCATTCGTACGATCCATTCTACGATCCATTCTAATTCATTCGTACGTTCCATTCTAATTCATTGATACGATCCATTCTAATTCATTCGCACGATCCATTCTAATTCATTCGCATGATCCATTCTAATTCATTCATACGATCCATTCTAATTCATTCGTATGAATCCATTCTTACTCATTCGTACGATCCATTCTAATTCATTCGCACGATCCATTGAATTAGAATGGATACATTCGTGCGAATCCATTCTATTTAATTCGTACGATCCATTCTAATTCATTCGCACGATCCATTCTAATTCATTCATACGATCCATTCTAATTCATTCGTACGATCCATTCTAATTCATTCGTACGATCCATTCTAATTCATTCGTACGATCCTTTCTAATTCATTTGTACGATCTATTCTAATTCATTCGTACGATTCATTCTAATTCAATCCATTCTAATTCATTCCATTCTAATTCATTCACACGATCCATTCGCATTCACTCAAACGATCCATTCTAATTCATTCATACAATCCATTCCAAATCTTTTGCACGAATGTATCCATTCTAATTCATTCATACGATCTATTCGTGCGAATGAATTAGAATGGATACGTGCGAATGAATTTGAATTGTGAATTCGAATGGATCATACGAATGAATTAGAATGGATCGTGCTAATGAATTAGAATGGATTGTGCGAATGAATTAGAATGGATCGTACGAATGACTTAGAATGGATCGTTCGAATGAATTAGAATAGATTGTGCGAATGAATTAGAATGGATCGTACGAATGAATTAGAAAGGATACATTCGTGCGAATGAATTAGAATGGATCGTATGAGTGTGAATGAATTAGAATGGATCGTGCGAATGAATTAGAATTGATCGTATTAATGAATTAGAATGGATCGTGCGAATGAATTAGAATGGATCGTACGAATGAGTAAGAATGGATCGTGCGAATGAATTAGAATGGATTGTACGAATGAATTAGAATGGATCGTACGAATGAATTAGAATGGATACATTCGTGCGAATACATTCTATTTCATTCGTACGATCCATTCTAATTCATTCGCACGATCCATTCTAATTCATTCATACGATCCATTCTAATTCATTCGTACGATCCATTCTAATTCATTCGTACGATCCATTCTAATTCATTCGTACGATCCATTCTAATTCATTCATACGATCCATTCTAATTCCTTAGCACAATCTATTCTAATTCATTCGTACGATCCATTCTAATTCATTCGCATGATCCATTCTAATTCATTCGCACGAATGTATCCATTCTAATTCATTTGTACGAATGTATCCACTCTAATTCATTCGTACGATCCATTCTAATTCATTAGCACGATCCATTCTAATTTATTCGTACGATCCATTCTAATTCATTTATACGATACAATCTAATTCATTCATACGATCCATTCTAATTCATTCGTACGATCCATTCTAATTCATTCGTACGATCCATTCTAATTCGTGCGAATGCATCTATTCTAATTCATTCGTACGATCCATACGAATGAATCCATTCTAATTCATTCGTATGATCCATTCTAGTTCATTCGTACGATCCATTCTAATTCATTCGTACGACCCATTCTTATTCATTCTAATTCATTCGCACGATCCATTCTTTTATTCGTACGATCCATTCTAATTCATTCGTACGATCCATTCTAATTCATTCGCACAATTTATTCTAATTCATTCGTACGATCCATTCTAATTCATTCGTACGATCCATTCTAATTCATTCGTACGATCCATTCTAATTCATTCGCACGATCCATTCTAATTCATTCATACGATCCATTCTATTTCATTCGTACGATTCATTCTAATTCATTCGTACGATCCATTCTAATTCATTCGTACGATTCATTCTAATTCAATCCATTCTAATTCATTCGTACGATCCATTCTTACTCATTCGCACAATCTATTCTTATTCATTCGTACGATCCATTCAAATTCATTCGCACGATCCATTCTAATTCATTCATACGATCCATTCTATTTCATTTGTACGATCCATTCTTACTCATTCGTACGATCCATTCTAATTCATTTGCACGAAGGTATCCCTTCTAATTCATTCGTACTATCCATTCTAATTCCTTCGTACGATCCATTCTAATTCCTTCGTACGATCCATTCGGATACATTCTTGCGAATCCATTCTATTTCATTCGTACGATCCATTTTAATTCATTCGCACGATCCATTCTAATTCATTCGTACGATCCATTCTAATTCATTCGTACGATCCATTCTAATTCATTCGTACAATCCATTCTAATTCATTCGTACGTATGAATTAGAATGGATACATTCGTGCGAATGAATTAGAATGGATCGTACGAATGAATTAGAATGGATCGTACGAATAAATTAGAATGGATCGTACGAATGACTTAGAATGGATCGTTCGAATGAATTAGAATAGATTGTGCGAATGAATTAGAATGGATCGGACGAATGAATTAGACTGGATCTGGATCTTATGAATGATTCATTCTATGAATGGATCGTACGAATGAATTAGAATGGATCTGGATCGTTTATCCATTCTAATTCCTTCGTACGATCCATTCTAATTCATTCGTACGATCCATTCTAATTCATTCGCACGATCCATTCTAATTCATTCGCACGAATGTATCCATTCTAATTCATACGTACGATCTATTCTAATTCATTCGTACGATCCATTCTAATTCATTCGCATAATCCATTCTAATTCATTTGCACGATCCATTCTAATTCATTCATACAATCCATTCTAATTCTTTTGCACGAAGGTATCCATTCTAATTCATTCGTACTATCCATTCTTATTATCCGTACGATCTATTCTATTTCATTCGTACGATCCATTCTTATCGTACGAATGAATTAGAATGGATCGTACGAATGAATTAGAATGGATAGTACGAATGAATTAGAATGGATACATTCATGCGAATGGATCATACGATCCATTCTAATTCATTCGCACGATCCATTCTAATTCATTCGCACGATCCATTCTAATTCATTCATACGATCCATTCAAATTCATTCATACGATCCATTCTAATTCATTCGTACGGATAAATGAATTTGGATCGTGCTAATGAATTAGAATGGATCGTACGAATGAATTAGAGTGGATTGTGCGAATGAATTAGAATGGATCGTACGATTGAATTAGAATGGATCGTACGAATGAATTAGAATAGATCATACGAAGGAATTAGAATGGATCGTACGAAGGAATTAGAATGGATAGTACGAATGAAGTAGAATGGATACCTTCGTGCAAATAAATTAGAATGGATCGTACGATTGAGTAAGAATGGATCGTACGAATGAATTAGAATGGATCGTACGAATGAATTAGAATGGATCTTACGAATGAATTAGAATGGAACGTATAGATTGTGCGAATGAATTAGAATGGATCGTACGAATGAATTAGAATGGATCATACGAATGAATTAGAATGGATCATGCGAATGAATTAGAATGGATCGCACGAATGTATCCATTCTAATTCATTTGTACGAATGTATCCACTCTAATTCATTCGTACGATCCATTCTAATTCATTAGCACGATCCATTCTAATTCATTCGTACGATCCATTCTAATTCATTTATACGATCCATTCTAATTCATTCGTACGATCCATTCTAATTCATTCGTACGATCCATTCTAATTCGTGTGAATGTATCCATTCTAATTCATTCGTACGATCCATTCTAATTCATTCGTACGAATGTATCCATTCTAATTCATTTGTACGAATGTATCCACTCTAATTCATTCGTACGATCCATTCTAATTCATTAGCACGATCCATTCTAATTCATTCGTACGATCCATTCTAATTCATTTATACGATCCAATCTAATTCATTCGCATGATACATTCGTATTCACTCAAACGATCCATTCTAATTCATTCATATGATCCATTCTAATTCATTCGCACGAATGTATCCATTCTAATTCATTAGCACGATCCAAATTCATTTACGAATGAAATAGAATAGATCGTACGAATGAATTAGAATAGATCGTATGAATGAATTAGAATGGATCGTGCGAATAAATTAGAATATAGATCGTACGAATGAATTAGAATGGATCGTATGAATGAACTAGAATGGATCGTGCGAATGAATTAGAATGGATCGTACGAATGAAATATAATTGATCGTACGAATGGATCGTACGAATGAATTAGAATGGATCGTACGAATGAATTAGAATGGATCGTATGAATGAATTAGAATAGATCGTACGAATGAATTAGAATGGATCGTACGAATGAAATAGAATGGATTCGCACGAATGTATCCATTCTAATTCATTCGTACGATCCATTCTAATTCATTCGCACAATCTATTCTAATTCATTTGAACGATCCATTCTAAGTCATTCGTACGATCCATTCTAATTCATTCGTACGATCCATTCTAATTCATTCGCACGATCCATTCTATTTCATTCATACGGTTCATTCTATTTCAATCCATTCTAATTCATTCGTACGATCCATTCTAATTCATTCGTACGATCCATTCTAATTCAACCATTCTAATTCTTTCGCACGATCCATTGAATTAGAATGGATACATTCGTGCGAATCCATTCTATTTCATTCGTACGATCCATTCTAATTCATTCGCACGATCCATTCTAATTCATTCATACGATCCATTCTAATTCATTCATACGATCCATTCGTATCCATTCTAATTCATTCGTACGATCCATTCTAATTCATTCGTACGATCCATTCTAATTCATTCGTACGATCCATTCTAATTCATTCGCACGATCCATTCTAATTCATTCATACGATCCATTCTAATTCATTCGTACGATCTATTCTATTTCATTCGTACAATCCATTCTTACTCAATCGTATGATCCATTCTAATCCATTCGCGCAATCTATTCTAATTCATTCGTACGATCCATTCTATTTCATTCGTACGATCCATTCTAATTCATTCGTACGATCTATTCTAATTCATTCATACGATCCATTCTAATTCATTCGCACGATCCATTCTAATTCATTCGCATGATCCATTCTAATTCATTCGTACGATCGATTCTAATTCATTCATACGATCCATTCTAATTCATTCGCACGAATGTATCCATTCTAATTCAATGGATCGTGCGAATGAATTAGAATTCATTCTAATGGATCATATGAATGAATTAGAATGGATCGTACTAATGAATTAGAATAGATTGTGCGAATAAATTAGAATGGATCGTATGAATGAATTAGAATGGATCGTGCGAATGAATTAGAATATGGATTGTACAGAGGAATTAGAATGAATCGTACGAATGAATTAGAATGGATCGTACGAATGAATTAGAATGGATCGTACGAATGAATTAGAATGGATTGAATTAGAATGGATTGAATTAGAATGGATTGAATTAGAATGGATTGTACGAATGAGATAGAATGGATCGTGCGAATGAATTAGAATGGATCGTACGAATGAATTAGAATAGATTGTGCGAATGAATTAGAATGGATCTGGATCGTGTATCCATTCTAATTCATTCGTACGACCCATTCTAATTCATTCGTACGATCCATTCTAATTCATTCGCACGATCCATTCTTATTCATTCGCACGATCCATTCTAATTCATTCGTACGAATTGATCGTACGAATGGATCGTACGAATGAATTAGAATGGATCGTTCGAATGAATTAGAATGGATCGTATGAATGAATTAGAATGGATCGTAGTAATGAATTAGAATGGATCGTGCGAATGAATTAGAATGGATCGTACGAATGAAATAGAATTGATCCTACGAATGGATCGTACGAATGAATTAGAGTGGATCGTTCGAATGAATTAGAATGGATCGTATGAATGAATTAGAATGGATCGTAGTAATGAATTAGAATGGATCGTGCGAATGAATTAGAATGGATCGTGCGAATGAATTAGAATGCGTCATACGAATGAATTAGAATGGATACACGATCCAGATCCATTCTAATTCATTCGCACAATCTATTCTAATTCATTCGTAGGATCGTATGAATGAATTAGAATAGATCGGACGAATGAATTAGAATGGATACGAATGGATCGTACGAATGAGTAAGAATGGATCGTACGAATGAAATAAAATGGATTGTACGAATGAGTTAGAATGGATCATACGAATGAATTAGAATGGATTCATTTGTGCGAATGAATTAGAATGGATCGTACGAATGAGTAGAATGGATCGTGCGAATGAATTAGAATGGATCGTACGAATGAAATAGAATGGATTGTACGAATGAGATAGAATGGATCGTACGAATGAATTAGAATGGATACATTCATGCGAATGAATTAGAATGGATCATACGAATGAATTAGAATGGATTCATTCGTGCGAATGAATTAGAATGGATCACACGATTGAGTAAGAATGGATTGTACGAATGAAATAGAATAGATCGTACGAATGAATTAGAATGGATCGTACGAATGAATTAGAATGGATCGTATGAATGAAGTAGAATGGATCGTTTGGGTGAATGCGAATGGATCGTGCGAATGAATTAGAATGGATTGAATTAGAATGGATTCGCACGAATGTATCCATTCTAATTCATTCGTACGATCCATTCTAATTCATTCGTACGATCCATTCGTACGATCAATTCTATTTCATTCGTACGATCCATTCTAAGTCATTCGCATGATCCATTCTAGTTCATTCATACGATCCATTCTAATTCATTCGTACGATCTATATTCTAATTCATTCGCACGATCCATTCTAATTCATTCATACGATCCATTCTAATTTATTCGCATGATCCATTCTAATTCATTCGTATGATCTATTCTATTTCATTCGTACAATCCATTCTTACTCAATCGTATGATCCATTCTAATCCATTCGCACAATCTATTCTAATTCATTCATACGATCCATTCTAATTTATTCGCACGATCCATTCTAATTCTTTCGTATGATCCATTCTAATTCGGATCGTGCGAATGAATTAGAATGGATCGTATGAATGAATTAGAATAGATACATTCGTGCAAATGAATTAGAATGGATCGTACGAATGAGTAAGAATGGATCGTGCGAATGAATTAGAATGGATAGTACGAATGAAATAGAATAGATCGTACGAATGAATTAGAATGGATCGTATGAATGAATTAGAATGGATCGTGCGAATGAATTAGAATGGATCGTATGAATGAATTAGAATGGATTCATACGAATGAATTAGAATGGATCGTATGAATGAATTAGAATGGATCGTGCGAATGAATTAGAATGGATCGTACGAATGAATTAGAATGGATCGTATGAATGAATTAGAATGGATCGTAGTAATGAATTAGAATGGATCGTATGAATGAATTAGAATGGATACATGATCCAGATCCATTCTAATTCATTCGCACAATCTATTCTAATTCATTCGTAGGATCGTGCGAATGAATTAGAATGGATACATTCGTGTGATTGAATTAAAATGGATAATACGAATGAGTAAGAATGGATCGTAGAATTAGAATGGATCGTATGAATGAATTAGAATAGATTGTGCGAATGAATTAGAATGGATCTGGATCGTGTATCCATTCTAATTCATTCGTACGACCCATTCTAATTCATTCGTACGATCCATTCTAATTCATTCGCACGATCCATTCTAATTCATTCGCACGATCCATTCTAATTCATTCATACGATCCATTCTAATTCATTCATATGATCCACTCTAATTCATTCGTACGATCCATTCTAATTCATTCGTAGTATCCATTCTAATTCATTCGTACTATCCATTTTAATTCCTTCGTACGATCCATTCTAATTCATTCATACAATCCATTCTAATTCTTTTACACAAACGTAGCCACTCTAATTCATTCGTACGATCCATTCTAATTCATTTGTATGAATGTATCCTTTCTAATTCATTCGTACGATCCATTCTAATTCATTCGTACGATCCATTCTAATTCATACGTACGATCAATTCTAATTCATTCGCACGATCCATTGAATTCGAATGGATACATTCGTACGAATCCATTCTATTTCATTCGTACGATCCATTCTAATTCATTCGCACGATCCATTGTAATTCATTCATACGATCCATTCTATTTCATTCGTACGATCCAATCTAAATCATTCGTACGATCCATTCTAATCCATTCGTATTCATTCGCATGGATTGAATTAGAATGGATCGTACGAATGAATTAGAATGGATCGTACGAATGAATTAGAATGGATCGTACGAATGAGTAAGAATGGATCGTGCGAATGAATTAGAATGGATCGTACGAATGAAATATAATGGATTCGCACGAATGTATCCATTCTAATTCAATGGATCGTGCGAATGAATTAGAATGGATCGTACAAATGAATTAGAATGGATCGTACGAATGAATTAGAATGGATCGTACGAATGAATTAGATTGGATCGTACGAATGAAATAGAATGGATCGTATGAATGAATTAGAATGGATCGTGCGAATGAATTAGAATGGATCGTACGAATGAAATAGAATGGATTCGCATGAATGTATCCATTCTAATTCAATGGATCGTGCGAATGAATTAGAATGGATCGTACGAATGAATTAGAATGGATCATACGAATGAATTAGATTAGATCGTACGAATGAATTAGAATGGATCGTACGAATGAATTAGAAAGGATACATTCGTACAAATGAATTAGAATGGATCGTACGAATGAATTAGAGTAGATACGTTCGTGCAAAAGAATTAGAATGGATTGTATGAATGAATTAGAATGGATCATACGAAGGAATTAGAATGGATAGTACGAATGAATTAGAATGGATACTACGAATGAATTAGAATGGATCGTACGAATGAATTAGAGTGGATCATATGAATGAATTAGAATGGATCGTATGAATGAATTAGAATGGATCGTGCGAATGAATTAGAATGGATCGTGCGAATGAATTAGAATGGATCGTGCGAATGAATTAGAATGGGTCGTACGAATGAATTAGAATGGATACACGATCCAGATCCATTCTAATTCATTCGCACAATCTATTCTAATTCATTCGTATGATCCATTCTAATTCATTCATACGATCCATTCTAATTCATTACTACGATCCATTCTAATTCATTCATATGATCCATTCTAATTCATTCGTACGATCCATTCTAATTCATTCGCACGATCCATTCTAATTCATTCATACGATCCATTCTAATTCATTCGTATGAATCCATTCTAATTCATTCATACGATCCATTCTAATTCGTTCGCACGATCCATTCTAATTCATTCATACGATCCATTCTAATTCATTCGTACGATCTATTCTATTTCATTCGTACAATCCATTCTAATTCATTCGCACGATCCATTCTTACTCATTCATACGATCCATTCTAATTCATTTGCACGAATGTATCCATTCTAATTCATTCATATGATCCATATTAATTCATTCGCACGATCCGAATTAGAATGGATCATACGAAGGAATTAGAATGGATCGTGCGAATAAATTAGAATGGATCGTATGAATGAATTAGAATATATTATGCGAATGGATTAGAATGGATCATACGATTGAGTAAGAATGGATTGTACGAATGAAATAAAATAGATCGTACGAATGAATTAGAATGGATCGTGCGAATAAATTAGAATGGATCGTATGAATGAATTAGAATGTATCGTGCGAATGAATTAGAATATAGATCGTACGAATGAATTAGAATGGATCGTATGAATGAACTAGAATGGATCGTGCGAATGAATTAGAATGGATCGTACGAATGAAATAGAATTGATCGTACGAATGGATCGTACGAATGAATTAGAATGGATCGTACGAATGAATTAGAGTGGATACATTCGTGCGAATGAATTAGAATGGATACATTCGTGTGAATGAATTAAAATGGATAATACGAATGAGTAAGAATGGATCGTAGAATTAGAATGGATCGTATGAATGAATTAGAATAAATCATACGAATGAATTAGAATAGATTGTGCGAATGAATTAGAATGGATCTGGATCGTGTATCCATTCTAATTCATTCGTACGACCCATTCTAATTCATTTGTACGATCCATTTTAATTCATTCGCACGATCCATTCTAATTCATTCGCACGATCCATTCTAATTCATTCATACGATCCATTCTAATTCATTCATATGATCCACTCTAATTCATTCGTACGATCCATTCTAATTCATTCGTAGTATCCATTCTAATTCATTCGTACTATCCATTCTAATTCCTTCGTACGATCCATTCTAATTCATTCATACAATCCATTCTAATTGTTTTGGACGAACGTATCCACTCTAATTCATTCGTACGATCCATTCTAATTCATTTGTACGAATGTATCCTTTCTAATTCATTTGTACGATCCATTCTAATTCATTCGTACGATCCATTCTAATTCATTCGTACGATCCATTCTAATTCATTCGCACGATCCATTGAATCAGAATGGATACATTCATGCGAATCCATTCTATTTCATTCGTACGATCCATTCTAATTCATTCGCACAATCCATTCTAATTCATTCATACGATCCATTCTATTTCATTCGTACGATCCAATCTAATTCATTCGTACGATCCATTCTAATCCATTCGTATTCATTCGCATGGATTGAATTAGAATGGATCGTACGAATGAATTAGAATGGATCGTACGAATGAATTAGAATGGATCGTACGAATGAGTAAGAATGGATCGTGCGAATGAATTAGAATGGATCGTACGAATGAAATAGAATGGATTTGCACGAATGTATCCATTCTAATTCATTCATACGATCCATTCTAATTCATTCGTACGATCCATTCTAATTTCTTCGTATGATCTATTCTTATTCATTCGCACAATCTATTCTAATTCATTCGTACGATCCATTCTAATTCATTCGCACGATCCATTCTAATTCATTCATACGATCCATTCTAATTCATTCGTACGATCCATTCTAATTCATTCGTACGATCCATTCTAATTCATTTGCACAATCTATTCTAATTCATTCGTACGATCCATTCTAATTCATTCGCACGATCCATTCTAATTCATTTTGCACAATCTATTCTAATTCATTCGTACGATCCATTCTAATTCATTCGCACGATCCATTCTAATTCATTCGTACGATCCCTTCTATTTCATTCGTACGATCCATTCTAATTCATTCGTACGATCCATTCTAATTCATTCGTACGATTCATTCTAATTCAATCCATTCTAATTTATTCGTACGATCCATTCTTACTCATTCGTACGATCCATTCTAATTCATTCGCACGAATGAATCCATTCTAATTCATTCGTATGATCCATTATAATTCATTCGTACGATCCATTCTAATTCATTCGTACGATCCATTCTAATTCATTCTAATTCATTCGCACGATCCATTCTTTCATTCGTACGATCCATTCTAATTCAATCGTACGATCCATTCTAATTCATTCGCACAATCTATTCTAATTCATTCGTACGATCCATTCTAATTCATTCGCACGATCCATTCTAATTCATTCGCACAATCTATTCTAATTCATTCGTACGATCCATTCTAATTCATTCGCACGATCCATTCTAATTCATTCATACGATCCATTCTATTTCATTCGTATGATCCATTCTAATTCATTCGTACGATCCATTCTAATTCATTCGTACGATTCATTCTAATTCAATCCATTCTAATTCATTCGTACGATCCATTCTTACTCATTCGCACAATCTATTCTAATTCATTCGTACGATCCATTCTAATTCATTCGCACGATCCATTCTAATTCATTCATACGATCCATTCTATTTCATTTGTACGATCCATTCTTACTCATTCGTACGATCCATTCTAATTCATTTGCACGAAGGTATCCATTCTAATTCATTCGTACTATCCATTCTAATTCCTTCGTACGATCCATTCTAATTCCTTCGTACGATCCATTCGGATACATTCGTTCGAATCCATTCTATTTCATTCATACGATCCATTCTAATTCATTCGCACGATCCATTCTAATTCATTCATACGATCCATTCTAATTCATGCGTACGATCCATTCTAATTCATTCGTACGATCCATTCTAATTCATTCGCACAATCTATTCTAATTCAGTCGTACGATCCATTCTAATTCATTCGTACGATCCATTCTAATTCATTCGCACAATCTATTCTAATTCATTCGTACGATCCATTCTAATTCATTCATATGATCCATTCTAATTCATTCGTACGATCCATTCTAATTCATTCGTACGATCCATTCTAATTCATTCGTACGATTCATTCTAATTCATTCGCACAATCTATTCTAATTCATTCGTACGATCCATTCTAATTCATTCGTACGATCCATTCTAATTCATTCGCACAATCTATTCTAATTCATTCGTACGATCCATTCTAATTCATTCGCACGATCCATTCTAATTCATTCGCACAATCTATTCTAATTCATTCGTATTATCCATTCTAATTTATTCGTACGATCCATTCTAATTCATTCGTACGATTCATTCTAATTCAATCCATTCTAATTCATTCGTACGATCCAGTCTTACTCATTCGTACGATCCATTCTAATTCATTCATATGATCCATTCTACGATCCATTCTAATTCATTCGTACATTCCATTCTAATTCATTCGCACGAATGTATCCATTCTAATTCATTCGTACGATCCATTCTAATTCATTCGTGCGAATCCATTCTATTTCATTCGTACGATCCATTCTAATTCATTCGCACGATCCATTCTAATTCATTCACACAATCCATTCTAATTCATTCGTACGATCCATTCTAATTCATTCGCACGATCCATTCTAATTCATGCATACGATCCATCCTAATTCATTACTACGATCCATTCTAATTCATTCGTACGATCCATTCTAATTCCTTCGTATGATCCATTCTAATTTATTCGCACGATCTATTCTAATTCATTCGTACGATCCATTCTATTTCATAAGTACGATCCATGCTAATTCATTCGCACGAGTGTATCCATTCTAATTCATTCGTACGATCCATTCTAATTCATTTGTACGAATGTATCCACTCTAATTCATTCATACGATCCATTCTAATTCATTCGTACGATCCATTCTAATTCATTGGCACGATCCATTTTAATTCATTCGTACGATCCATTCTATTTCATTCATACGATCCATTCTATTTCATTCATACGATCTATTCTAATTCTTTCGCACGAATGTATCCATTCTAATTCATTCGCACGATCCATTCTAATTCATTCATACAATCCATTCTAATTCTTTTGCATGAATGTATCTATTCTAATTCATTCGTTCGATCCATTCTAATTCATTCGTACGATCCATTCTAATTCATTCGCACGATCCATTCTTACTCATTCGTACGATCCATTCTAATTCATTCGTACGATCTATTCTAATTCATTCATAGGATCCATTCTAATTTATTCGCACGATCCATTCTAATTCCTTTGTATGATCCTTTCTAATTCATTCGTAGGGTATGATTCATTCTAATTCATTCGTACGATTCATTCTAATTCAATCCATTCTAATTCATTCATACGATCCATTCTAATTCATTCGTACGATCCATTCTAATTCATTCGTACGATTCATTCTAATTCAATCCATTCTAATTCATTCATATGATCCATTCTAATTCATTCGTACGATCTATTCTTTTTCATTCGTGCAATCCATTCTTACTCAATCGTATGATCCATTCTAATCCATTCGCACAATCTAGTCTAATTCATTCGTACGATCCATTCTAATTCATTCGTACGATCCATTCTAATTCATTCGCACGATCTATTCTAATTCATTCGTACGATCCATTCTAATTCATTCGCACGATCCATTCTAATTCATTTATACGATCCATTCTAATTCATTCGTACGAATGAGTAAGAATGGATCGTACGAATGAAATAGAACGGATTGTACGAACGAATTAGAATGGATACATTCGTGCGAATGAATTAGGATGGATCGTATGAATGAATTAGAATGGATCGTACGAAGGAATTAGAATGGATCATACGAATGAAATAGAATGGATCATACGAATGAATTAGAATGGATCGTATGAATGAATTAGAATGGATCATGCAAATGAATTAGAATGGATCATACGAATGAATTAGAATGGATCGTATGAATGAATTAGAATGGATCGTACGAATGAGTAAGAATGGATCGTACGAATGAAATAGAATGGATCGTACGAATGAATTAGAATGGATACATTCGTGCGAATGAATTAGAATGGATCATATGAATGAATTAGAATGGATCGTTTGAGTGAATGCGAATGGATCGTACGAATGAATTAAAATGGGTCGTACGAATGAATTAGAATGGATCGTATGAATGAGTAAGAATGGATCGTACGAATGAGTAAGAATGGATCGTACGAATGAATTAGAATGGATCGTACGAATGAATTAGAATGGATACATTCGTGCGAATGAATTAGAATGGATCATATGAATGAAATAGAATGGATCGTTTGAGTGAATGCGAATGGATCGTGTGAATGAATTAGATTGGATCGTATAAATGAATTAGAATGGATCGTACGAACGAATTAGAATGGATCGTGCTAATGAATTAGAATGGATCGTACGAATGAATTAGAGTGGATACATTCATACAAATGAATTAGAATGGATACATTCGTACGAATTAATTAGATTGGATCGTACGAATGAATTAGAATGGATACATTCGCACGAATTAGAATAGATTGTACGAATGAATTAGAATGGATACATTCGCACGAATTAGAATGGATCGTACGAATGAATTAGAATGGATCGTAGGAATGAATTAGAATGGATCATATGAATGAATTAGATTGGATCGTATAAATGAATTAGAATGGATCGTACGAATGAATTAGAATGGATCGTGCTAATGAATTAGAATGGATTGTACGAATGAATTAGAGTGGATACATTCGTACAAATGAATTAGAATGGATACATTCGTGCGAATGAATTAGAATGGATCGTGCGAATGAATTAGAATGGATCGTACGAATGAATTAGAATAGATTGTGCTAATGAATTAGAATAGATCGTATGAATGAATTAGAATGGATCGTACGAATGAATTAGAATGGATTGTACGAATGAATTAGAATGGATCGTACGAATGAATTAGAATGGATCGCTTGAATGAATTAGAATGGATCGTGCGAATGAATTAGAATGGATCGTACGAATGAAATAGAATGGATTCGCACGAATGTATCCATTCTAATTCATTCGTACGATCCATTCTAATTCATTCGTACAATCCATTCTAATTCATTCGCACGATCCATTCTTGCTCATTCGTACGATCCATTCTAATTCATTCGCACGATCCATTCTAATTCAATAATACGATCCATTCTAATTCATTCGCACGATCCATTCTAATTCATTCACACTCATACGATCCATTCTAATTCATTCGCACGAATGTATCCTTTCTAATTCATTAGTACGATCCTTTCTAATTCATTCGCACAATCTATTCTAATTCATTCGAACGATCCATTCTAAGTCATTCGTACGATCCATTCTAATTCATTCGCACAATCCATTCTAATTCATTAACACGATCCATTCTAATTCCTTCGTATGATCCATTCTAATTCACAATTCTAATTCATTCGCACGTATCCATTCTAATTCATTTATACGATCCATTCTATTTCATTCGTACGATCCATTCTTACTCATTCGTACGATCTATTCTAATACATTCGTACGATCCATTCTAATTCATTCGTACGATCCATTCTAATTCATTTGTACGAATGTATCCACACTAATTCATTCATACGATCCATTCTAATTCATTCGCACGAATGTATCCATTCCAATTCATTCGTACGATCCATTCTAATTCATTCGCACAATCTATTCTAATTCATTCGTACGATCAATTCTAATTCCTTCGTACGATCGATTCTAATTCATTCGTACGATCCATTCTAATTCATTCGTACGATTCATTCTAATTCATTCGCACGATCTATTCTAATTCATTCGTACGATCCATTCTAATTCATTCGCACGATCCATTCTAATTCATTCATACGATCCATTCTAATTCATTCGTATGATCCATTCTAACTCATTCGTACGATCCATTCTAATTCCTTCGTACGATCCATTCTAATTCATTCATACGATCCATCCTAATTCATTCGCACGAATGTATCCATTCTAATTCATTCGTACAATCCATTCTATTTGATTCGTACGATCCATTCTTACACATTCGTACGAATGAATTAGAATGGATCGTATGAATGAATTAGAATGGATCGTGCGAATGAATTAGAATGGATCGTACGAATGAATTAGAATAGATTGTGCGAATCAATTAGAATGGATCGTACGAATGAATTAGAATGGATCGTACGAATGAATTAGACTAGATTGTACGAATGGATTAGAATGGATCATACGATTGAGTAAGAATGGATTGTACGAATGAAATAGAATAGATCGTACGAATGAATTAGAATGGATCGTATGAATGAATTAGAATGGATTGAATTAGAATGAATCGTACAAATGAATTAGAATGGATCGTACGTATGAATTAGAATGGATCGTACGAATGAATTAGAATGGATTGAATTAGAATGAATCGTACGAATGAATTAGAATGAATCATACCGTATGAATGAATTAGAATGGATCATACAAAGGAATTAGAATGGATCGTGCGAATAAATTAGAATGGATCGTATGAATGAATTAGAATAGATCGTACGAATGAATTAGAATGGATCGTACGAATGAGTAAGAATGGATCGTGCGAATGAATTAGAATGGATCGTACGAATGAATTAGAATGGATCGAATGAATGAATTAGAATGGATACATTCGTGCAAAAGAATTAGAATAGATTGTATGAATGAATTAGAATGGATCGTGCGAATGAATTAGAATGGATCGTATGAATGAATTAGAATGGATACATTCGTGCGAAAGAATTAGAATAGATCGTATGAATGAATTAGAATGGATCGTATGAATGAAATAGAATGGATCGTACGAATGAATTAAAATGGATCGTGCGAATGAATTAGAATGGATCGTACGAATGAATTAGAATGGATCGTATGAATGAATTAGAGTGGATACATTCGTACAAATGAATTAGAATGGATCGTACGAATGAATTAGAATGGATACATTCGTGCGAATGAATTAGCATGGATCGTACGAATGAAATAGAATGGATCGTACGAATGAATTAGAATGGATCGTGCGAATAAATTAGAATGGATCATACGAAGGAATTAGAATGGATCGTTCGAATGAATTAGAATGGATCGTAGTAATGAATTAGAATGGATCGTATGCATGAATTAGAATGGATCGTGCGAATGAATTAGAATGGATCGTACGAATGAATTAGAATGGATCGTATGAATGAATTAGAATGGATCGTGCGAATGAATTAGAATGGATCGTACGAATGAAATAGAATGGATTCGCACGAATGAATTAGAATGGATCGTACGAATGAATTAGAATGGATACATTGTTGCGAATGAATTAGAATGGAACGTACGAATGAATTAGAATGGATCGTAAGAATGAATTAGAATGGATCGTACGAATGAGTAAGAATGGATCGTACGAATGAATTAGAATGGATTGAATTAGAATGAATCGTACGAATGAATTAGAATGGATCGTACGAATGAATTAGAATGGATCGTACGAATGAATTAGAATAGATTGCGCGAATGAATTAGAATGGATCGTGCGAATGAATTAGGATGGATCGTACGAAAGAATTAGAATAGATTGTGCGAATGAATTAGAATGGATCGTACGAATGAATTAGAATGGATCGTACGAATGAATTAGAATGAATCGTGCAAATGAATTAGAATTGGATCGTACGAATGAATTAGAATAGATTGTGCGAATGAATTAGAATGGATCGTACGAATGAATTAGAATGTATCGTACGAATGAATTAGAATGGATCGTATGAATGAATTAGAATGGATTGTGCGAATGAATTAGAATGGATCATACGAATGAATTAGAATGGATCGTACGAATGAATTAGAATAGATTGTGCGAATGAATTAGAATGGATCGTACGAATGAATTAGAATGGATCGTACGAATGAATTAGAATGGATCGTATGAATGAATTAGAATGGATCGTGCGAATGAATTAGAATGGATCGTACGAATGAAAAAGAATGGATTCGCACGAATGTATCCGAATGGATCGTACGAAGGAATTAGATAGGATCGTACGAAGGAATTAGAATGGATAGTACGAATGAATTAGAATGGATACCTTCGTGCAAATGAATTAGAATGGATCGTACGAATGAGTAAGAATGGATCGTACGAATTAAATAGAATGGATCGTATGAATGAATTAGAATGGATCATGCGAATGAATTAGAGTGGATCGTACGAATGAATTAGAATAGATTGTGCGAATGAATTAGAATGGATCGTACGAATGAATTAGAATGGATCGTACGAATGAATTAGAATGGATCGTACGAAGGAATTAGAATTGATCGTACGAATGAATTAGAATAGATTGTGCGAATGAATTAGAATGGATCATGATCCCAAAATTATGTACTCTTTGCTGGTCTGGAAATGAGGATCATGATCACATATTCTTCCAATGTTCTTACTCGAATTGGATCTGGAGATCTATTCTAGCTCGAGTTGGAATTAAAGTCACAAGAATTGGTAATATCAAAGAAGAACTTCATAGACTTAGATCCAGATTTTCAGGAGATTGTTTAATAACTACTATAGCAAAACTTGCTATTGGATGTGCTGTCTATTTTATTTGGGAAGAGAGAAATTTGAGGATTTTTGAACGAAGAACAAGACATAAAAGATTTCTGCTGGCCAACATAACTAGTATAATTCATCTCAAGCTTTCAGAGCTTACTATTCAAGAGAAGGACAGTCAGGAGAATAGAATTTCTGTAGTGAAATGGGGTCTTTTATTTTTTCCCAGGCAAAATATCATCAATCAGGTTGTGTGGGGGAAACCTACTGGTGACTGGATTAAGTTGAATACTGATGGGGCTGTTACTGATAATAAGGCTTCCAATGGAGGTATCTTCTGTAACTCTGAAGGACAGATTATGCTAGGCTATTGTGGGCCTACTAGACATGAGCAAATCCTTTCTGTGGAGCTTGATGCTATTGAACAAGGCTTAGCTTATGCTGAAGATTTGGATATATCTCAACTTTGGGTGGAATCAGATTCTCTTACTGCTGTAAACTGCATCAAAAATACATGCTCAATTCCTTGGAATGTATCTCAACAAGTTATCTGTATTAGGAAAAAGTGTGCCAAATTTAAAAATTTCCTTTTATCTCATGTTTGGAGAGAAGGAAATCAGCCGGCAGACATACTTTCTAAGATGGGTAAAGAGGAAAATAGTATGGTTAAGTGTTACCCAACAGATTTAAAAGGCAATCTTCGTATTGCTGTTGAAGCTGATAAAATGGGGAAATGTTATGAAAGATGCAAAGTTCAGAAATCTAGCTGAATTCTGGGTGAAGATTTTCAGATTGGCTGATTTTTTGTTCTTCAGATTTTGAAACAGATCCAAGTTTGATAATTACTTGGTGCTATTTTGGCAGTTGCAAAATGTTGCCTTTATTTCAAGATGTATTGGAGTGTTGACTCTTGTATTGTTTTTTTCTTTCTTTTTGTGTGCACTCTCTGATAGCCTTGTTTATAAAAGGCCAGAGCTGTAATTCTCTTTTTTGTTTTTTGGGCGGGGTCCCTAATAAAATCCCCTAGCTTTAATTAAAAAAAAAAAAAAAAAAAAAAAAAAAAAAAAATTAGAATGGATCGTACGAATGAATTGGAATGGATACATTCGTGCGAATGAATTAGAATGGATCGTATGAATGAATTAGAGTGGATACATTCGTACAAATGAATTAGAATGGATCGTACGAATGAATTAGAATGGATCGTACGAATGAATTAGAATGGATCGTATGAATGAGTAAGAATGGATCGTACGAATGAAATAGAATGGATTGTATGAATGAATTAGAACGGATACGTGCGAATGAATTAGAATTGTGAATTAGAATGGATCATACGAAGGAATTAGAATGGATCGTGCTAATGAATTAGAATGGATTGTGCGAATGAATTAGAATGGATCGTACGAATGACTTAGAATGGATCGTTCGAATGAATTAGAATAGATTGTGCGAATGAATTAGAATGGATCGTACGAATGAATTAGAAAGGATACATTCGTGCAAATGAATTAGAATGGATCGTATGAGTGTGAATGAATTAGAATGGATCGTGCGAATGAATTAGAATGGATCGTATTAATGAATTAGAATGGATCGTGCGAATGAATTAGAATGGATCGTACGAATGAGTAAGAATGGATCGTGTGAATGAATTAGAATGGATCATATGAATGAATTAGAATGGATCGTATGAATGAATTAGAATGGATCGTGCGAATAAATTAGAATGAATCGTATGAATAAATTAAAATAGATTGTGCGAATGAATTAGAATGGATCATACGAATGAATTAGAATGGATACATTCGTGCGAATGAATTAGAATGGATCGTATGAATGAATTAGAATCGATTGTGCGAATGAATTAGAATGGATCGTACAAATGAAATAGAATGGATTGTACGAATGAGATAGAATGGATCGTACGAATGAATTAGAATGGATACATTCATGCGAATGAATTAGAATGGATCATACGAATGAATTAGAATGGATTCATTCGTGCGAATGAATTAGAATGGATCGTACGAATGAGTAAGAATGGATCGTACGAATGAATTAGAATGGATTGAATTAGAATGAATCGTACGAATGAATTAGAATGGATCGTACGAATGAATTAGAATGGATTGAATTAGAATGAATCGTACGAATGAATTAGAATGAATCATACCGTACGAATGAATTAGAATGGATCATACGAAGGACTTAGAATGGATCATACAAATGAATTAGAATGGATCGTACGAATGAATTAGAATGGATCGTACGAAGGAATTAGAATAGATCGTACGAAGGAATTAGAATGGATAGTACGAATGAATTAGAATGGATACCTTCGTGCAAATGAATTAGAATGGATCGTACGAATGAGTAAGAATGGATCGAACGAATGAAATAGAATGGATCGTATGAATGAATTAGAAAGGATACATTCGTGCGAATGAATTAGAATGGATCGTATGAGTGTGAATGAATAAGAATGGATCGTGCGAATGAATTAGAATGGATCGTATTAATGAATTAGAATGGATCGTGCGAATGAATTAGAATGGATCGTACGAATGAGTAAGAATGGATCGTGCGAATGAATTAGAATGGATCATATGAATGAATTAGAATGGATCGTATGAATGAATTAGAATGGATCGTGCGAATAAATTAGAATGGATCGTATGAATGAATTAGAATAGATTGTGCGAATGAATTAGAATGGATCGTACGAATGAATTAGAATGGATACATTCGTGCGAATGAATTAGAATGGATCGTATGAATGAATTAGAATGGATCGTATGAATGAATTAGAATAGATCGTACGAATGAATTAGAATGGATATGAATGGATCGTACAAATGAGTAAGAATGGATCGTACGAATCAAATAGAATAGATTGTACGAATGAATTAGAATGGATACATTCGTGCGAATGAATTAGGATGGATCGTATGAATGAATTAGAATAGATTGTGCGAATGAATTAGAATGGATCGTACGAATGAATTAGAATGGATACATTCATGTGAATGAATTAGAATGGATCGTATGAATGAATTAGAATGGATCGTATGAGTGAATTAGAATGGATACGAAGGAATTAGAATGGATCGTACGAAGGAATTAGAATAGAGAATGGATCGGGCGAATGAATTAGAATGGATCGTGCGATAAGAATGGATCGTATGGATAAATGAATTTGGATCGTGCGATAAGAAATAGAATAGATCGTATGGATAAATGAATTTGGATCGTGCTAATGAATTAGAATGGATCGTACGAATGAATTAGAATGGATCGTACTAATGAATTAGAATAGATTGTGCGAATGAATTAGAATGGATCGTACGAATGAATTAGAAAGGATATATTTGTACGAATGAATTAGAATAGATCGTATGAATGAATTATATTGGATCGTATTAATGAATTAGAATGGATCGTGCGAATGAATTAGAATGGATCGTACAAATGAATTAGAATGGATAGATTCGTGTGAATGAATTTGAATGGATCGTACGAAGGAATTAGAATGGATCGTACGAAGGAATTAGAATAGATCATACGAAGAAATTAGAATGGATCGTATGAATGAATTAGAATGGATCGTATGAATGAATTAGAATGGATCGTGCGAATGAATTAAAATAGATCGTTTGAATGAAATAGAATGGATCGTATGAATTAGAATGGATCGTACGAATGAAATAGAATGGATCGTACGAATGAATTAGAATAGATTGTGCGAATGGATTAGAATGGATCATACGATTGAGTAAAAATGGATTGTACGAATGAAATAGAATAGATCGTACGAATGAATTAGAATGGATCATGCTAATGAATTAGAATTGATCGTACGAATGAATTAGAATAGATTGTGCGAATGAATTAGAATGGATCGTACGAATGAATTGGAATGGATACATTCGTGCGAATGAATTAGACTGGATCGTATGAATGAATTAGAGTGGATACATTCGTACAAATGAATTAGAATGGATCGTACGAATGAATTAGAATGGATACATTCGTGCGAATGAATTAGAATGGATCATATGAATGAATTAGAATGGATCGATTGAGTGAATGCGAATGGATCGTGCGAATGAATTAGAATGGATTGTACGAATGAATTAGAATGGATCGTACGAACGAATTAGAATGGATATATTCATGCGAATCCATTCTATTTCATTCGTACGATCCATTCTAATTCATTCGCACGATCCATTCTAATTCATTCATACAATCCATTCTGATTCATTCGTACGATCCGTTCTAATTCATTCGTACGATCCATTCTAATTCATTTGCACAATCTATTCTAATTCATTCGTACGATCCATTCTAATTCATTCGCACGATCCATTCTAATTCATTCATACGATCCATTCTATTTCATTCGTACGATCCATTCTTACTCATTCGTATGATCCATTCTAATTCATTTGCACGAAGGTATCCATTCTAATTCATTCATACTATCCATTCTAATTCCTTCGTACGATCCATTCTAATTCCTTCGTACGATCCATTCTAATTCATTCGTACGATCCATTCTAATTCCTTCGTACGATCCATTCTAATTCATTCGTACGGTATGATTCATTCTAATTCATTCGTACGATTCATTCTAATTCAATCCATTCTAATTCATTCGTACGATCCATTCTAATTCATTCGTACGATCCATTCTAATTCATTCATACGATTCATTCTAATTCAATCCATTCTAATTCATTCGTACGATCCATTCTTACTCATTCGTACGATCCATTCTAATTCATTCGCACAATCCATTCTAATTCATTCGTACGATCCATTCTAACTCATTCGCATGATCCATTCTAATTCATTCGTATGAATGAATTAGAATGGATCGTATGAATGAATTAGAATGGATTGAATTAGAATGAATCGTACAAATGAATTAGAATGGATCGTACGTATGAATTAGAATGGATCGTACGAATGAATTAGAATGGATTGAATTAGAATGAATCGTACGAATGAATTAGAATGAATCATACCGTATGAATGAATTAGAATGGATCATACAAAGGAATTAGAATGGATCGTGCGAATAAATTAGAATGGATCGTATGAATGAATTAGAATAGATCGTACGAATGAATTAGAATGGATCGTACGAATGAGTAAGAATGGATCGTGCGAATGAATTAGAATGGATCGTACGAATGAATTAGAATGGATCGAATGAATGAATTAGAATGGATACATTCGTGCAAAAGAATTAGAATAGATTGTATGAATGAATTAGAATGGATCGTGCGAATGAATTAGAATGGATCGTATGAATGAATTAGAATGGATACATTCGTGTGACAGAATTAGAATAGATCGTATGAATGAATTAGAATGGATCGTATGAATGAAATAGAATGGATCGTACGAATAAATTAAAATGGATCGTGCGAATGAATTAGAATGGATCGTACGAATGAATTAGAATGGATCGTATGAATGAATTAGAGTGGATACATTCGTACAAATGAATTAGAATGGATCGTGCGAATGAATTAGAATGGATACATTCGTGCGAATGAATTAGCATGGATCGTACGAATGAAATAGAATGGATCGTACGAATGAATTAGAATGGATCGTGCGAATAAATTAGAATGGATCATACGAAGGAATTAGAATGGATCGTTCGAATGAATTAGAATGGATCGTAGTAATGAATTAGAATGGATCGTATGCATGAATTAGAATGGATCGTGCGAATGAATTAGAATGGATCGTACGAATGAATTAGAATGGATCGTATGAATGAATTAGAATGGATCGTGCGAATGAATTAGAATGGATCGTACGAATGAAATAGAATGGATTCGCATGAATGAATTAGAATGGATCGTACGAATGAATTAGAATGGATACATTGTTGCGAATGAATTAGAATGGAACGTACGAATGAATTAGAATGGATCGTAGAATGGATCGTAAGAATGAATTAGAATGGATCGTACGAATGAGTAAGAATGGATCGTACGAATGAATTAGAATGGATTGAATTAGAATGAATCGTACGAATGAATTAGAATGGATCGTACGAATGAATTAGAATGGATCATACGAATGAATTAGAATAGATTGCGCGAATGAATTAGAATGGATCGTGCGAATGAATTAGAATGGATCGTACGAATGAATTAGAATAGATTGTGCGAATGAATTAGAATGGATCGTACGAATGAATTAGAATGGATCGTACGAATGAATTAGAATGGATCGTGCAAAAATATTAGAATTGGATCGTACGAATGAATTAGAATAGATTGTGCGAATGAATTAGAATGGATCATACGAATGAATTAGAATGTATCGTACGAATGAATTAGAATGGATCGTATGAATGAATTAGAATGGATTGTGCGAATGAATTAGAATGGATCGTACGAATGAATTAGAATGGATCGTACGAATGAATTAGAATAGATTGTGCGAATGAATTAGAATGGATCGTACGAATGAATTAGAATGGATCGTACGAATGAATTAGAATGGATCGTATGAATGAATTAGAATGGATCGTGCGAATGAATTAGAATGGATCGTACGAATGAAAAAGAATGGATTCGCACGAATGTATCCGAATGGATCGTACAAAGGAATTAGAATGGATCGTACGAAGGAATTAGAATGGATAGTACGAATGAATTAGAATGGATACCTTCGTGCAAATAAATTAGAATGGATCGTACGAATGAGTAAGAATGGATCGTACGAATGAAATAGAATGGATCGTATGAATGAATTAGAATGGATCATGCGAATGAATTAGAATGGATCGTACGAATGAATTAGAATAGATTGTGCGAATGAATTAGAATGGATCGTACGAATGAATTAGAATGGATCGTACGAATGAATTAGAATGGATCGTACGAAGGAATTAGAATTGATCGTACGAATGAATTAGAATAGATTGTGCGAATGAATTAGAATGGATCGTACGAATGAATTGGAATGGATACATTCGTGCGAATGAATTAGAATGGATCGTATGAATGAATTAGAGTGGATACATTCGTACAAATGAATTAGAATGGATCGTACGAATGAATTAGAATGGATCGTACGAATGAATTAGAATGGATCGTACGAATGAGTAAGAATGGATCGTACGAATGAAATAGAATGGATCGTATGAATGAATTAGAATGGATACGTGCGAATGAATTAGAATTGTGAATTAGAATGGATCATACGAAGGAATTAGAATGGATCGTGCTAATGAATTAGAATGGATTGTGCGAATGAATTAGAATGGATCGTACGAATGACTTAGAATGGATCATTCAAATGAATTAGAATAGATTGTGCGAATGAATTAGAATGGATCGTACGAATGAATTAGAAAGGATACATTCGTGCGAATGAATTAGAATGGATCGTATGAGTGTGAATGAATTAGAATGGATCGTGCGAATGAATTAGAATGGATCGTATTAATGAATTAGAATGGATCGTGCAAATGAATTAGAATGGATCGTACGAATGAGTAAGAATGGATCGTGCGAATGAATTAGAATGGATTGTACGAATGAATTAGAATTAATCGTACGAATGAATTAGAATGGATACATTCGTGCGAATCCATCCTATTTCATTCGTACGATCCATTCTAATTCATTCGCACGATCCATTCTAATTCATTCATACGATCCATTCTAATTCATTCGTACGATCCATTCTAATTCATTCGTACAATCCATTCTAATTCATTCGTACGATCCATTCTAATTCATTCATACGATCCAATCTAATTCATTAGCACAATCTATTCTAATTCATTCGTACGATCCATTCTAATTCATTCGCACGATCCATTCTAATTCATTCGCACGAATGTATCCATTCTAATTCATTTGTACGAATGTATCCACTCTAATTCATTCGTACGATCTATTCTAATTCATAAGCACGATCCATTCTAATTCATTCGTACGATCCATTCTAATTTATTTATACGATCCAATCTAATTCATTCATACGATCCATTCTAATTCACTCGTACGATTCATTCTAATTCATTCGTACGATCCATTCTAATTCGTGCGAATGTATCCATTCTAATTCATTCGTACGATCCATTCTAATTCATTCGTACGAATGTATCCATTCTAATTCATTTGTACGAATGTATCCACTCTAATTCATTCATACGATCCATTCTAATTTATTAGCACGATCCATTCTAATTCATTCGTACGATCTATTCTAATTCATTTATACGATCCAATCTAATTCATTCGCAAGATCCATTCGCATTCACTCAAACGATCCATTCTAATTCATTCATATGATCCATTCTAATTCATTCGCACGAATGTATCCATTCTAATTCATTCGTACGATTCATTCTAATTCATTCGTACGATCCATTCTTACTCATTCGTACGATCCATTCTTACTCATTCGTACGATCCATTCTAATTCATTCGTACGACCCATTCTAATTCATTCGTACGATCCATTCGCATTCACTCAAACGATCCATTCTAATTCATTCATATGATCCATTCTAATTCATTCACACGAATGTATCCATTCTAATTCATTCGTAAGATCCATTCTATTTCATTCGTACGATCCATTCTTACTCATTCGTACGATCCATTCGTATCCTTTCTAATTCATTCGTACGATCTATTCTAATTCATTTGTACGATCCATTCTAATTCATTCGCACGATCCATTGAATTAGAATGGATACATTCGTGCGAATCCATTCTATTTCATTTGTACGATCCATTCTAATTCATTCGCACGATCCATTCTAATTCATTCGTACGATCCATTCTAATTCATTCATACGATCCATTCTAATTTATTCGCACGATCCATTCTAATTCATTCATACGATCCATTCTAATTCATTCATATGATCCATTCTAATTCCTTCGTACGATCCATTCTAATTCATTCATATGATCCATCCTAATTCATTCGTACGATCTATTCTATTTCATTCATACAATCCATTCTTACTCAATCGTATGATCCATTCTAATCCATTCGCACAATCTATTCTAATTCATTCGTACGATCCATTCTATTTCATTCGTACGATCCATTCTATTTCATTCGTACGATCCATTCTAATTCATTCGTACAATCTATTCTAATTCATTCGTACGATCCATTCTAATTCATTCATACGATCCATTCTTTTTCATTCGTACAATCCATTCTTACTCATTCGTACGATCCATCCTAATTCATTTGCACGAAGGTATCCATTCTAATTCATACGTACGATCGAAATAGAATGGATTAGAATGGATCGTACTTATGAATTAGAATGGATACATTCGTATGAATGAATTAGAATTGATCGTATGAATGAATTAGAATGGATCGTGTGAATGAATTAGAATGGACCGTACGAATGAATTAGAATGGATCGTGCGAATGAATTAGAATGGATCGTAGTAATGAATTAGAATGGATCCTACGAATGAATTAGAATAGATTGTGCGAATGAATTAGAATGGATCTGGATCGTGTATCCATTCTAATTCATTCGTACGACCCATTCTAATTCATTCGCACGATCCATTCTAATTCATTCGTACGATCCATTCTAATTCCTTCGTACGATCCATTCTAATTCATGCGCACAATCTATTCTAATTCATTCGCACAATCCATTCTAATTCATTCGCACGAAGGTATCCATTCTAATTCATTCGTACTATCCATTCTAATTCCTTCATACGATCCATTCTAATTCATTCGCACGATCCATTCTAATTCATTAATACGATCCATTCTAATTCATTCGCACGATCCATTCTATCTCATTCGTACAATCCATTCTATTTCATTCGTACGATCCATTCTAATTCATTCGTATGATCCATTCTAATTCATTCGCACGATCCATTCTAATTCCTTCGTACGATCCATTCTAATTCATTCGCATGAATGTATCCATTCTAATTCATTCGTACGATCCATTCTATCTCATTCGTACAATCCATTCTATTTCATTCGTACGATCCATTCTAATTCATTCGTATGATCCATTCTAATTCTAATTCATTCGTACGATCCATTCTAATTCATTCGTATGATCCTTTCTAATTCATTCGTACGATCCATTCTAATTCATTCGCATAATCTATTCTAATTCATTAGTACGATCCATTCTAATTCATTCGTACGATCCATTCTAATTCATTAGCACGATCCAAATTCATTTATCCGTATGAATGAATTAGAATGGATACATTCGTACGATCGAATTAGAATGGATCGTGCGAATGAAATAGAATGGATCGTGCGAATGAATTAGAATGGATCGTACGAATGAATTAGAATGGATCGTACGAATGACTTAGAATGGATCGTTCGAATGAATTAGAATAGATTGTGCGAATGAATTAGAATGGATCGTACGAATGAAGTAGAATGGATCTGGTTCGTACGAATGATTCATTCTATGAATGGATCGTACGAATGAATTAGAATAGATCTGGATCGTGTATCCATTCTAATTCCTTCGTACGATCCATTCTAATTCATTCATACGATCCATTCTAATTCATTCGCACGATCCATTCTAATTCATTCGCACGAATGTATCCATTCTAATTCATACGTACAATCTATTCTAATTCATTCGTACGATCCATTCTAATTCATTCGCACAATCCATTCTAATTCATTTGCACGATCCATTCTAATTCATTCATACAATCCATTCTAATTCTTTTGCACGAATGTATCCATTCTAATTCATTCGCACGAATGTATCCTTTCTAATTCATTCGTACGATCCATTCTAATTCATTCGCACAATCTATTCTAATTCATTCGAACGATCCATTTTAAGTCATTCGTACGATCCATTCTAATTCATTCGTACGATCCATTCTAATTCATTCGCACGATCCATTCTATTTCATTCGTACGATCCATTCTAATTCATTTGCACGAATGTATCCATTCCGATTCATTCGTACGATCCATTCTAATTCATTCGCACAGTCTATTCTAATTTATTCGTACGATCAATTCTAATTCATTCGCACGTATCCATTCAAATTCATACGAATGAATTAGACTGGATCGTACGAATGAATTAGAATGGATTGAATTAGAATGGATCGTACGATAAGAATGGATCGTACGAATGAAAAAGAATAGATCGTACGGATAAATGAATTTGGATCGTACGAATGAATTAGAAAGGATACATTCGTGCAAACGAATTAGAATGGATTGTATGAATGAATTAGAATGGATCGTGCGAATGAATTGGAATGCGAATGAATTAGAATGGATCGTACGAATGAATTAGAATGGGTCGTACGAATGAATTAGAATGGATACACGATCCAGATCCATTCTAATTCATTTGTACGATCCATTCTAATTCATTCGTGCGATCCATTCTAATTCATTAATACGATCCAATCTAATTCATTCATACGATCTATTCTAATTCATTCGCACGAATATATCCTTTCTAATTCATTCGTACGATCCAAATTCATTTATTCGTACGATCTATTCTATTTCATTCGTACGATCCATTCTTATCGTACGATCCATTCTAATTCAATCCATTCTAATTCATTCATACGATCCATTCTATTTCATTCGTACGATCCATTCTAATTCATTCGCACGATCCATTCTAATTCATTCATACGATCCATTCGTACGACCCATTCTAATTCATTCGTACGATCCATTCTAATTCATTCATACGATCCATTCTATTTCATTCGTACGATCCATTCTTACTCATTCGTACGATCAATTCTAATTCATTAGCATGATCCATTCTAATTCATTCGTACGATCTATTCTATTTCATTCGTACAATCCATTCTTACTCAATCGTACGATCCATTCTAATTCATACGATCCATTCTAATTCATTCGCTTGAATGTATCCATTCCAATTCATTCGTACGATCCATTCTAATTCATTCGCACAATCTATTCTAATTCATTCGTACGATCAATTCTAATTCATTAGCATGATCCATTCTAATTCATTCGTACGATCTATTCTATTTCATTCGTACAATCCATTCTTACTCAATCGTATGATCCATTCTAATTCATTCGCACAATCTATTCTAATTCATTCATACGATCCATTCTATTTCATTCGTACGATCCATTCTATTTCATTCATATGATCCATTTTACTTCATTCGCACGATCCATTCTAATTCATTCGTACTATCCATTCTAATTCATTCGTACTATCTGTTCTAATTCCTTCGTACGATCCATTCTAATTCCTTCGTACGATCCATTCTAATTCATTCGCACGATCCATTCTAATTCATTCGTACGATCCATTCTAATTCATTTATACGATCCATTCTAATTCATTCATACGATCCATTCTAATTCATTCGTACGATCCATTCTAATTCATTCGTACGATTCATACTAATTCAATCCATTCTAATTCATTCGTACGATCCATTCTTACTCATTCGTACGATCCATTCTAATTCATTCATACGATCCATTCTAATTCATTCGTACTATCCATTCTAATGGATCGTACGAATGAATTAGAATAGATCGTACGAATGAATTAGAATGGATCATGCTAATGAATTAGAATGGATCGTACGAATGAATTAGAATGGATCGTACGAAGGAATTAGAATGGATCGTACGAATGAATTAGAATGGATTGAATTAGAATGAATCGTACGAATGAATTAGAATGGATCGTACGAATGAATTAGAATGGATCGTACGAATGAATTAGAATGGATCGTACGAATGAATTAGAATGGATCGTACGAATGAATTAGAATGGATTGAATTAGAATGAATCGTACGAATGAATTAGAATGAATCATACCGTACGAATGAATTAGAATGGATCATACGAATGAAATAGAATGGATCGTATGAATGAATTAGAATGGATCGTGCGAATGAATTAGAATGGATCATACGAATGAATTAGAATAGATCGTACGAATGAATTAGAATGTATCATGCTAATGAATTAGAATTGATCGTACGAATGAATTAGAATAGATTGTGCGAATGAATTAGAATGGATTGTACGAATGAATTGGAATGGATACATTCGTGCGAATGAATTAGAATGGATCGTATGAATGAATTAGAGTGGATACATTCGTACAAATGAATTAGCATGGATCGTATGAATGAATTTGAGTGGATACATTCGTACGAATGAATTAGAATAGATTGTGCGAATGAATTAGAATGGATCGTACGAATGAATTAGAATGGATCGTACGAATGAATTAGAATGGATCGTATGAATGAATTAGAATGGATCGTGCGAATGAATTAGAATGGATCGTACGAATGAAATAGAATGGATCGTATGAATGAATTAGAATGGATCGTGCGAATGAATTAGAATGGATCGTACGAATGAATTAGAATAGATCGTACGAATGAATTAGAATGGATCATGCTAATGAATTAGAATTGATCGTACGAATGAATTAGAATAGATTGTGCGAATGAATTAGAATGGATCGTACGAATTAATTGGAATGGATACATTCGTGCGAATGAATTAGAATGGATCGTATGAATAAATTAGAGTGGATACATTCGTACAAATGAATTTGGATGGATCGTATGAATGAATTAGAGTGGATACATTCGTACGAATGAATTAGAATAGATTGTGCGAATGAATTAGAATGGATCGTACGAATAAATTAGAATGGATCGTACGAATGAATTAGAATGGATCGTACGAATGAATTAGAATGGATCGTGCGAATGAATTAGAATGGATCGTACGAATGAAATAGAATGGATTCGCATGAATGTATCCATTCTAATTCATTCGTGCGATCCATTCTAATTCATTCGCACGATCCATTCTAATTCATTCGCACGAATGTATCCATTCTAATTCATTCGTATGATCAATTCTAATTCATTCATACGATCCATTCTAATTCATTCGCACGATCCATTCTAATTCATTCATACGATCCATTCTATTTCATTCGTACGATCCATTCTAATTCATTCGTACAATCCATTCTAATTCATTCGCACAATCTATTCTAATTCATTCATACGATCCATTCTAATTCATTCGTACGATCCATTCTAATTCATTCGTACGATCAATTCTAATTCATTCGCACAATCTATTCTAATTCATTCATACGATCAATTCTGAATCATTCTAATTCAATCCATTCTAATTCATTCGTACGATCCATTCTAATTCATTCGTACGATCCATTCTAATTCTACGATCCATTCTTACTCATTCGTATTATCCATTTTAATTCATTCACACGAATGTATCAACTCTAATTCATTCGTACGATTCATTCTAATTCAATCCATTCTAATTCATTCGTACGATCCATTCTAATTCATTCGTACGATCCATTCTAATTCATTCGTACGAATGAATTAGAATAGTACGAATGAATTAGAATGGATTAGAATAAATTAGAAAGGATCGTATGAATGAATTAGAATGGATCGAACGAATGAATTAGAATGGATACATTCGTGCAAAAGAATTAGAATGGATTGTATGAATGAATTAGAATGGATCGTATGAATAAATTAGAATGGATCGTGCGAATGAATTAGAATCGATCGTACGAAGGAATTAGAATGGTTCGTACGAATGAATTAGAATGGATACACGATCCAGATCCATTCTAATTCATTCGCACAATCTATTCTAATTCATTCGTAGGATCCATTCTAATTCATTACTACGATCCATTCTAATTCATTCATACGATCCATTCTAATTCATTCGTACGATCCATTCTAATTCATTCGCACAATCCATTCTAATTCATTCATACGATCCATTCTAATTCATTCGTACGATCTATTCTAATTCATTCGTACGATCCATTCTAATTCATTCGCACGATCCATTCTAATTCATTCGCACGATCTTTCTAATTCATTCATACGATCCATTCTAATTCATTCATACAATCCATTCTAATTCTTTTGCATGAATGTATCCATTCTAATTCATTCGTTCGATCCATTGTAATTCATTCATACGATCCATTCTAATTCATTCTAATCCATTCTAATTCATTCGTACTATTTTAATTCATTCGTACGAATGAATTAGAATGTATCCTTAGAATGGACACATTCAAGCGAATGAATTAGAATGGATCGTATGAATGAATTAGAATGGATCGTACGAAGTAATTAGAATGGATAGTACGAATGAATTAGAATGGATACCTTCGTGCAAATGAATTAGAATGGATCGTACGAATGAGTAAGAATGGATCGTACGAATGAAATAGAATGGATCGTATGAATGAATTAGAATGGATCGTATGAATGAATTAGAATGGATACATTCGTGCGACATTCTATTTCATTCGTACGATCCATTCTTACTCATTCGTACGATCCATTCTAATTCATTCGCACGATCCATTCTAATTCATTCGCACGATCCATTGAATTAGAATGGATACATTCGTGCGAATCCATTCTATTTCATTCGTACGATCCATTCTAATTCATTCGTACGATCCATTCTAATTCATTCATACGATCCATTCTATTTCATTCGTACGATCCATTCTAATTCATTCGTACGATCCATTCTAATTCATTCGCACGATCCATTCTAATTCATTCATACGATCCATTCTAATTCATTTGTACGATCCATTCTATTTCATTCGTACGATCGTACGAATGAATTAGAATGGATTGAATTAGAATGAATCGTACGAATGAATTAGAATGAATCATACCATACGAATGAATTAGAATGGATCATACGAATGAAATAGAATGGATCGTACGAATGAAATAGAATGGATCATATGAATGAATTAGAATGGATTGAATTAGAATGAATCGTACGAATGAATTAGAGTAGATACATTCGTGTGAATGAATTAAAATGGATAATACGAATGAGTAAGAATGGATCGTAGAATTAGAATGGATCGTACGAATGAATTAGAATGGATCGTACGAATGAATTAGAATGGATCGTGTGAATGAATTAGAATGGATCATACGAATGAATTAGAATGGATCGTACGAATGAAATAGAATGGATCGTATGAATGAATTAGAATGGATCGTGCGAATGAATTAGAATGGATCGTACGAATGAAATAGAATGGATTCGCACGAATGTATCCATTCTAATTCAATGGATCGTGCGAATGAATTAGAATGGATCGTACGAATGAATTAGAATGGATCGTACGAATGAGTAAGAATGGATCGTACGAATCAAATAGAATGTCGCACGAATGTATCCACTCTAATTCAGTCGTACGATCCATTCATTTGTACGATCCATTCTCATTCATTCGCAAAAGCTATTCTAATTCATTCGTACAATCCATTCTAATTTATTAGAACGATCCATTCTAATTCATTCATACGATCCATTTTAATTCATTCATACGATCCATTCTGTTTCATTCGTACGATCCATTCTTACTCATTCGTACGATCCATTCTAATTCATTTGCACGAAGGTATCCATTCTAATTCATTTGTACTATCCATTCTAATTCCTTCGTACGATCCATTCTAATTCATTCATACGATCCATTCTAATTCATTCGCACGAATGTATCCATTCTAAGGATACATTCTAATTCATTCGTACGAATGAATTAGAATAGTACGAATGAATTAGAATGGATTAGAATGAATTAGAATGGATCGTATGAATGAATTAGAATGGATCGAACGAATGAATTAGAATGGATACATTCGTGCAAAAGAATTAGAATGGATTGTATGAATGAATTAGAATGGATCGTGCGAATGAATTAGAATGGATCGTACGAATGAATTAGAATGGATCGTATGAATGAATTAGAATGGATCGTATGAATGAATTAGAATGGATTGTGCGAATGACTTAGAATGGATCGTACGAATGAATTAGAATGGATCGTATGAATGAATTAGAATGGATCTTAGTAATGAATTAGAATGGATCCTACGAATGAATTAGAATAGATTGTGCGAATGAATTAGCATGGATCTGGATCGTGTATCCATTCTAATTCATTCGTACGACCCATTCTAATTCATTCGTACGATCCATTCTAATTCATTCGCACGATCCATTCTAATTCATTCATACGATCCATTCTAATTCATTCATACAATCCATTCTAATTCTTTTGCACGAATGTATCCATTCTAATTCATTCGTTCGATCCATTCTAATTCATTCATACGATCCATTCTAATTCATTCTAATCCATTCTAATTCATTCGTACTATTCTAATACATTCGTACGAATGAATTAGAATGGATCGTACGAATGAATTAGAATGGATCGTACGAATGAATTAGAATGGATCGTACGAATGAATTAGAATGGATTGAATTAGAATGAATCGTACGAATGAATTAGAGTTGATATATTCGTGTGAATGAATTAAAATGGATAATACGAATGAGTGAGAATGGATCGTAGAATTAGAATGGATCGTACGAATGAATTAGAATGGATCGTACGAATGAATTAGAATGGATTGAATTAGAATGAATCAGAATGGATCGTATGAATGAATTAGAATAGATTGTGCGAATGAATTAGAATGGATCGTACGAATGAATTAGAATGGATCGTATGAATGAATTAGAATGGATCGTATGAATGAATTAGAATGGATCGTGCGAATGAATTAGAATGGATCGTACGAATGAAATAGAATGGATCGTATGAATGAATTAAAATGGATCGTGCGAATGAATTAGAATGGATCGTACGAATGAATTAGAATAGATCGTACGAATGAACTAGAATGGATCATGCTAATGAATTAGAATTGATCGTACGAATGAATTAGAATAGATTGTGCGAATGAATTAGAATGGATCGTACGAATGAATTGGAATGGATACATTCGTGCGAATGAATTAGAATGGATCGTATGAATGAATTAGAATGGATACATTCGTACAAATGAATTAGGATGGATCGTATGAATGAATTAGAGTGGATACATTCGTACGAATGAATTAGAATAGATTGTGCGAATGAATTAGAATGGATCGTACGAAAGAATTAGAATGGATCGTATGAATGAATTAGAATGGATCGTATGAATGAATTAGAATGGATCGTGCGAATGAATTAGAATGGATCGTACGAATGAAATAGAATGGATTCGCACGAATGTATCCATTCTAATTCATTCGTACGATCCATTCTAATTCATTCACACGATCCATTCTAATTCATTCGCATGAATGTATTCATTCTAATTCATTCGTATGATCCATTCTAATTCATTCATATGATCCATTCTAATTCATTCGCACGATGCATTCTAATTCATTCATACGATCCATTCTAATTCATTCGTACGATCCATTCTAATTCATTCGTACGATCCATTTTAATTCATTCGCACAATCTATTCTAATTCATTCATACGATCTATTCTAATTCATTCGTACGATCCATTTTAATTCATTCGTACGATCCATTCTAATTCATTCACACAATCTATTCTAATTCATTCATACGATCCATTCTGATTCATTCTAATTCAATCAATTCTAATTCATTCGTACGATCCATTCTAATTCATTCGTACGATCCATTCTAATTCTACGATCCATTCTTACTCATTCGTATTATCCATTTTAATTCATTCACACGAATGTATCAACTCTAATTCATTCGTATGATTCATTCTAATTCAATCCATTCTAATTCATTCATACGATCCATTCTAATTCATTCGTACGATCCATTCTAATTCATTCATACGATCCATTCTAATTCATTCGTACGAATGAATTAGAATAGTACGAATGAATTAGAATGGATTAGAATGAATTAGAATGGATCGTATGAATGAATTAGAATGGATCGAACGAATGAATTAGAATGGATACATCCGTGCAAAAGAATTAGAATGGATTGTATGAATGAATTAGAATGGATCGTATGAATGAATTAGAATGGATCGTGCGAATGAATTAGAATGGATCGTACGAATGAATTAGAATGGGTCGTACGAATGAATTAGAATGGATAAAAGATCCAGATCCATGCAAATTCATTCGCACAATCTATTCTAATTCATTCGTAGGATCCATTCTAATTCATTACTACGATCCATTCTAATTCATTCATACGATCCATTCTAATTCATTCGTATGATCCATTCTAATTCATTCGCACAATCCATTCTAATTCATTCATACGATCCATTCTAATTCATTCATACGATCCATTCTAATTCATTCGTACGATCCATTCTAATTCATTCGCACGATCCATTCTAATTCATTCATACAATCCATTCTAATTCTTTTGCACGAATGTATCCATTCTAATTCATTCGTTCGATCCATTCTAATTCATTCATACGATCCATTCTAATTCATTCTAATCCATTCTAATTCATTCGTACTATTCTAATTCATTCGTACGAATGAATTAGAATGTATCCTTAGAATGGATACATTCGTGCGAATGAATTAGAATGGATCGTATTAATGAATTAGAATGGATCGTACGAAGGAATTAGAATGGATAGTACGAATGAATTAGAATGGATACCTTCGTGCAAATGAATTAGAATAGATCGTACGAATGAGTAAGAATGGATCGTACGAATGAAATAGAATGGATCGTATGAATGAATTAGAATGGATCGTATGAATGAATTAGAATGGATACATTCGTGCGACATTCTATTTCATTCGTACGATCCATTCTTACTCATTCGTATGATCCATTCTAATTCATTTGCACGATCCATTCTAATTCATTCGCACGATCCATTGAATTAGAATGGATACATTCGTGCGAATCCATTCTATTTCATTCGTACGATCCATTCTAATTCATTCGCACGATCCATTCTAATTCATTCATACGATCCATTCTATTTCATTCGTACGATCCATTCTAATTCATTCGTACGATCCATTCTAATTCATTCGCACGATCCATTCTAATTCATTCGTACGATCCATTCTAATTCATTCGTACGATCCATTCTAATTCTATGATCCATTCTTACTCATTCGTATTATCCATTTTAATTCATTCACACGAATGTATCTACTCTAATTCATTCGTACGATTCATTCTAATTCAATCCATTCTAATTCATTCATACGATCCATTCTATTTCATTCGTACGATCCATTCTATTTCATTCGTACGATCCATTCTATTTCATTCGTATGATCCATTCTAATTCATTCGTACGGTATGATTCATTCTAATTCATTCGTACGATTCATTCTAATTCAATCCATTCTAATTCATTCGTACGATCGTACGAATGAAATAGAATAGATCGTACGAATGAATTAGAATGGATCGTATGAATGAATTAGAATGGATCGTGCGAATGAATTAGAATGGATCGTACGAATGAATTAGAATGGATCGTACGAATGAAATAGAATGGATCGTATGAATGAATTAGAATGGATCGTACGAATGAATTAGAATGGATCGTACGAATGAAATAGAATGGATTCGCACGAATGTATCCATTCTAATTCAATGGATCGTGCGAATGAATTAGAATGGATCGTGCGAATGAATTAGAATGGATCGTACGAATGAGTAAGAATGGATCATACGAATGAAATAGAATGTCGCACGAATGTATCCATTCTAATTAATTCATACGATCCATTCTAATTCATTCATACGATCCATTCTATTTCATTCGTACGATCCATTCTTACTCATTCGTACGATCCATTCTAATTCATTTGCACGAAGGTATCCATTCTAATTCATTCGTACTACCCATTCTAATTCCTTCGTACGATCCATTCTAATTCATTCATACGATCCATTCTAATTCATTCGCATGAATGTATCCATTCTAAGGATACATTCTAATTCATTCGTCCGAATGAATTAGAATAGTACGAATGAATTAGAATGGATTAGAATGAATTAGAATGGATCGTATGAATGAATTAGAATGGATCGAACGAATGAATAAGAATGGATACATTCGTGCAAAAGAATTAGAATGGATTGTATGAATGAATTAGAATGGATCGTATGAATGAATTAGAATGGATCGTGCGAATTAATTAGAATGGATCGTACGAATGAATTAGAATGGATCGTATGAATGAATTAGAATGGATCGTATGAATGAATTAGAATGGATTGTGCGAATGAATTAGAATGGATCGTACGAATGAATTAGAAAGGATCGTATGAATGAATTAGAATGGATCGTAGTAATGAATTAGAATGGATCGTACGAATGAATTAGAATAGATTATGCGAATGAATTGGAATGGATCTGGATCGTGTATCCATTCTAATTCATTCGTACGATCCATTCTAATTCATCCGCACGATCCATTCTAATTCATTCATACGATCCATTCTAATTCATTCATACAATCCATTCTAATTCTTTTGCACGAATGTATCCATTCTAATTCATTCGTTCGATCCATTCTAATTCATTCATACGATCCATTCTAATTCATTCGTACTATTCTAATTCATTCGTACGAATGAATTAGAATGGATCGTACGAATGAATTAGAATGGATCGTATGAATGAACTAGAATGGATCGTACGAATGAATTAGAATGTATCGTACGAATGAATTAGAATGGATTGAATTAGAATGAATCGTACGAATGAATTAGAGTTGATACATTCGTGTGAATGAATTAAAATGGATAATACGAATGAGTAAGAATGGATCGTACGAATGAATTAGAATGGATCGTACGAATGAATTAGAATGGATTGAATTAGAATGAATCAGAATGGATCGTATGAATGAATTAGAATAGATTGTGCGAATGAATTAGAATGGATCGTACGAATGAATTAGAATGGATCGTATGAATGAATTAGAATGGATCGTATGAATGAATTAGAATAGATTGTGCGAATTAATTTGAATGGATCGTACGAATGAATTAGAATGGATCGTACGAATGAATTAGAATGGATCGTATGAATGAATTAGAATGGATCGTGCGAATGAATTAGAATGGATCGTATGAATGAATTAGAATGGATCATACGAATGAATTAGAATCGATACATTCGTGCGAATGAATTAGAATGGATCGTGCGAATGAATTAGAATGGATCATACGAATGAATTAGAATGGATACATTCGTGCAAATCCATTCTATTTCATTCGTACGATCCATTCTAATTCATTCGCACGATCCATTCTAATTCATTCGTACGATCCATTCTAATTCATTCGTACGATCCATTCTAATTCATTCGCACAATCTATTCTAATTCATTCGTACGAATGTATCCACTCTAATTCATTCATACGATCCATCCTAATTCATTTGTACGAATGTATCCACTCTAATTCATTCATACGATCCATTCTAATTCATTCGCACGAATGTATCCATTCCAATTCATTCGTACGATCCATTCTAATTCATTCGCACAATCTATTCTAATTCATTCGTACGATCAATTCTAATTCATTAGCATGATCCATTCTAATTCATTCGTACATTCTATTATAATTCATTCGTACGATCCATTCTAATTCATTTGCACGATCCATTCTAATTCATTCATACGATCCATTCTATTTCATTCGTACGATCCATTCTAATTCATTCGCACGATCCATTCTAAATCATTCATACGATCCATTCTATTTCATTCATACGAGCCAGTCTTACTCATTCGTACGATCCATTCTAATTCATTTGCACGAAGGTAACCATTCTAATTCATTCGTACTATCCATTCTAATTCCTTCGTATAATCCATTCTAATTCCTTCGTACGATCCATTCTAATTCATTCGTACGATCCATTCTAATTCATTCGTACGATCCATTCTAATTCTTTCGTATGATCCATTCTAATTCATTCGTACGGTATGATTCATTCTAATTCATTCGTATGATTCATTCTAATTCAATCCATTCTAATTCATTCGTACGATCCATTCTAATTCATTCGTACGATCCATTCTAATTCATTCGTACGATTCATTCTAATTCAATCGTACGATTCATTCTAATTCAATCCATTTTAATTCATTCGTACGATCCATTCTAATTCATTCGTACGATCCATCCTAATTCCTTTGTACGAACCATTATATTTCATTCGTATGATCCATTCTAATTCCTTTGTACGATCCAGTCTAATTCATTCCCATGAATGTATCCATTCTAATTCATTTGCACGAATGTATCCAATCTAATTCATTCATACGAGCCATTCTAATTCTATCGTACGAATGTATCCATTCTAATTCATTCGTACGATCCATTCTAATTCTTTAGCACGAAAAAACACGATCCACTCACATACGAATAAATTAGAATGGATCGTGCGAATGAATTAGAATGGATCGTACGAATGAATTAGAATGGATACCTTCGTGCAAATGAATTAGGATGGATCGTACGAATGAGTAAGAATGGATCGTACGAATGAAATAGAATGGATCGTATGAATGAATTAGAATGGATCGTGCGAATGAATTAGAATGGATCGTACGAATGAATTAGAACGGATACATTCGTGCGAATGAATTAGAATGGATCGTATGAATAAATTAGAATCGATCGTACTAATGAATTAGATTGGATCCATTCTAATTCATTCATACGATCTATTCTAATTCTTTCGCATGAATGTATCCATTCTAATTCATTCGTACGATCCATTCTAATTCATTCACACGATCCATTCTAATTCATTCATACAATCCATTCTAATTCTTTTGCACGAATGTATCCATTCTAATTCATTCGTTCGATCCATTCTAATTCATTCGTATGATCCATTCTAATTCATTCGCACGATACAATCTAATGCATTCGGACGATCCATTCTAATTCATTAATACGATCCATTCTAATTCATTCGTACGATTCATTCTAATTCCTTCGTATGATCCATTCTAATTCATTCGTACGATTCATTCTAATTCAATCCATTCTAATTCATTCGTACGATCCATTCTTACTCATTCGTACGATCCATTCTAATTCATTCGCACGAATGAATCCATTCTAATTCATTCGCACGAATGTATCAATTCTAATTCATTCCTACGATCCATTCTAATTCATTCATACGATCCATTCTATTTCATTCGTATGATCCATTCTTACTCATTCGTACGATTCATTCTAATTCATTTGCACGAAGGTATCCATTCTAACTCATTCGTACTATCCATTCTAATTCCTTCGTACGATCCATTCTAATTCCTTCGTACGATCCATTCTAATTCATTCGTACGATCCATTCTAATTCCTTCGTATGATCCATTCTAATTCATTCGTATGGTATGATTCATTCTAATTCATTCGTACGATTCATTCTAAGTCAATCCATTCTATTTCATTCGTACGATCCATTCTAATTCATTCGCACGATCCATTCTAATTCATTCATACGATCCATTCTATTTCATTCGCACGATCCATTCTTACTCATTCGTACGATCCATTCTAATTCATTCGCACGATCCATTCTAATTCATTAATACGATCTATTCTAATTCATTCGCACGATCCATTCTAATTCATTCGCACGATCCATTCTAATTCATTCGTACGATCCATTCTAATTCATTCTAATTCATTCGCACGATCCATTCGCATTCACTCAAACGATCCATTCTAATTCATTCATATGATCCATTCTAATTCATTCGCACGAATGTATCCATTCTATTTCATTCGTACGATCCATTCTAATTCATTCGGACGATCCATTCTAATTCATTCGTATGATCCATTCTATTTCATTCATAAGATCCATTCTAATTCATTCACACGAAGGTATCCATTCAAATTCATTCGTACGAAGGAATTAGAATGGATCGTACGAAGGAATTAGAATGGATCGTACGAATGAATTAGAATGGATACATTCGTGCGAATGAATTAGAATGGATCATACGAATGAATTAGAATGGGTTGTGCGAATGAATAAGAATGGATCGTACGAATGAAATAGAATGGATACATTCGTGCGAATGAATTAGAATGGATCATATGAATGAATTAGAATGGATCATTTGAGTGAATGCGAATGGATCGTGCGAATGAATTAGAATGAATTAGAATGGATCGTACGAATGAATTAGAATGGATCGTGCGAATGAATTAGAATGGATCGTGCGAATGAATTAGAATAGATCGTATTAATTCATTCGTACGATCCATTCTAATTCATTCGTACGATCCATACGAATTCCTTCGTACGATCCATATTCTAATTCATTCGCACGATCCATTCTAATTCATTCGTACGATTCATTCTAATTCAATCCATTCTAATTCATTCGAACGATCCATTCTAATTCATTCGTACGATCCACTCTAATTCATTCTAATTCAATCGCACAATCCATTCTAATTCATTCGTACGAAGGTATCCATTCTAATTCATTCGTACTATCCATTCTAATTCCTTCGTACGATCCATTCTAATTCCTTCGTACGATCCATTCTAATTCATTCGCACGATCCATTCTAATTCATTCGTACGATCCATTCTATTTCATTCATACGATCCATTCTAATTCATTCATACGATCGTATGAATGAAATAGAATGGATTGTATGAAGGAATTAGAATGGATCGTACGAAGGAATTAGAATGGATAGTACAAATGAATTAGAATGGATACCTTCGTGCAAATGAATTAGAATGGATCGTACGAATGGGTAAGAATGGATCGTACGAATGAAATAGAATGGATCGTATGCATGAATTAGAATGGATCGTGCGAATGAATTAGAATGGATCGTACGAATGAATTAGAATGGATCGTACGCAGGAATTAGAATGGATCGTATGAATGAATTAGAATGGATAGTACGAATGAATTAGAATGGATCGTACAAATGAATTAGAATGGATCGTATGAATGAATTAGAATGGATCGTGCGAATGAATTAGAATGGATCGTGCGAATGAATTAGAATGGATCGTGCGAATGAATTAGAATGGGTCGTACGAATGAATTCGAATGGATCGTACGAATGAGTAAGAATGGATCGTACGAATGAGTAAGACTGGATCGTACGAATGAAATAGAATGGATCGTATGAATGAATTAGAATGGATCGTGCGAATGAATTAGAATGGATTGTACGAATGAATTAGAATGGATTGTACGAATTAATTAGAATGGATACATTCATGCGAATGAATTAGAATGGATCATATGAATGAATTAGAATGGATCGTTTGAGTGAATGCGAATGGATCGTGCGAATGAATTAGAATGGATCGTACGAATGAATTAGAATAGATTATGCGAATGAATTAGAATGGATCGTACGAATGAATTAGATTGGATCGTACAAATGAATTAGAATGGATCGTACGAATGAGTAAGAATGGATTGAATTAGATTGAATTAGAATGGATACATTCGTGCAAAAGAATTAGAATGGATCGTACGAATGAAATAGAATGGATCGTACGAATGAATTAGAATGGATCGTACGAATGAATTAGAATGGATTGAATTAGAATGGATCATACGATAAGAATGGATCGTACGAATGAAATAGAATAGATCGTACGGATAAATGAATTTGGATCGTACGAATGAATTAGAAAGGATACATTCGTGCAAAAGAATTAGAATGGATTGTATGAATGAATTAGAATGGATCGTGCGAATGAATTAGAATGCGAATGAATTAGAATGGATCGTACGAATGAATTAGAATGGGTCGTACGAATGAATTAGAATGGATACACGATCCAGATCCATTCTAATTCATTCGTACGATCCATTCTAATTCATTCGCACGATCCATTCTAATTCATTAATACGATCCAATCTAATTCATTCATACGATCTATTCTAATTCATTCGCACGAATATATCCTTTCTAATTCATTCGTACGATCCAAATTCATTTATCCGTACGATCTATTCTATTTCATTCGTACGATCCATTCTTATCGTACGATCCATTCTAATTCAATCCAGTCTAATTCATTCGTACGATCCATTCTAATTCATTCGTACGATCCATTCTATTTCATTCGTACGATCCATTCTAATTCATTCGTACGATCCATTCTAATTCATTCATACGATCCATTCGTACTACCCATTCAAATTCATTCGTACGATCCATTCTAATTCATTCATACGATCCATTCTATTTCATTCGTACGATCCATTCTTACTCATTCGAACGATCAATTCTAATTCATTAGCATTATCCATTCTAATTCATTCGTACGATCTATTCTATTTCATTCGTACAATCCATTCTTACTCAATCGTACGATCCATTCTAATTCATACGAGCCATTCTAATTCATTCGCACGAATGTATCCATTCCAATTCATTCGTACGATCCATTCTAATTCATTCGCACAATCTATTCTAATTCATTCGTACGATCAATTCTAATTCATTAGCATGATCCATTCTAATTCATTCGTACGATCTATTCTATTTCATTCGTGCAATCCATTCTTACTCAATCGTATGATCCATTCTAATCGATTCGCACAATCTATTCTAATTCATTCGTACGATCCATTCTATTTCATTCGTACGATCCATTCTAATTCATACGATCCATTCTATTTCATTCATACGATCCATTTCACTTCATTCGCATGATCCATTCTAATTTATTCACACTATCCATTCTAATTCATTCGTACTATCCATTCTAATTCCTTCGTACGATCCATTCTAATTCCTTCATACGATCCATTCTAATTCCTTCGCACGATCTATTCTAATTCATTCGTATGATCCATTCTAATTCATTCATACGATCCATTCTAATTCATTCATACGATCCATTCTAATTCATTCGTACGATCCATTCTAATTCATTCGTACGATTCATTCTAATTCAATCCATTCTAATTCATTCGTACGATCCATTCTTACTCATTCGTACGATCCATTCTAATTCATTCATACGATACATTCTAATTCATTCGTACTGTCCATTCTAATGGATCGTACGAATGAATTAGAATAGATCGTACGAATGAATTAGAATGGATCATGCTAATGAATTAGAATAGATCGTACGAATGAATTAGAATGGATCGTACGAAGGAATTAGAATGGATCGTACGGATGAATTAGAATGGATCGTACGAATGAATTAGAATGGATTGAATTAGAATGAATCGTACGAATGAATTAGAATGAATCATACCGTACGAATGAATTAGAATGGATCATACGAATGAAATAGAATGGATCGTATGAATGAATTAGAATGGATCGTGCGAATGAATTAGAATGGATCGTACGAATGAATTAGAATAGATCGTACGAATGAATTAGAATGGATCATGCTAATGAATTAGAATTGATCATACGAATGAATTAGAATAGATTGTGCAAATGAATTAGAATGGATCGTACGAATGAATTCGAATGGATACATTCGTGCGAATGAATTAGAATGGATCGTATGAATGAATTAGAGTGGATACATTCGTACAAATGAATTAGGATGGATCGTATGAATGAATTAGAGTAGATACATTCGTACGAATGAATTAGAATAGATTGTGCGAATGAATTAAAATGGATCGTACGAATGAATTAGAATGGATCCTACGAATGAATTAGAATGGATCGTACGAATGAATTAGAATAGATCGTGCGAATGAATTAGAATGGATCGTACGAATGAAATAGAATGGATCGTATGAATGAATTAGAATGGATCGTGCGAATGAATTAGAATGGATCGTACGAATGAATTAGAATGGATCGTACGAATGAATTAGAATGGATCATGCTAATGAATTAGAATTGATCGTACGAATGAATTAGAATAGATTGTGCGAATGAATTAGAATGGATCGTACGAATGAATTGGAATGGATGCATTCGTGCGAATGAATTAGAATGGATCGTATGAATGAATTAGAGTGGATACATTCGTACAAATGAATTAGGATGGATCGTATGAATGAATTAGAGTGGATACATTCGTACGAATGAATTAGAATAGATTGTGCGAATGAATTAGAATGGATCGTACGAATGAATTAGAATGGATCGTACGAATGAATTAGAATGGATCGTTTGAATGAATTAGAATGGATCGTGCGAATGAATTAGAATGGATCGTACGAATGAAATAGAATGGATTCGCACGAATGTATCCATTCTAATTCATTCGTACGATCCATTCTAATTCATTCGCACGATCCATTCCAATTCATTCGCACGAATGTATCCATTCTAATTCATTCATACGAATGAATTAGAATGGATACATTCGTGCGAATGAATTAGAATGGATCGTGCAAATGAATTAGAATGGATCGTACGAATGAATTAGAATGGATACATTCGTGCGAATCCATTCTATTTCATTCGTACGATCCATTCTAATTCATTCGCACGATCCATTCTAATTCATTCATACGATCCATTCTATTTCATTCGTATGATCCATTCTAATTCATTCGTACGGTATGATTCATTCTAATTCATTCGTACGATTCATTCTAATTCAATCCATTCTAATTCATTCGTACGATCCATTCTAATTCCTTCGTACGATCCATTCTAATTCATTCGTACGATCCATTCTAATTCATTCGCACGATCCATTGAATTAGAATGGATACATTCGTGCGAATCCATTCTATTTCATTCGTACGATCCATTCTAATTCATTCGCACGATCCATTCTAATTCATTCGAATGAATTAGAATGGATCGTACGAATGAATTAGAATGGATCGTATGAATGAATTAGAATGGATCTTATGAATGAATTAGAATGGATTGTGACAATGAATTAGAATGGATCGTACGAATGAATTAGAAAGGATACATTCATGCGAATGAATTAGAATGGATCGTATGAGTGTGAATGAATTAGAATGGATCGTCCGAATGAATTAGAATGGATCGTACGAATGAATTAGAATGGATCGTACGAATGAAATAGAATGGATCGTATGAATGAATTAGAATGGATCGTACGAATGAAATAGAATTGATTCGCACGAATGAATTAGAATGGATCGTTCGAATGAATTAGAATAGATTGTGCGAATGAATTAGAATGGATCGTACGAATGAATTAGAAAGGATATATTCGTGCGAATGAATTAGAATAGATCGTATGAATGAATTAGATTGGATCGTATTAATTAATTAGAATGGATTGTGCGAATGAATTAGAATGGATCGTACGAATGAATTAGAATGGATACATTCGTGCGAATGAATTAAAATGGATCGTATGAATGAATTAGAATCGATCGTACGAATGAATTTGAATGGATCATGCGAATGAATTAGAATGGATCGTGCGAATGAATTAGAATGGATCGTACGAATGAAATAGAATGGATTGTACGAATGAGATAGAATGGATCATACGAATGAATTAGAATGGATACATTCATGCAAATGAATTAGAATGGATCATACGAATGAATTAGAATGGATTCATTCGTGCGAATGAATTAGAATGGATCGTACGAATGAGTAAGAATGGATCGTACGAATAAATTAGAATGGATTGAATCAGAATGAATCGTACGAATGAATTAGAATGGATCGTACGAATGAATTAGAATGGATCGTACGAATGAATTAGAATGGATTGAATTAGAATGAATCGTACGAATGAATTAGAATGAATCGTACGAATGAATTAGAATGGATCGTATGAATGAATTAGATTGGATCGTATTAATGAATTAGAATGGATCGTGCGAATGAATTAGAATGGATCGTACGAATGAATTAGATAGGATCATACGAATGACTTAGAATGGATCGTTCGAATGAATTAGAATAAATTGTGCGAATGAATTAGAATGGATAGTACGAAAGAATTAGAATGGATACCTTCGTGCAAATGAATTAGAATGGATCGTACGAATGAGTAAGAATGGATCATACGAATGAAATAGAATGGGTCGTATGAATGAATTAGAATGGATCGTACGAAGGAATTAGAATGGATAGTACGAATGAATTAGAATGGATACCTTCGTGCAAATGAATTAGAATGGATCGTACGAATGAGTAAGAATGGATCGTACGAATGAAATAGAATGGATCGTATGAATGAATTAGAATGGATCGTGCGAATGAATTAGAATGGATCGTATGAATGAATTAGAATAGATTGTGTGAATGAATAAGAATGGATCGTACGAATGAATTAGAATGGATCGTATGAATGAATTAGAATGGATCGTGCGAATGAATTAGAATGGATCGTACAAATGAAATAGAATGGATTCACACGAATGTATCCATTCTATTTCATTCGTACGATCCATTCCAATTCATTCATACAATCCATTCTAATTTATTCGCACGATCCATTCTAATTCATTCATACGATCGATTCTAATTCATTCATATGATCCATTCTAATTCATTCGCACGATCCATTCTAATTCATTCGCATGATCCATTCTAATTCATTCGCACGATCTATTCTAATTCATTCATACGATCCATTCTAATTCATTCGTACGAATGAATTAGAATAGATCGTACGAATGAATTAGAATGGATACGAGTTGATCGTATGAATGAGTAAGAATGGATCGTACGAATGAAATAGAATGGATTGTACGAATGAATTAGAATGGATCAGACGAATGAATTAGAATGGATTCATTCGTGCGAATGAATTAGAATGGATCGTACGAATGAGTAAGAATGGATCATACGAATGAAATAGAATGGATCATACGTATCAATTAGAATGGATACATTCATGGGAATGAATTAGAATGGATCGTACGAAGGAATTAGAATGGATCATACGAAGGAATTATAATGGATCGTGCGAATGAATTAGAATGGATTCATTCGTGCGAATGAATTAGAATGGATCGTACGAATGAGTAAGAATGGATCGTACGAATGAATTAGAATGGATTGAATTAGAATGAATCGTACGAATGAATTAGAATGGATCATACGAATGAATTAGAATGGGTCGTACGAATGAATTAGAATGGATTGAATTAGAATGAATCGTACGAATGAATTAGAATGAATCATACCGTACGAATGAATTAGAATGGATCGTACGAATGAATTAGAATGGATCGTACGAATGAATTAGAATGGATCATACGAAGGAATTAGAATGGATCGTACGAAGGAATTAGAATGGATAGTACGAATGAATTAGAATGGATACCTTCGTGCAAATGAATTAGAATAGATCGTACGAATGAGTAAGAATGGATCGTACGAATGAAATAGAATGGATCGTGCGAATGAATTAGAATGGATCGTAGGAATGAATTAGAATAGATTGTGCAAATGAATTAGAATGGATCGTACGAATGAATTAAAATTGATCGTACGAATGAATTAGAATGGATCGTGCGAATGAATTAGAATGGATCGTACGAATGAAATAGAATGGATTCGCACGAATGAATTAGAATGGATCGTTCGAATGAATTAGAATAGATTGTGCGAATGAATTAGAATGGATCGTACGAATGAATTAGAAAGGATATATTCGTGCAAATGAATTAGAATAGATCGTATGAATGAATTAGATTGGATCGTATTAATGAATTAGAATGGATCTTGCGATCGAATTAGAATGGATCGTACGAATGAATTAAAATGGATAGATTCGTGCGAATGAATTTGAATGGATCGTACGAAGGAATTAGAATGGATACATTCGTGCGAATGAATTAGGATGGATCGTATGAATGAATTAGAATAGATTGTGCGAGGAAGAATGGATCGTACGAATGAATTAGAATGGATTGAATTAGAATGGATCGTACGAATGAATTAGAATGGATCGTATGAATTAGAATGGATCGTGCGAATGAATTAGAATGGATTGTACGAATGAATTTGAATGGATTGTACGAATGAATTAGAATGGATCGTACGAATGAATTAGAATGGATACATTCGTGCGAATCCATTCTATTTCATTCGTACGATCCATTCTAATTCATTCGCACGATCCATTCTAATTCATTCATACGATCCATTCTGATTCCTTCGTACGATCCATTCTAATTCATTCGCACGATCCATTCGAATTCATGCATACGATCCATTCTAATTCATTCGTACGATCCATTCTAATTCATTCGTACGATCCATTCTAATTCATTCGCACAATCTATTCTAATTCATTCGTACGATCAATTCTAATTCATTCGCACGATCCTTTCTAATTCATTCATACGATCCATTCTAATTCATTAATACGATCCATTCTACGATCGATTCTAATTCATTTGTACGTTCCATTCTAATTCATTAGCACGATCAATGCTAATTCATTCGTACGATTCATTCTAATTCATTCATACGATCCATTCTAATTCATTCGTACGATCCATTCTAATTCATTCGTACGATCCATTCTAATTCATTCGTATGATCCATTCTTATTCATTCGCACAACCCATTCTAATTCATTCGTATGATCCATTCTAATTCATTCGTACGAATGTATCCATTCTAATTCATTCGTACGATCCATTCTAATTCCTTCGTACGATCCATTCTAATTCCTTCGTACGAATGAATTTGAATGGATACCTTCGTGCGAATGAATTAGAATGGATCTTATGAATGAAATAGAATGGATCACACGAATGAATTAGAATGGATCGTGCGAATGAATTAGAATGGATCGTACGAATGAAATAGAATGGATACATTCGTGCGAATGAATTAGAATGGATCGTACGAATGAGTAAGAATGGATCGTGCGAATGAAATAGAATGGATCGTATGAATGAATTAGAATGGATTGTGCGAATGAATTAGAATGGATCGTACGAATGAATTAGAATGGATTGAATTAGAATGAATCGTACGAATGAATTAGAATGAATCATACCATACGAATGAATCAGAATGGATCATACGAAGGAATTAGAATGGATCGTACGAATGAATTAGAATGGATCGTACGAATGAATTAGAATGGATCGTACGAAGGAATTAGAATGGATCGTACGAAGGAATTAGAATGGATAGTACGAATGAATTAGAATGGATACCTTCGTGCAAATGAATTAGAATGAATCGTACGAATGAGTAAGAATGGATCATACGAATGAAATAGAATGGATCGTATGAATGAATTAGAATGGATCGTACGAATGAATTAGAATGGATACATTCGTGCGAATGAATTAGAATGGATCATACGAATGAATTAGAATGGATTCATTCGTGCGAATGAATTAGAATGGATCGTACGAATGAGTAAGAATGGATCGTACGAATGAATTAGAATGGATTGAATTAGAATGAATCGTACGAATGAATTAGAATGGATCATACGAAGGAATTAGAATGGATCGTACGAATGAATTAGAATGGATCGTATTAATGAATTAGAATGGATCGTCCGAATGCATTAGATTGTATCGTGCGAATGAATTAGAATGGATCGTACGAATGAATTAGAATGGATCGAACGAATGAATTAGAATGGATACATTCGTGCAAAAGAATTAGAATGGATTGTATGAATGAATTAGAATGGATCGTGTGAATGAATTAGAATGGATCGTACGAATGAATTAGAATGGATACATTCGTGCGAAAGAATTATAATAGATCGTATGAATGAATTAGAATGGATCCAATCTAATTCATTAGTACGATCGATTCTAATTTATTCATACGATCCATTCTAATTCATTCGCACGAATGTATCCGTTCTAATTCATTCGTACGATCCATTCTAATTCATTCGCACGATCCATTCTAATTCATTCATACGATCCATTCTATTTCATTCGTACGATCCATTCTTACACATTCGTACGATCCATCCTAGTTCATTTGCACGAAGGTATCCATTCTAATTCATTCGTACGATCCATTCTAATTCATTCGCACGATCCATTCTAATTTATTCGTATGTGAGTGGATCGTGTTTTTTCGTGCTAATGAATTAGAATGGATCGTACGAATGAATTAGAATGGATACATTCGTGCGATAGAATTAGAATGGCTCGTATGAATGAATTAGATTGGATACATTCATGCAAATGAATTAGATTGGATACATTCATGCAAATGAATTAGAATGGATACATTCATGGGAATGAATTAGACTGGATCGTACAAAGGAATTAGAATGGATCATACGAATGAAATATAATGGTTCGTACAAAGGAATTAGGATGGATCGTACGAATGAATTAGAATGGATCGTACGAATGAATTAGAATGGATTGAATTAGAATGAATCATACGATTGAATTAGAATGAATCGTACGAATGAATTAGAATGGATCGTACGAATGAATTAGAATGGATCGTACGAATGAATTAGAATGGATTGAATTAGAATGAATCATACGAATGAATTAGAATGAATCATACCGTACGAATGAATTAGAATGGATCATACGAAGGAATTAGAATGGATCGTACGAATGAATTAGAATGGATCGTACGAATGAATTAGAATGGATCGTACGAAGGAATTAGAATGGATTATATGAAGGAATTAGAATGGATAGTACGAATGAATTAGAATGGTTACCTTCGTGCAAATGAATTAGAATGGATCGTACGAATGAGTAAGACTGGATCGTACGAATGAAATAGAATGGATCGTATGAATGATTTAGAATGGATCGTGCGAATGAATTAGAATGGATCGTACGAATGAATTAGAATAGATTGTGCGAATGAATTAGAATGGATCGTACGAATGAATTAGAATGGATCGTACGAATGAATTAGAATGAATCGTATGAATGAATTAGAATGGATCGTGCGAATGAATTAGAATGGATCGTACGAATGAAATAGAATGGATATATTCGTGCGATTGAATTAGAATGGATCATATGAATGAATTAGAATGGATCGTTTGAGTGAATGCGAATGGATCGTGCGAATGAATTAGAATGGATCGTACGAATGAATTAGAATGGATCGTGCAAATGAATTAGAATGGATCGTAAGAATGAATTAGAATGGATCGTATTAATGAATTAGAATGGATCGTGCGAATGAATTAGAATGGATCGTACGAATGAGTAAGAATGGATCGTGCGAATGAAATAGAATGGATCGTATGAATGAATTAGAATGGATCGTGCGAATGAATTAGAATGGATCGTACGAATGAATTAGAATGGATTGAATTAGAATGAATCATACCGTACGAATGAATTAGAATGGATCATACGAAGGAATTAGAATGGATCGTACGAATGAATTAGAATGGATCGTACGAAGGAATTAGAATGGATCGTACGAAGGAATTAGAATGGATAGTACGAATGAATTAGAATGGATACCTTCGTGCAAATGAATTAGAATGGATCGTACGAATGAGTAAGAGTGGATCGTACGAATGAAATAGAATGGATCGTATGAATGAATTAGAATGGATCGTGCAAATGAATTAGAATGGATCGTACGAATGAATTAGAATAGATTGTGCGAATGAATTAGAATGGATCGTACGAATGAATTAGAATGGATCGTACGAATGAATTAGAATGGATCGTATGAATGAATAAGAATGGATCGTGCGAATGAATTAGAATGGATCGTACGAATGAAATAGAATGGATTCGCACGAATGTATCCGAATGGATCGTACGAAGGAATTAGAATGGATCGTACAAAGGAATTAGAATGGATAGTACGAATGAATTAGAATGGATACCTTCGTGCAAATGAATTAGAATGGATCGTTCGAATGAAATAGAATGGATCGTATGAATGAATTAGAATGGATCGTGCGAATGAATTAGAATGGATCGTACGAATGAATTAGAATAGATTGTGCGGATGAATTAGAATGGATCGTACGAATGAATTAGAATGGATCGTACGAATGAATTAGAATGGATCGTATGCATGAGTTAGAATGGATCGTGCGAATGAATTAGAATGGATCGTACGAATGAATTAGAATGGATCGTACGAAGGAATTAGAATGGATCGTATGAATGAATTAGAATGGATCGTGCGAATGAATTAGAATGGATCGTACGAATGAAATAGAATGGATTCGCACGAATGTATCCATTCTAATTCATTCGTACGATCCATTCTAATTCATTCGTACAATCCATTCTAATTCATTCGCACGATCCATTCGCATTCACTCAAACGATCCATTCTAATTCATTCATATGATCCATTCTAATTCATTCGCACGAATGTATCCATTCTAATTCATTCGTACAATCCATTCTAATTCATTTGTACGAATGTATCCACTCTAATTCATTCATACGATCCATTCTAATTCATTTGTACGAATGTATCCACTCTAATTCATTCGTACGAATGAATTAGAATGGATCGTATGAGTGTGAATGAATTAGAATGGATCGTGCGAATGAATTAGAATGGATCGTATTAATGAATTAGAATGGATCGTATGAATGGATCGTACGAATGAAATAGAATGGATCGTATGAATGAATTAGAATGGATCGTGCGAATGAATTAGAATGGATCGTACGAATGAATTAGAATAAATTGTGCGAATGAATTAGAATGGATCGTACGAATGAATTAGAATGGATCGTGCGAATGAATTAGAAAGGACCGTACGAATGAATTAGAATGGATCGTACGAAGGAATTAGAATGGATCGTACGAATGAATTAGAAAGGATACATTCGAATTCATTCGTACGATCCATTCTAATTCCTTCGTACGATCCATATTCTAATTCATTCGCACGATCCATTCTAATTCATTCATACGATCCATTCTAATTTATTCGCACGATCCATTCTAATTCATTCGTACGATCCATTCTAATTCATTCGCACAATCTATTCTAATTCATTCGAACGATCCATTCTAATTCATTCGCACGATCCATTCTAATTCATTCATACGATCCATTCTATTTCATTCGTACGAAGGAATTAGAAAGGATCGTACGAATGAATTAGAATGGATCGTGCGAATGAATTAGAATATAGATCGTACAAATGAATTAGAATAGATCGTACGAATGAATTCGAATGTATCCTTTCTAATTCATTCGTACGATCCATTCTAATTCATTCGTACGATCCATTCTAATTCCTTCGTACGAATGAAATAGAATGGATCTTATGAATGAATTAGAATGGATCGTGCGAATGAATTAGAATTGATCGTTCGAATGAATTAGAATAGATTGGGTGAATGAATTAGAATGGATCGTACGAATGAATTAGAATGGATCGTGCGAATAAATTAGAATGGATCGTATGAATGAATTAGAATGGATCGTGTGAATGAATTAGAATATGGATCGTACGAAGGAATTAGAATGGATCGTACGAATGAATTCGAATGTATCCTTTCTAATTCATTCGTACGATCTATTCTAATTCATTCGTACGATCCATTCTAATTCATTCGTACGATCCATTCTAACTCATTCGCACGATCCATTCTAATTCATTCGCACGATCCTACGAATGAATTAGAATAGATTGTGCGAATGAATTAGAATGGATCTGGATCATGTATCCATTCTAACTCATTCGTACGATCCAGATCCATTCTAATTCATTTGCACAATCTATTCTAATTCATTCGTAGGATCGTGCGAATGAATTAGAATGGATCGTGCGAATGAGTTAGAATGGATCGTAGGAATGAATTAGAATGGATCGTACGAATGAATTAGAATGGATCGTACGAATGAATTAGAAAGGATACATTCGAATTCATTCGTACGATCCATACGAATTCCTTCGTACGATCCATATTCTAATTCATTCGCACGATCCATTCTAATTCATTCGTACGATTCATTCTAATTCAATCCATTCTAATTCATTCGAACGATCCATTCTAATTCATTCGTACGATCCATTCTAATTCATTCTAATTCAATCGCACAATCCATTCTAATTCATTCGTACGAAGGTATCCATTCTAATTCATTCGTACTATCCATTCTAATTCCTTCGTACGATCCAATCTAATTCCTTCGTACGATCCATTCTAATTCATTCGCACGATCCATTCTAATTCATTCGTACGATCCATTCTATTTCATTCATACGATCCATTCTAATTCATTCATACGATCGTATGAATGAAATAGAATGGATTGTATGAAGGAATTAGAATGGATCATACGAAGGAATTAGAATGGATAGTACAAATGAATAAGAATGGATACCTTCGTGCAAATGAATTAGAATGGATCGTATGAATGGGTAAGAATGGATCGTACGAATGAAATAGAATGGATCGTATGCATGAATTAGAATGGATCGTGCGAATGAATTAGAATGGATCGTACGAATGAATTAGAATGGATCGTACGAAGGAATTAGAATGGATCGTATGAATGAATTAGAATGGATAGTACGAATGAATTAGAATGGATCGTACGAATGAATTAGAATGGATCGTATGAATGAATTAGAATGGATCGTGCGAATGAATTAGAATGGATCGTGCGAATGAATTAGAATGGATCATACGAATGAATTCGAATGAATCGTACGAATGAGTAAGAATGGATCGTACGAATGAGTAAGAATGGATCGTACGAATGAAATAGAATGGATCGTATGAATGAATTAGAATGGATCGTGCGAATGAATTAGAATGGATTGTACGAATGAATTAGAATGGATTGTACGAATGAATTAGAATGGATACATTCATGCGAATGAATTAGAATGGATCATATGAATGAATTAGAATGGATCATTTGAGTGAATGCGAATGGATCGTGCGAATGAATTAGAATGGATCGTACGAATGAATTAGAATAGATTATGCGAATGAATTAGAATGGATCGTACGAATGAATTAGATTGGATCGTACAAATGAATTAGAATGGATCGTACGAATGAGTAAGAATGGATTGAATTAGATTGAATTAGAATGGATACATTCGTGCCAAAGAATTAGAATAGATCGTACGAATGAAATAGAATGGATCGTACGAATGAATTAGAATGGATCGTACGAATGAATTAGAATAGATTGAATTAGAATGGATCATACGATAAGAATGGATCGTACGAATGAAATAGAATAGATCGTATGGATAAATGAATTTGGATCGTACGAATGAATTAGAAAGGATACATTCGTGCAAAAGAATTAGAATGGATTGTATGAATGAATTAGAATGGATCGTGCGAATAAATTAGAATGCGAATGAATTAGAATGGATCGTACGAATGAATTAGAATGGGTCGTACGAATGAATTAGAATGGATACACGATCCAGATCCATTCTAATTCATTCGTACGATCCATTCTAATTCATTCGCACGATCCATTCTAATTCATTAATACGATCCAATCTAATTCATTCATACGATCTATTCTAATTCATTCGCACGAATATATCCTTTCTAATTCATTCGTACGATCCAAATTCATTTATCCGTACGATCTATTCTATTTCATTCGTACGATCCATTCTTATCGTACGATCCATTCTAATTCAATCCAGTCTAATTCATTCGTACGATCCATTCTAATTCATTCGTACGATCCATTCTATTTCATTCGTACGATCCATTCTAATTCATTCGTACGATCCATTCTAATTCATTCATACGATCCATTCGTACTACCCATTCTAATTCATTCGTACGATCCATTCTAATTCATTCATACGATCCATTCTATTTCATTCGTACGATCCATTCTTACTCATTCGAACGATCAATTCTAATTCATTAGCATTATCCATTCTAATTCATTCGTACGATCTATTCTATTTCATTCGTACAATCCATTCTTACTCAATCGTACGATCCATTCTAATTCATACGATCCATTCTAATTCATTCGCACGAATGTATCCATTCCAATTCATTCGTATGATCCATTCTAATTCATTCGCACAATCTATTCTAATTCATTCGTACGATCAATTCTAATTCATTAGCATGATCCATTCTAATTCATTCGTACGATCTATTCTATTTCATTCGTGCAATCCATTCTTACTCAATCGTATGATCCATTCTAATCGATTCGCACAATCTATTCTAATTCATTCGTACGATCCATTCTATTTCATTCGTACGATCCATTCTAATTCATACGATCCATTCTATTTTATTCATACGATCCATTTCACTTCATTCGCACGATCCATTCTAATTTATTCGCACTATCCATTCTAATTCATTCGTACTATCCATTCTAACTCCTTCGTACGATCCATTCTAATTCCTTCGTACGATCCATTCTAATTCCTTCGCACGATCTATTCTAATTCATTCGTATGATCCATTCTAATTCATTCATACGATCCGTTCTAATTCATTCATACGATCCATTCTAATTCATTCGTACGATCCATTCTAATTCATTCGTACGATTCATTCTAATTCAATCCATTCTAATTCATTCGTACGATCCATTCTTACTCATTCGTACGATCCATTCTAATTCATTCATACGATACATTCTAATTCATTCGTACTATCCATTCTAATGGATCGTACGAATGAATTAGAATAGATCGTACGAATGAATTAGAATGGATCATGCTAATGAATTAGAATAGATCGTACGAATGAATTAGAATGGATCGTACGAAGGAATTAGAATGGATCGTACGAATGAATTAGAATGGATCGTACGAATGAATTAGAATGGATTGAATTAGAATGAATCGTACGAATGAATTAGAATGAATCATACCGTACGAATGAATTAGAATGGATCATACGAATGAAATAGAATGGATCGTATGAATGAATTAGAATGGATCGTGTGAATGAATTAGAATGGATCGTAAGAATAAATTAGAATAGATCGTACGAATGAATTAGAATGGATCATGCTAATGAATTAGAATTGATCATACAAATGAATTAGAATAGATTGTGCAAATGAATTAGAATGGATCGTACGAATGAATTCGAATGGATACATTCGTGCGAATGAATTAGAATGGATCGTATGAATGAATTAGAGTGGATACATTCGTACAAATGAATTAGGATGGATCGTATGAATGAATTAAAGTGGATACATTCGTACGAATGAATTAGAATAGATTGTGCGAATGAATTAGAATGGATCGTACGAATGAATTAGAATGGATCCTACTAATGAATTAGAATGGATCGTACGAATGAATTAGAATGGATCGTGCGAATGAATTAGAATGGATCGTACGAATGAAATAGAATGGATCGTATGAATGAATTAGAATGGATCGTGCGAGTGAATTAGAATGGATCGTACGAATGAATTAGAATAGATCGTACGAATGAATTAGAATGGATCATGCTAATGAATTAGAATTGATCGTACTAATGAATTAGAATAGATTGTGCGAATGAATTAGAATGGATCGTACGAATGAATTGGAATGGATGCATTCGTGCGAATGAATTAGAATGGATCGTATGAATGAATTAGAGTGGATACATTCGTACAAATGAATTAGGATGGATCGGATGAATGAATTAGAGTGGATACATTCGTACGAATGAATTAGAATAGATTGTGCGAATGAATTAGAATGGATCGTACGAATGAATTAGAATGGATCGTACGAATGAATTAGAATGGATCGTATGAATGAATTAGAATGGATCGTGCGAATGAATTAGAATGGATCGTACGAATGAAATAGAATGGATTCGCACGAATATATCCATTCTAATTCATTCGTACGATCCATTCTAATTCATTCGCACGATCCATTCAAATTCATTCGCACGAATGTATCCATTCTAATTCATTCATACGAATGAATTAGAATGGATACATTCGTGCGAATGAATTAGAATGGATCGTGCGAATGAATTAGAATGGATCGTACGAATGAATTAGAATGGATACATTCGTGCGAATCCATTCTATTTCATTCGTACGATCCATTCTAATTCATTCGCACGATCCATTGTAATTCATTCATACGATCCATTCTATTTCATTCGTATGATCCATTCTAATTCATTCGTACGGTATGATTCATTCTAATTCATTCGTACGATTCATTCTAATTCAATCCATTCTAATTCATTCGTACGATCCATTCTAATTCCTTCGTACGATCCATTCTAATTCATTCGTACGATCCATTCTAATTCATTCGCACGATCCATTGAATTAGAATGGATACATTCGTGCGAATCCATTCTATTTCATTCGTACGATCCATTCTAATTCATTCGCACGATCCGTTCTAATTCATTCGAATGAATTAGAATGGATCGTACGAATGAATTAGAATGGATCGTATGAATGAATTAGAATGGATCGTATGAATGAATTAGAATGGATTGTGACAATGAATTAGAATGGATCGTACGAATGAATTAGAAAGGATACATTCGTGCGAATGAATTAGAATGGATCGTATGAGTGTGAATGAATTAGAATGGATCGTCCGAATGAATTAGAATGGATCGTACGAATGAATTAGAATGGATCGTACGAATGAAATAGAATGGATCGTATGAATGAATTAGAATGGATCGTACGAATGAAATAGAATTGATTCGCACGAATGAATTAGAATGGATCGTTTGAATGAATTAGAATAGATTGTGCGAATGAATTAGAATGGATCGTACGAATGAATTAGAAAGGATATATTCGTGCGAATGAATTAGAATAGATCGTATGAATGAATTAGATTGGATCGTATTAATGAATTAGAATGGATTGTGCGAATGAATTAGAATGGATCGTACGAATGAATTAGAATGGATACATTCGTGCGAATGAATTAGAATGGATCGTATGAATGAATTAGAATCGATCGTACGAATGAATTAGAATGGATCATGCGAATGAATTAGAATGGATCGTGCGAATGAATTAGAATGGATCGTACGAATAAAATAGAATGGATTGTACGAATGAGATAGAATGGATCGTATGAATGAATTAGAATGGATACATTCATGCGAATGAATTAGAATGGATCATACGAATGAATTAGAATGGATTCATTCGTGTGAATGAATTAGAATGGATCGTACGAATGAGTAAGAATGGATCGTACGAATAAATTAGAATGGATTGAATCAGAATGAATCGTACGAATGAATTAGAATGGATCGTATGAATGAATTAGAATGGATCGTACGAATGAATTAGAATGGATCGTACGAATGAATTAGAATGGATTGAATTAGAATGAATCGTACGAATGAATTAGAATGAATCGTACGAATGAATTAGAATGGATCGTATGAATGAATTAGATTGGATCGTATTAATGAATTAGAATGGATCGTGCGAATGAATTAGAATGGATCGTACGAATGAATTAGAATGGATCGTACGAATGACTTAGAATGGATCGTTCGAATGAATTAGAATAGATTGTGCGAATGAATTAGAATGGATAGATTTGTGTGAATGAATTTGAATGGATCGTACGAAGGAATTAGAATGGATCGTACGAAGGAATTAGAATGGATCGTACGAAGGAATTAGAATGGATTGTATGAATGAATTAGAATAGATCGTATGAATGAATTAGAATGGATCTTACGAATGAATTAGAATGGATCGTACGAATGAATTAGAATGGATCGTACGAATGAATTAGAATGGATCATACGAATGAATTAGAATGGATCGTGCGAATGAATTAGAATGGATCGTACGAATGAAATAGAATGGATTCGCACGAATGTATCCATTCTAATTCATTCGTACGATCCATTCTAATTCATTCGCACGATCCATTCTAATTCATTTGCACGAATGTATCCATTCTAATTCATTCGTACGATCCATTCTAATTCATTCGTACGTTCCATTCTAATTCATTCGTAAGATCCATTCTAATTCATTCATACGATCTATTCTAATTCATTCATACAATCCATTCTAATTCCTTCGTACGATCCATTCTAATTCATTCGTACGATCCATTCTAATTCATTCGTACTATCCATTCTTACTCATTCGTACGAAGGAATTAGAATGGATCGTACGAAGGAATTAGAATGGATCGTACGAAGGAATTAGAATGGATACCTTCGTGCAAATGAGTTAGAATGGATCGTACGAATGAGTAAGAATGGATCGTACGAATGAAATAGAATGGATCGTATGAATGAATTAGAATGGATCGTGCGAATGAATTAGAATGGATCGTAGGAATGAATTAGAATAGATTGTGCGAATGAATTAGAATGGATCGTACGAATGAATTAGAATGGATCGTACGAATGAATTAGAATGGATCGTATGAATGTATTAGAATGGATCGTGCGAATGAATTAGAATGGATCGTACGAATGAAATAGAATGGATTCACACGAATGTATCCATTCTAATTCATTCGTACGATCCATTCTAATTCATTCGTACAATCCATTCTAATTCATTCGCACGATCCATTCGCATTCACTCAAACGATCCATTCTAATTCATTCATATGATCCATTCTAATTCATTCGCACGAATGTATCCATTCTAATTCATTCGTACGATCCATTCTAATTCATTTGTACGAATGTATCCACTCTAATTCATTCATACGATCCATTCTAATTCATTCGCACGAATGTATCCATTCCAATTCATTCGTACGATCCATTCTAATTCATTCGCACAATCTATTCTAATTCATTCGTACGATCAATTCTAATTCATTAGCATGATCCATTCTAATTCATTCGTACGATCTATTCTATTTCATTCATACAATCCATTCTTACTCAATCGTATGATCCATTCTAATCCATTCGCACAATCTATTCTAATTCATTCGTACGATCCATTCTATTTCATTCGTACGATCCATTCTAATTAGAATGGATAGTACGAATGAATTAGAATGGATACCTTCGTGCAAATGAATTAGAATGGATCGTACGAATGAGTAAGAATGCATCGTACGAATGAAATAGAATGGATCGTATGAATGAATTAGAATGGATCGTATAAACGAATTAGAATGGATCGTATGAATCAAATAGAATAGATCGTACGAATGAATTAGAATGGATCGTATGAATGAATTAGAATGGATCGTGTGGGTGCAAATTTTGGCAGAAGTTTACCGACTACCACGGGACCCACCAGTCCTGCTTGGTGGGCCCATGAGGACCACAGCGGGACCCACCGGCCCTGCCTGGTGGGCCCACGAGGACTACCACGTGACCCACCGGCCCCGCCTGGTGGGCCCACGAGGACCACCACAGGACCCACCAGTCCTGCGTGGTGGGCCCACGAGGACCACAGCGGGACCCACCGGCCCTGCCTGGTGGGCCCACGAGGACTACCACGGGACCCACCGGCCCCGCCTGGTGGGCCCATGAGGACCACCGCGGGACCCACTAGCCCTGCCTGGTGGGTCCACGAGGACCACCACAGGACCCACTGGCCCTGCCTGGTGGGACCAAGAGCCTGTGGAGTCCCCTAGAAGATGATAGTGGGGCCCGCCTGCTTTACCTGGAGGATCCCCAGATGCTGCAGCAGAAACCGCCATTTACCATCAGAAAATCCTATAAATAGTAGAGCCTTCGAATGTAAAAGGATCAAAATCTAAGATCCAGAATCTGATTTCCAGTTCTGATTTTCAGAAGCCAGAGCTCTGAAATTTCTATCTTCTCACCCTTCACCTCTCCTTGATCATCTTCTTGTCTTTGAAGAGATCAAAGAGGCTGTAGTAACACTTGGCCTGTCGAGGTTACTTCGAGATAAGTGTTAGTGAATTCGGGTTGCTCCCTATAGCACGGAGACGTAGGCTTCGGCTGAACTCCGAGATCACCTCTCATGTCTACTCTCTGAATGCGTCTCTCTCTGCTTGTGTATTGAGAGCTCCAACTCCAATCAACAGATCGAACAACAAACTTCGACTCCAACTTCAATTGACTGGTGAGGCGAAGTCTTCGGGTCGGCACGAAGATTTTCCCCCACAGATCGTACGAATGCATTAGAGTGGATATATTCGTACAAATGAATTAGAATGGATCATACGAATGAAATAGAATGGATCGAACGAATGAATTAGAGTGGATACATTCGTACAAATGAATTAGAATGGATCGTACGAATGAATTAGAATGGATACATTCGTGCAAATGAATTAGAATGGATCGTACGAATAAAATAGAATGGATCGTACGAATGAATTAGAATGGATACATTCATGCGAATGAAATAGAATGGATCGTATGAATGAATTAGAATGGATCGTATGAGTGAATTATAATGGATACGAAGGAATTAGAATGGATCGTACGAAGGAATTAGAATGGAGAATGGATCGTGCGAATGAATTAGAATAGATCGTGCGATTAGAATGGATCGTACGAATGAAATAGAATAGATCGTACGGATAAATGAATTTGGATCGTGCTAATGAATTAGAATGGATCGTACGAATGAATTAGAATGGATCGTACTAATGAATTAGAATAGATTGTGCGAATGAATTAGAATGGATCGTACGAATGAATTAGAAAGGATATATTCGTGTGAATGAATTAGAATAGATCGTATGAATGAATTAGATTGGATCGTATTAATGAATTAGAATGGATCGTGCGAATGAATTAGAATGGATCGTACGAATGAATTAGAATGGATAGATTCGTGCGAATGAATTTGAATGGATCGTACGAAGGAATTAGAATGGATCGTATGAAGGAATTAGAATAGATCATACGAAGAAATTAGCATGGATCGTACGAATGAATTAGAATGGATCGTGCGATAAGAATGGATCGTACGAATGAAATAGAATAGATCGTACAGATAAATGAATTTGGATCGTGCTAATGAATTAGAATGGATCGTACGAATGAATTAGAATTAGAATGGATCGTACGAAGGAATTAGAATAGATCGTATGAATGAATTAGAGTGGATACATTCGTGCGAATGAATTCGAATAGATCGTGCGAATGAATTAGAATGGATTGTACGAATGAATTAGAATAGATCGTACGAATGAATTAGAATGGATCATGCTAATGAATTAGAATTGATCGTACGAATGAATTAGAATGGATCGTACGAATGAATTAGAATGGATCATACGAATGAAATAGAATGGATCGTATGAATGAATTAGAATGGATCGTACGAAGGAATTACAATGGATCGTACGAAGGAATTAGAATGGATAGTACGAATGAATTAGAATGGATACCTTCGTGCAAATGAATTAGAATGGATCGTACGAATGAGTAAGAATGGATCGTACGAATGAAATAGAATGGATCGTATGAATGAATTAGAATGGATTAGAATGGATCGTATGCATGAATTAGAATCGATCGTACGAATGAATTAGAATAGATTGGGCGAATGAATTAGAATGGATCGTTCGAATGAATTGGAATGGATACATTCGTGCGAATTCATTAGAATGGATCGTACGAATGAGTAAGAATGGATCGTGCGAATGAATTAGAATGGATCGTGCGAATGAATTAGAATGGATCGTACGAATGAATTAGAATGGATCGTATGAATGAATTAGAAATGATCGTGCGAATGAATTAGAATGGATCGTGGGAATGAATTAGAATAGATCGTACGAATGAATTAGAATGGATCGTATGAATGAATTAGATTGGATCGTATTAATGAATTAGAATGGATCGTACGAATGAATTAGAATAGATCGTACGAATGAATTAGAATGGATACGAATGGATCGTACGAATGAATTAGAATGGATCGTTCGAATGAATTAGAATAGATTGTGCGAATGAATTAGAATGGATCGTACGAATGAATTAGAAAGGATACATTCGTGCGAATGAATTAGAATGGATCGTATGAGTGTGAATGAATTAGAATGGATCGTGCGAATGAATTAGAATGGATCGTATTAATGAATTAGAATGGATCGTGCGAATGAATCAGAATGGATCGTACGAATGAGTAAGAATGGATCGTGCGAATGAATTAGAATGGATCATATGAATGAATTAGAATGGATCGTATGAATGAATTAGAATGGATCGTGCGAATAAATTAGAATGGATCGTATGAATGAATTAGAATAGATTGTGCGAATGAATTAGAATGGATCGTACGAATGAATTAGAATGGATACATTCGTGCGAATGAATTAGAATGGATCGTATGAATGAATTAGAATCGATCGTACGAATGAATTAGAATGGATCATGCGAATAAATTAGAATGGATCGTGCGAATGAATTAGAATGGATCGTACGAATGAAATAGAATGGATTGTACGAATGAGATAGATTGGATCGTGCGAATGAATTAGAATGGATCGTGCGAATGAATTAGAATGGATCGTACGAATGAATTAGAATGGATCGTATGAATGAATTAGAATGGATCATACGAATGAATTAGAATGGATACATTCGTGCGAATGAATTAGAATGGATCGTGTGAATGAATTAGAACGGATCGTACAAATGAATTAGAATGGATACATTCGTGCGAATCCATTCTATTTCATTCGTACGATCCATTCTAATTCATTCGCACGATCCATTCTAATTCATTCATACGATCCATTCTAATTCATTCGTACGATCCATTCTAATTCATTCGTATGATCCATTCTAATTCATTCGCACAATCTATTCTAATTCATTCGTACGATCCATTCTAATTCATTCGCACGATCCATTCTAATTCATTCATACGATCCATTCTATTTCATTCGTACGATCCATTCTAATTCATTCGCATGAATATATCCATTCTATTTCATTCGTACAATCCATTCTTACTCAATCGTATGATCCATTCTAATCCATTCGCACAATCTATTCTAATTCATTCGTACGATATATTCTATTTCATTCGTACGATCCATTCTAATTCATACGATCCATTCTATTTCATTCATATGATCCATTTTAATTCATTCGCACGATCCATTCTAATTCATTCGCACGATCCATTCTAATTCATTCATATGATCCATTCTAATTCATTCGTACGATCCATTCTAATTCATTCGTACGATCCATTATAATTCATTCGCACAATCTATTCTAATTCATTCGTACGATCCATTCTAATTCATTCGCACGATCCATTCTAATTCATTCATACGATCCATTCTATTCCATTCTAATTCCTTCGTACGATCCATATTCAAATTCATTCGTACGATCCATTCGCACGAATGGATTGTACGAATGAAATAGAATAGATCGTACGAATGAATTAGAATGGATCGTGCTAATGGATTAGAATTGATCGTACGAATGAATTAGAATAGATTGTGCGAATGAATTAGAATGGATCGTACGAATGAATTGGAATGGATACATTCGTGCGAATGAATTAGAATGGATCGTATGAATGAATTAGAGTGGATACATTCGTACAAATGAATTAGAATAGATCGTACGAAAGAATTAGAATGGATACATTCGTGTGAATGAATTAGAATGGATCATATGAATGAATTAGAATGGATCGTTTGAGTGAATGCGAATGGATCGTGCGAATGAATTAGAATGGATTGTACGAATGAATTAGAATGGATCGTACGAATGAATTAGAATGGATCGTACGAATGAATTAGAATGGATCGTATGAATGAATTAGAATGGATCGTGCGAATGAATTAGAATGAATCGTACGAATGAAATAGAATGGATCGTATGAATGAATTAGAGTGGATACATTCGTACAAATGAATTAGAATGGATTGAATTAGAATGAATCGTACGAATGAATTGGAATGGATCGTGCGAATGAATTAGAATGGATCGTACGAATGAATTAGAATGGATCGTACGAAGGAATTAGAATGGATCGTACGAATGAATTAGAAAGGATACATTCGAATTCATTCGTACGATCCATTCTAATTCCTTCGTACGATCCATATTCTAATTCATTCGCACGATCCATTCTAATTCATTCGCACGATCCATTCTAATTCATTCATACGATCCATTCTAATTCATTTACACAATCCATTCTAATTCATTCTAATTTATTCGTATATGAGTGGATCGTGTTTTTTCGTGCTAATGAATTAGAATGGATCGTACGAATGAATTAGAATGGATACATTCGTGCGAAAGAATTAGAATGGATCGTATGAATGAATTAGATTGGATCGTATAAATGAATTAGAATGGATCGTACGAATGAATTAGAATGGATCGTGCTAATGAATTAGAATGGATCGTGCGAATGAATTAGAATGGATCGTGCGAATGAATTAGAATGGATCGTACGAATGAATTAGAATGGATCGTACGAATGAATTAGAATAGATTGTGCGAATGAATTAGAATGGATCGTACGAATGAATTAGAAAGGATACATTCGTGCGAATGAATTAGAATGGATCGTATGAGTGTGAATGAATTAGAATGGATCATGCAAATGAATTAGAATGGATCGTATTAATGAATTAGAATAGATCGTGCAAATGAATTAGAATGGATCGTACGAATGAGTAAGAATGGATCGTGCGAATGAATTAGAATGGATCATATGAATGAATTAGAATGGATCGTATGAATGAATTAGAATGGATCGTGCGAATAAATTAGAATGGATCGTATGAATGAATTAGAATAGATTGTGCGAATGAATTAGAATGGATCGTACAAATGAATTAGAATGGATACATTTGTGCGAATGAATTAGAATGGATCGTATGAATGAATTAGAATCGATCGTACGAATGATTTAGAATGGATCATGCGAATGAATTAGAATGGATCGTGCGAATGAATTAGAATGGATCGTACGAATGAAATAGAATGGATTGTACGAATGAGATATAATGGATCGTACGAATGAATTAGAATGGATACATTCATGCGAATGAATTACAATGGATCATACGAATGAATTAGAATGGATTCATTCGTGCGAATGAATTAGAATGGATCGTACGAATGAGTAAGAATGGATCGTACGAATGAATCAGAATGGATTGAATTAGAATGAATCATACGAATGAATTAGAATGGATCATACGAATGAATTAGAATGGATCGTACGAATGAATTAGAATGGATTGAATTAGAATGAATCGTACGAATGAATTAGAATGAATCATACCGTACGAATGAATTAGAATGGATCATACGAAGGAATTAGAATGGATCGTACGAATGAATTAGAATGGATCGTACGAATGAATTAGAATGGATCGTACGAAGGAATTAGAATGGATAGTACGAATGAATTAGAATGGATACCTTCGTGCAAATGAATTAGAATGGATCGTACGATTGAGTAAGAATGGATCGTACAAATGAAATAGAATGGATCGTATGAATGAATTAGAATGGATCGTGCGAATGAATTAGAATGGATCGTACGAATGAATTAGAATAGATTGTGCGAATGAATTAGAATGGATCGTACGAATGAAATAGAATGGATTGTACGGATGAATTAGAATGGATCGTGCGAATGAATTAGAATGGATCGTACGAATGAGTAAGAATGGATCGTATGAATGAATTAGAATGGATCGTGCGAATGAATTAAAATGGATCGTATGAATGAAATAGAATGGATCGTATGAATTAGAATGGATCGTACGAATGAAATAGAATGGATCGTACGAATGAATTAGAATAGATTGTGCGAATGGATTAGAATGGATCATACGATTGAGTAAGAATGGATTGTTCGAGTGAAATAGAATAGATCGTACAAATGAATTAGAATGGATCGTAAGAATGAATTAGAATGGATCGTGCGAATGAATTAGAATGGTTCGTACGAATGAATTAGAATGGATCGTATGAATGAATTAGAATGGATCGTAGTAATGAATTAGAATGGATCCTACGAATGAATTAGAATAGATTGTGCGAATGAATTAGAATGGATCTGGATCGTGTATCCATTCTAATTCATTCGTACGACCCATTCTAATTCATTCGAATGATCCATTCTAATTCATTCGTACGATCTAATCTATTTCATTCGTACAATCCATTCTAATTCATTCATACGATCCAATCTAATTCATTCATACAATCCATTCTAATTCATTCGTACGATCTATTCTATTTCATTCATACGATCCATTCTAATTCGTTTGTACGATCCTTTCTAATTCCTTCGTACGATCCATTCTATTTCATTCGTATGACCCATTCTAATTCATAAGTACGATCCATTCTAATTCATTCAAACGATCCATTCTAATTCATTCGTACGATCCATTCTAATTCATTCGCACGATCCATTCTAATTCATTCATACGATCCAATCTAATTCATTCATACGATCCATTCTAATTCATTCGCACGAATGTATCCATTCTAATTCATTCGCACGATCTATTCTAATTCATTCATACAATCTATTCTAATTCTTTTGCACGAATGTATCCATTCTAATTCATTCGTACGATCCATTCTAATTCATTCGTATGATCTATTCTAATTCATTCGCATGATCCATTATAATTCATTCATACGATCCAATCTAATTCATTCGTACGATCCATTCTAATTCATTCGCACGAATGTATCAACTCTAATTCATTCGTACGATCCATTCTAATTCATTCATACATGTACGAATGAATTAGAATGGATACATTCGTGCGAATGAATTAGAATGGATCGTATGAATGAATTAGATTGGATCGTATGCATGAATTAGAATGGATCGTGCGAATGAATTAGAATGGATCGTACGAATAAATTAGAATGGATCGAACGAATAAATTAGAATGGATACATTCGTGCAAAAGAATTAGAATGGATTGTATGAATGAATTAGAATGGATCGTGCGAATGAATTAGAATGGATCGTACGAATGAATTAGAATGGATACATTCGTGCGAAAGAATTAGAATAGATCGTATGAATGAATTAGAATGGATAATATGAAAGAAATAGAATGGATCGTACGAATGAATTAGAATGGATCGTGCGAATGAATTAGAATGGATCGTACGAATGAATTAGAATGGATCGTACGAAGGAATTAGAATGGATCGTATGAATGAATTAGAAAGGATACATTCGAATTCATTCGTACGATCCATTCTAATTCCTTCGTACGATCCATATTCTAATTCATTCGCACGATCCATTCTAATTCATTCGCACGATCCATTCTTACTCATTCGTACGATCCATTCTAATTCATTTGCACGAAGGTATCCATTCTAATTCATTCGTACGATCCATTCTAATTCATTCATACAATCCATTCTAATTCTTTTGCACGAATGTATCCATTCTAATTCATTCGTTCGATCCATTCAAATTCATTCATACGATCCATTCTAATTCATTCGTACGATCCATTCTAATTCATTCACACGATCCATTCTAATTCATTCATACAATCCATTCTAATTCTTTTGCACGAATGTATCCATTCTAATTCATTCGTTCGATCCATTCAAATTCATTCATACGATCCATTCTAATTCATTCGTACGATCCATTCTAATTCATTCGTACGATCCATTCTAATTCATTCGCACCATCTATTCCAATTCATTCGTACGATCCATTCTAATTCTTTCGTACGATCTATTCTATTTCATTCGTACAATCCATTCTTACTCAATCGTATAATCCATCCTAATCCATTCGCACAATCTATTCTAATTCATTCGTACGATCCATTCTATTTCATTCGTACGATCCATTCTAATTCATACGATCCATTCTATTTCATTCATATGATCCATTTTAATTCATTTGCACGATCCATTCTAATTCATTCATACGATCCATTCTAATTCATTAATATGATCCATTCTAATTCATTCGTATGACGCACGATCCATTCTAATTCATTCGTACAATCCATTCTAATTCATACGATCCATTCTATTTCATTCATACGATCCATTCTAATTCATTCGAACGATCCATTCTAATTCATTCATACGATCTATTCTAATTCATTCATACAATCCATTCTAATTCCTTCGTACGATCCATTCTAATTCATTCGCACAATCTATTCTAATTCATTCATACAATCCATCCTAATTCATTCGCACGAATGTATCCATTCTAATTCATTGGTACAATCCATTCTATTTCATTCGTACGATCCATTCTTACTCATTCGTACGATCCATTCGTATCCATTCTAATTCATTCGTACGATCTATTCTAATTCATTCGTACGATCCATTCTAATTCATTAATACGATCCAATCTAATTCATTCATACGATCCATTCTAATTCATTCGTACGATCCATTCTAATTCATTCGCACGATCCATTCTAATTCATTCGCACGATCCATTCTAATTCATGCATACGATCCAATCTAATTCATTCATACGATCCATTCTAATTCATTCGCACGAATGTATCAACTCTAATTCATTCGTACGATCCATTCTAATTCATTCATACATGTACGAATGAATTAGAATGGTACATTCGTGCGAATGAATTAGAATGGATCGTATGAATGAATTAGATTGGATCGTATGCATGAATTAGAAAGGATCGTTCGAATGAATTAGAATGGATCGTACGAATGAATTAGAATGGATCGAACGAATGAATTAGAATGGATACATTCGTGCAAAAGAATTAGAATGGATTGTATGAATGAATTAGAATGGATCGTGCGAATGAATTAGAATGGATCGTACGAATGAATTAGAATGGATACATTCGTGCGAAAGAATTTGAATAGATCGTATGAATGAATTAGAATGGATCGTATGAATGAAATAGAATCGATCGTACGAATGAATTAGAATGGATCGTGCGAATGAATTAGAATGGATCGTGCGAATGAATTAGAATGGATCGTACGAATGAATTAGAATGGATCGTACGAATGAATTAGAATGGATCGTTCGAATGAATTAGAATAGATTGTGCGAATTAATTAGAATGGATCGTACGAATGAATTAGAAAGGATACATTCGTGCGATTGAATTAGAATGGATCGTATGAGTGTGAATGAATTAGAATGGATCGTGCGAATGAATTAGAATGGATCGTATTAATGAATTAGAATGGATCGTGCGAATGAATTAGAATGGATCGTACGAATGAGTAAGAATGGATCGTGCGAATGAATTAGAATGGATCATATGAATGAATTAGAATGGATCGTATGAATGAATTAGAATGGATCGTGCGAATAAATTAGAATGGATCGTATGAATGAATTAGAATAGATTGTGCGAATGAATTAGAATGGATCGTACGAATGAATTAGAATGGATACATTCGTGCGAATGAATTAGAATGGATCGTATGAATGAATTAGAATCGATCGTACGAATGAATTAGAATGGATCATGCGAATGAATTAGAATGGATCGTGCGAATGAATTAGAATGGATCGTACGAATGAAATAGAATGGATTGTACGAATGAGATAGAATGGATCGTACGAATGAATTAGAATGGATACATTTATGCGAATGAATTAGAATGGATCATACGAATGAATTAGAATGGATTCATTCGTGCGAATGAATTAGAATGTATCGTACGAATGAGTAAGAATAGATCGTACGAATGAATTATAATTGATTGAATTAGAATGAATCGTACGAATGAATTAGAATGGATCGTACGAATGAATTAGAATGGATTGAATTAGAATGAATCGTACGAATGAATTAGAATGAATCATACCGTACGAATGAATTAGAATGGATCATACGAAGGAATTAGAATGGATCGTACGAATGAATTAGAATGGATCGTACGAATGAATTAGAATGGATCGTACGAAGGAATTAGAATGGATCGTACGAAGGAATTAGAATGGATAGTACGAATGAATTAGAATGGATACCTTCGTTCAAATGAATTAGAATGGATCATACGAATGAGTAAGAATGGATCGTACGAATGAAATAGAATGGATCGTATGAATGAATTAGAATGGATCTTGTGAATGAATTAGAATGGATCGTACGGATGAATTAGAATAGATTGTGTGAATGAATTAGAATGGATCGTATGAATGAAATAGAATGGATCATATGAATTAGAATGGATCGTACGAATGAAATAGAATGGATCGTACGAATGAATTAGAATAGATTGTACGAATGGATTAGAATGGATCATACGATTGAGTAAGAATGGATTGTACGAATGAAATAGAATAGATCGTACGAATGAATTAGAATGGATCATATGAATGAATTAGAATGGATCGTGCGAATGAATTAGAATAGATCGTACGAATGAATTAGAAAGGATCGTATGAATGAATTAGAATGGATCGTAGTAATGAATTAGAATGGATCCTACGAATGAATTAGAATAGATTGTGCGAATGAATTAGAATGGATCTGGATCGTGTATCCATTCTAATTCATTCGTACGACCCATTCTAATTCATTCGCACGATCCATTCTAATTCATTCATACGATCTAATCTATTTCATTCGTACAATCCATTCTAATTCATTCATACGATCCAATCTAATTCATTCATACGATCCATTCTAATTCATTCGTACGATCTATTCTATTTCATTCATACGATCCATTCTAATTCATTTGTACGATCCTTTCTAATTCCTTCGTACGATCCATTCTATTTCATTCGTATGACCCATTCTAATTCATAAGTACGATCCATTCTAATTCATTCAAATGATCCATTCTAATTCATTCGTACGATCCATTCTAATTTATTCGCACGATCCATTCTAATTCATTCATACGATCTAATCTAATTCATTCATACGATCCATTCTAATTCATTCGCACGAATGTATCCATTCTAATTCATTCGCACGATCCATTCTAATTCATTCATACAATCCATTCTAATTCTTTTGCACGAATGTATCCATTCTAATTCATTCGTACGATCCATTCTAATTCATTCGTATGATCTATTCTAATTCATTCGCATGATCCATTATAATTCATTCATACGATCCAATCTAATTCATTCGTGCGATCCATTCTAATTCATTCGCACGAATGTATCAACTCTAATTCATTCGTACGATCCATTCTAATTCATTCATACATGTACGAATGAATTAGAATGGATACATTCGTGCGAATGAATTAGAATGGATCGTATGAATGAATTAGATTGGATCGTATGCATGAATTAGAATGGATCGTGCGAATGAATTAGAATGGATCGTACGAATGAATTAGAATGGATCGAACGAATGAATTAGAATGGATACATTCGTGCAAAAGAATTAGAATGGATTGTATGAATGAATTAGAATGGATCGTGCGAATGAATTAGAATGGATCGTACAAATGAATTAGAATGGATACATTCGTGCGAAAGAATTAGAATAGATCGTATGAATGAATTAGAATGGATCGTATGAATGAAATAGAATGGATCGTACGAATGAATTAGAATGGATCGTGCGAATGAATTAGAATGGATCGTACGAATGAATTAGAATGGATCGTACGAAGGAATTAGAATGGATCGTACGAATGAATTAGAAAGGATACATTCGAATTCATTCGTACGATCCATTCTAATTCCTTCGTACGATCCATATTCTAATTCATTTGCACGATCCATTCTAATTCATTCGCACGATCCATTCTAATTCATTCATACGATCCATTCTAATTCATTCACACAATCCATTCTAATTCATTCTAATTTATTCGTATGTGAGTGGATCGTGTTTTTTCGTGCTAATGAATTAGAATGGATCGTACGAATGAATTAGAATGGATACATTCGTGCGAAAGAATTAGAATGGATCGTATGAATGAATTAGATTGGATCATATAAATGAATTAGAATGTATCGTACGAATGAATTAGAATGGATCGTGCTAATGAATTAGAATGGATCGTGCGAATGAATTAGAATGGATCGTGCGAATGAATTAGAATGGATCGTACGAATGAATTAGAATGGATCATACGAATGAATTAGAATGGATCGTACGAATGAATTAGAATGGATCGTACGAATGAATTAGAATGGATCGTACGAATGAATTAGAATGGATCGATGGATCGTGCGAATGAATTAGAATGGATCGTGCGAATGAATTAGAATGGATCGTACGAATGAATTAGAATGGATCGTATGAATGAATTAGATTGGATCGTATTAATGAATTAGAATGGATCGTACGAATGAATTAGAATAGAACGTACGAATGAATTAGAATGGATACGAATGGATCGTACGAATGAGTAAGAATGGATCGTACGAATGAAATAGAATGGATTGTACGAATGAATTAGAATGGTTACATTCATGCGAATTAATTAGGATGGATCGTATGAATGAATTAGAATAGATTGTGCGAATGAATTAGAATGGATCGTACGAATGAATTAGAATGGATACATTCATGCGAATAAATTAGAATGGATCGTATGAATGAATTAGAATGGATCGTATGAGTGAATTAGAATGGATACGAAGGAATTAGAATGGATCGTACGAAGGAATTAGAATGGAGAATGGATTGTGCGAATGAATTAGAATGGATCGTGCGATAAGAATGGATCGTACGAATGAAATAGAATAGATCGTACGGATAAATGAATTTGGATCGTGCTAATGAATTAGAATGGATCGTACGAATGAATTAGAATGGATCGTACTAATGAATTAGAATAGATTATGCGAATGAATTAGAATGGATCGTACGAATGAATTAGAAAGGATATATTCGTGCGAATGAATTAGAATAGATCGTATGAATGAATTAGATTGGATCGTATTAATGAATTAGAATGGATCGTGCGAATGAATTAGAATGGATCGTACGAATAAATTAGAATGGATAGATTCGTGCGAATGAATTTGAATGGATCGTACGAAGGAATTAGAATGGATCGTACGAAGGAATTAGAATAGATCATACGAAGAAATTAGAATGGATCGTACGAATGAATTAGAATGGATCGTATGAATGAATTAGAATGGATCATGCGAATGAATTAAAATGGATCGTATGAATGAAATAGAATGGATCGTATGAATTAGAATGGATCGTACGAATGAAATAGAATGGATCGTACGAATGAATTAGAATAGATTGTGCGAATGGATTAGAATGGATCATACGATTGAGTAAGAATGGATTGTACGAATGAAATAGAATAGATCGTACGAATGAATTATAATGGATCATGCTAATGAATTAGAATTTATCGTACGAATGAATTAGAATAGATTGTGCGAATGAATTAGAATGGATCGTACGAATGAATTGGAATGGATACATTCGTGCGAATGAATTAGAATGGATCGTATGAATGAATTAGAGTGGATACATTCGTACAAATGAATTAGAATGGCTCGTACGAATGAATTAGAATGGATACATTCGTGCGAATGAATTAGAATGGATCATATGAATGAATTAGAATGGATCGTTTGAGTGAATGCGAATGGATCGTGCGAATGAATTAGAATGGATTGTACGAATGAATTAGAATGGATTGTACGAATGAATTAGAATAGATTGTGCGAATGGATTAGAATGGATCATACGATTGAGTAAGAATGGATTGTACAAATGAAATAGAATAGATCGTACGAATGAATTAGAATGGATCATGCTAATGAATTAGAATTGATCGTACGAATGAATTAGAATAGATTGCGCGAATGAATTAGAATGGATCGTACGAATGAATTGGAATGGATACATTCGTGCGAATGAATTAGAATGGATCGTATGAATGAATTAGAGTGGATACATTCGTACAAATGAATTAGAATAGATCGTACGAATGAATTAGAATGGATACATTCGTGCGAATGAATTAGAATGGATCGTATGAATGAATTAGAATGGATTGTACGAATGAAATAGAATAGATCGTACGAATGAATTAGAATGGATCATGCTAATGAATTAGAATTAATCGTACGAATGAAATAGAATGGATCGTACGAAGGAATTAGAAAGGATCGTACAAACAAATTAGAATGGATCGTATGAATGAAATAGAATAGATCGTTTGAATGAATTAGAATGGATCGTATGAATGAATTAGATTGGATCGTATGAATGAATTAGAATGGATTGTACGAATGAAATAGAATAGATCGTACGAATGAATTAGAATGGATCGTGCGAATGAATTAGAATAGGTCGTACGAATGAATTAGAATGGATACACGATCCAGATCCATTCTAATTCATTCGCACAATCTATTCTAATTCATTCATAGGATCCATTCTAATTCATTACTACGATCCATTCTAATTCATTCATACGATCCATTCTAATTCATTCGTACGATCCATTCTAAATCATTCGCACGATCCATTCTAATTCATTCATACGATCCATTCTAATTCATTCGTATGTATCCATTCTAATTCATTCATACGATCCATTCTAATTCTACGATCCATTCTTACTCATTCGTATTATCCATTTTAATTCATTCACACGAATGAATTAGAATAGATTGTGCGAATGAATTAGAATGGATCGTACGAATGAATTGGAATGGATACATTCGTGCGAATGAATTAGAATGGATCGTATGAATGAATTAGAGTGGATACATTCGTACAAATGAATTAGAATGGTTCGTACGAATGAATTAGAATGGATCCATTCGTGCGAATGAATTAGAATGTATCATATGAATGAATTAGAATGGATCGTTTGAGTGAATGCGAATGGATCGTGCGAATGAATTAGAATGGATTGTACGAATGAATTAGAATGGATCGTACGAATGAATTAGAATGGATACATTCGTGCGAATCCATTCTATTTCATTCATACGATCTATTCTAATTCATTCGCACGATCCATTCAAATTCATTCATACAATCCATTCTAATTCATTCGTACGATCCATTCTAATTCATTCGTATGATCCATTCTAATTCATTCGCACAATCTATTCTAATTCATTCGTCCGATCCATTCTAATTCATTTGCACGATCCATTCTAATTCATTCATACGATCCATTCTATTTCATTCGTACGATCCATTCTTACTCATTCGTACGATCCATTCTAATTCATTTGCACGAAGGTATCCAATCTAATTCATTCGGACTATCCATTCTAATTCCTTCGTACGATCCATTCTAATTCCTTCGTACGATCCATTCTAATTCATTCGTATGATCCATTCTAATTCATTCGTACGATCCATTCTAATTCCTTCGTATGATCCATTCTAATTCATTCGTACGGTATGATTCATTCTAATTCATTCGTACGATTCATTCTAATTCAATCCATTCTAATTCATTCGTACGATCCATTCTAATTCATTCGTACGATCCATTCTAATTCATTCGTACGATTCATTCTAATTCAATCCATTCTAATTCATTCGTACGATCCATTCTTACTCATTCGTACGATCCATTCTAATTCATTCGCACGAATGAATCCATTCTAATTTATTCGTATGATCCATTCTAATTCATTCGCATGAATATATCCATTCTAATTCATTCGTACGATCCATTCTATCTCATTCGTACAATCCATTCTATTTCATTCGTACGATCCATTCTAATTCATTCGCACGATCCATTCTAATTCATTCGCATGGTCCATTCTAATTCATTCGTACGATCGATTCTAATTCATTCATATGATCCATTCTAATTCATTCGCACGAATGTATCCATTCTAATTCATTCGTACGATCCATTCTAATTCATTCACACAATCTATTCTAATTCATTCATACGATCCATTCTAATTTATTCGCACGATCCATTCTAATTCATTCATACGATCCATTCTAATTCATTCATATGATCCATTCTAATTCATTCGCACGATCCATTCTTACTCATTCGTACGATCCATTCTAATTCATTCGCACGATCCATTCTAATTCATTAATACGATCCATTCTAATTCATTCGCACGATCCATTCTAATTCATTCACACTCATACGATCCATTCTAATTCATTCGCACGAATGTATCCTTTCTAATTCATTCGTACGATCCATTCTAATTCATTCGCACAATCTATTCTAATTCATTCGAATGATCCATTCTAATTCATTCGTACGATCCATTCTAATTCATTCGCACGATCCATTCTAATTCATTAGCACGATCCATTCTAATTCATTTATACGATCCAATCTAATTCATTCATACGATCCATTCTAATTCTTTCGCACGAATGTATCCTTTCTAATTCATTCATACGATCCATTCTAATTCATTAGCACGAAAAAACACGATCCATTCACATATGAATAAATTAGAATGAATTAGAATGGATTGTGTGAATGAATTAGAATGGATCGTATGAATGAATTAGAATGGATCGTGCGAATGAATTAGAATGGATCGTGCGAATGAATTAGAATATGGATCGTATGAAGGAATTAGAATGGATCGTACGAATGAATTCGAATGTATCCTTTCTAATTCATTCGTACGATCCATTCTAATTCCTTCGTACGATCCATTCTAATTCATTCGTACGATCCATTATAATTCATTCGCACGATCCATTCTAATTCATTCGTACGATCCATTCTATTTCATTCATACGATCCATTCTAATTCATTCATACGATCTATTCTAATTCTTTCGCACGAATGTATCCATTCTAATTCATTCGTACGATCCATTCTAATTCATTCGCACGATCCATTCTAATTCTTTTGCACGAATGTATCCATTCTAATTCATTCGTTCGATCCATTCTAATTCATTCGTACGATCCATTCTAATTCATTCGCACGATCTATTCTAATTCATGCATACGATCCAATCTAATTCATTCATACGATCCATTCTAATTCATTCGCACGAATGTATCCATTCTAATACATTCGTACATGTATGAATGAATTAGAATGGATCGTACGAATGAATTAGAGTTGATACATTCGTGCGAATGAATTAGAATGGATCGTACGAATGAATTAGATTGGATCGTATGAATGAATTATAATGGATCATGCGAATGAATTAGAATAGATCATACGAATGAATTAGAATGGATCGTACGAATGAATTAGAATGGATACATTCGTGCAAAAGAATTAGAATGGATTGTATGAATGAATTAGAATGGATCGTATGAATGAATTAGAATGGATCGTGCGAATGAGTTAGAATGGATCGTGCGAATGAATTAGAATGGATCGTACGAATGAATTAGAATGGATCGTATGAATGAATTAGATTGGATCGTATTAATGAATTAGAATGGATCGTACGAATGAATTAGAATAGATCATACGAATGAATTAGAATGGATACGAATGGATCGTACGAATGAGTAAGAATGGATCGTACGAATGAAATAGAATGGATTGTACGAATGAATTAGAATGGATACATTCGTGCGAATGAATTAGGATGGATCGTATGAATGAATTAGAATAGATTGTGCGAATGAATTAGAATGGATCGTACAAATGAATTAGAATGGATACATTCATGCGAATGAATTAGAATGGATCGTATGAATGAATTAGAATGGATCGTATGAGTGAATTAGAATGGATACGAAGGAATTAGAATGGTTCGTACGAAGGAATTAGAATGGAGAATGGATCGTGCGAATGAATTAGAATGGATCGTGCGATAAGAATGGATCGTACGAATGAAATAGAAAAGATCGTACGGATAAATGAATTTGGATCGTGCTAATGAATTAGAATGGATCGTACGAATGAATTAGAATGGATCGTACTAATGAATTAGAATAGATTGTGCGAATGAATTAGAATGGATCGTATGAATGAATTAGAAAGGATATATTCGTGCGAATGAATTAGAATAGATCGTATGAATGAATTAGATTGGATCGTATTAATGAATTAGAATGGATCGTGTGAATGAATTAGAATGGATCGTACGAATGAATTAGAATGGATAGATTCGTGCGAATGGATTTGAATGGATCGTACGAAGGAATTAGAATGGATCGTACGAAGGAATTCGAATAGATCATACGAAGAAATTAGAATGGATCGTACGAATGAATTACAATGGATCGTATGAATGAATTAGAATGGATCGTGCGAATGAATTAAAATGGATCGTATGAATGAAATAGAATGGATCGTATGAATTAGAATGGATCGTACGAATGAAATAGAATGGATCGTACGAATGAATTAGAATAGATTGTGCGAATGGATTAGAATGGATCATACGATTGAGTAAGAATGGATTGTACGAATGAAATAGAATAGATCGTACGAATGAATTAGAATGGATCATGCTAATGAATTAGAATTGATCGTACGAATGGATTAGAATAGATTGTGCGAATGAATTAGAATGGATCGTACGAATGAATTGGAATGGATACATTCGTGCGAATGAATTAGAATGGATCGTATGAATGAATTAGAGTGGATACATTCGTACAAACGAATTAGAATGGATCGTACGAATGAATTAGAATGGATACATTCGTGCGAATGAATTAGAATAGATCATATGAATGAATTAGAATGGATCGTTTGAGTGAATGCGAATGGATCGTGCGAATGAATTAGAATGGATTGTACGAATGAATTAGAATGGATCGTACGAATGAATTAGAATAGATTGTGCGAATGGATTAGAATGGATCATACGATTGAGTAAGAATGGATTGTACGAATGAAATAGAATAGATCGTACGAATGAATTAGAATGGATCATGCTAATGAATTAGAATTGATCGTACGAATGAATTAGAATAGATTGTGCGAATGAATTAGAACGGATCGTACGAATGAATTGGAATGGATACATTCGTGCGAATGAATTAGAATGGATCGTATGAATGAATTAGAGTGGATACATTCGTACAAATGAATTAGAATGGATCGTACGAATGAATTAGAATGGATACATTTGTGCGAATGAATTAGAATGGATCATACGAATGAATTAGAATGGATTGTACAAATGAAATAGAATAGATCGTACGAATGAATTAGAATGGATCATGCTAATAAATTAGAATTGATCGTACGAATGAAATAGAATGGATCGTACGAAGGAATTAGAAAGGGTCATACAAACAAATTAGAATGGATCGTATGAATGAAATAGAATAGATCGTACGAATGAATTAGAATGGATCGTATGAATGAATTAGATTGGATCGTATGAATGAATTAGAATGGATTGTACGAATGAAATAGAATAGATCGTACTAATGAATTAGAATGGATCGTGCGAATGAATTAGAATGGGTCGTACGAATGAATTAGAATGGATACACGATCCAGATCCATTCTAATTCATTCGCACAATCTATTCTAATTCATTCGTAGGATCCATTCTAATTCATTACTACGATCCATTCTAATTCATTCATACGATCCATTCTAATTCATTCGTACGATCCATTCTAATTCATTCGCATGATCCATTCTAATTCATTCATACGATCCATTCTAATTCATTCGTATGTATCCATTCTAATTCATTCATACGATCCATTCTAATTCTACGATCCATTCTTACTCATTCGTATTATCCATTTTAATTCATTCACACGAATGAATTAGAATAGATTGTGGGAATGAATTAGAATGGATCGTACGAATGAATTGGAATGGATACATTCGTGCGAATGAATTAGAATGGATCATATGAATGAATTAGAGTGGATACATTCGTACAAATGAATTCGAATGGATCGTACGAATGAATTAGAATGGATACATTCGTGCGAATGAATTAGAATGGATCATATGAATGAATTAGAATGGATCGTTTGAGTGAATGCGAATGGATCGTGTGAATGAATTAGAATGGATTGTACGAATGAATTAGAATGGATCGTACGAATGAATTAGAATGGATACATTCGTGCGAATCCATTCTATTTCTTTCGTACGATCCATTCTAATTCATTCGCACGATCCATTCTAATTCATTCATACGATCCATTCTAATTCATTCGTACGATCCATTCTAATTCATTCGTACGATCCATTTTAATTCATTCGCACAATCTATTCTAATTCATTCGTACGATCCATTCTAATTCATTCGCACGATCCATTCTAATTCATTCATTCGATCCATTCTATTTCATTCGTACGAACCTTTCTTACTCATTCGTACGATCCATTCTAATTCATTTGCACGAAGGTATCCATTCTAATTCCTTCGTACGATCCATTCTAATTCCTTCGTACGATCCATTCTAATTCATTCATACGATCCATTCTAATTCCTTCGTATGATCCATTCTAATTCATTCGTACGGTATGATTCATTCTAATTCATTCGTACGATTCATTCTAATTCAATCCATTCTAATTCATTCGTACGATCCATTCTAATTCATTCGTACGATTCATTCTAATTCAATCCATTCTAATTCATTCGTACGATCCATTCTTACTCATTCGTACGATCCATTCTAATTCATTCGCACGAATGAATCCATTCTAATTCATTCGTATGATCCATTCTAATTCATTCGCATGAATGTATCCATTCTAATTCATTCGTACGATCCATTCTATCTCATTCGTACAATCCATTCTATTTCATTCGTACGATCCATTCTAATTCATTCGCACGATCCATTCTAATTCATTTGCATGATCCATTCTAATTCATTCATACGATCGATTCTAATTCATTCATACGATCCATTCTAATTCATTCGCACGAATGTATCCATTCTAATTCATTCGTACGATCCATTCTAATTCATTCGCACAATCTATTCTAATTCATTCATACGATCCATTCTAATTTATTCGCATGATCCATTCTAATTCATTCATACGATCCATTCTAATTCATTCATATGATCCATTCTAATTCATTCGCACGATCCATTCTTACTCATTCGTACGATCCAATCTAATTCATTCGCACGATCCATTCTAATTCATTAATACGATCCATTCTAATTCATTCGTACGATCCATTCTAATTCATTCGTACGATCCATTCTAATTCATTCGCATAATCTATTCTAATTCATTCGTACGATCCATTCTAATTCATTCATACGATCCATTCTATTTCACTCGTACGATCCATTCTTACTCATTCGTACGATCCATTATAATTCATTTGCACGAAGGTATCCATTCTAATTCATTCGTACTATCCATTCTAATTCCTTCGTACGATCCATTCTAATTCCTTTGTACGATCCATTCTAATTCATTCGTACGATCCATTCTAATTCATTCGTACGATCCATTCTAATTCATTCGTACGGTATGATTCATTCTAATTCATTCGTACGATTCATTCTAATTCAATCCATTCTAATTCATTCGTACGATCCATTCTAATTCATTCGTACGATCCATTCTAATTCATTCGTACGATTCATTCTAATTCAATCCATTCTAATTCATTCGTACGATCCGTTCTTACTCATTCGTAAGATCCATTCTAATTCATTCGCACGAATGAATCCATTCTAATTCATTCGTATGATCCATTCTAATTCATTCGCATGAATGTATCCATTCTAATTCATTCGTACGATCCATTCTATCTCATTCGTACAATCCATTCTAATTCATTCGCACGATCCATTCTAATTCATTCGCATGATCCATTCTAATTCATTCGTACGATCGATTCTAATTCATTCATATGATCCATTCTAATTCATTCGCACGAATGTATCCATTCTAATTCATTTGTACGATCCATTCTAATTCATTTGCACAATCTATTCTAATTCATTCATACGATCCATTCTAATTTATTCGCACGATCCATTCTAATTCATTCATACGATCCATTCTAATTCATTCATATGATCCATTCTAATTCATTCGCACGATCCATTCTTACTCATTCGTACGATCCATTCTAATTCATTCGCACGATCCATTCTAATTCATTAATATGATCCATTCTAATTCATTCACACGATCCATTCTAATTCATTCACACTCATACGATCCATTCTAATTCATTCGCACGAATGAATCGTTTCTAATTCATTCGTACGATCCATTCTAATTCATTCGCACAATCTATTCTAATTCATTCGAACGATCCATTCTAATTTATTCGTACGATCCATTCTAATTCATTCGTACGATCCATTCTAATTCATTCGCACGATCCATTCTAATTCATTCGCACGATCCATTCTAATTCATTAGCACAATCCATTCTAATTTATTCGTATGATCCATTCTAATTCATTTATACCATCCAATCTAATTCATTCATACGATCCATTCTAATTCTTTTGCACGAATGTATCCATTCTAATTCATTCGTACGATCCATTCTAATTCATTAGCACGAAAAAACATGATCCACTCACATACGAATAAATTAGAATGAATTAGAATGGATTGTGTGAATGAATTAGAATGGATCGTATGAATGAATTAGAATGGATCGTGCGAATGAAATAGAATATGGATCGTACGAAGGAATTAGAATGGATCGTACGAATGAATTCGAATGTATCCTTTCTAATTCATTCGTACGATCCATTCTAATTCCTTCGTACGATCCATTCTAATTCATTCGTACGATCCATTCTAATTCATTCGCACGATTCATTCTAATTCATTCGTACGATCCATTCTATTTCATTCATACGATCCATTCTAATTCTTTCGCACGAATGTATCCATTCTAATTCATTCGTACGATCCATTCTAATTCATTCGCACGATCCATTCTAATTCATTCATACAATCCATTCTAATTCTTTTGCACGAATGTATCCATTCTAATTCATTCGTACGATCCATTCTAATTCATTCGCACGATCCATTCTAATTCATGCATACGATCCAATCTAATTCATTCATACGATCCATTCTAATTCATTCGCACGAATGTATCCATTCTAATTCATTCGTACATGTATGAATGAATTAGAATGGATCGTACGAATGAATTAGAGTTGATACATTCGTGCGAAGGAATTAGAATGGATCGTATGAATGAATTAGATTGGATCGTATGAATGAATTATAATGGATCATGCGAATGAATTAGAATAGATCATACGAATGAATTAGAATGGATCGTACGAATGAATTAGAATGGATACATTCGTGCAAAAGAATTAGAATGGAATGTATGAATGAATTAGAATGGATCGTGCGAATAAATTAGAATGGATACATTCGTGCGAATGTATTAGAATGGATCGTATGAATGAATTAGATTGGATCGTATGAATGAATTAGAATGGATCGTACGAATGAATTAGAATGGATCGTACGAATAAATTAGAATGGATCGTATGAATTAGAATGGATCGTATGAATTAGAATGGATCGTATGAATTAGAATGGATCGTATGAATGAATTAGATTGGATCGTATTAATGAATTTGAATGGATCGTATGAATGAATTAGATTGGATCGTATGAATGAATTAGATTGGATGGTATGAATGAATTAGAATGGATCTTGCGAATGAATTAGAATGGATCGTACGAATGAAATAGAATGGATTGTATGAATGAATTAGAATAGATCATGCGAATGAATTAGAATGGATCATACGAATGAATTAGAATGGATCATATGAATGAATTAGAATGGATCGTACGTATGAATTAGAATGGATTATATGAATGAATTAGAATGGATCGTACGAATGAATTAGAATGGATACATTCGTGCGAATGAATTAGAATGGATTGTACGAATAAATTAGAATGGATCGTACGAATGAATTAGAATAGATTGTACGAATGAATTAGAATGGATCGTACGTCTAATTCATTCGTATGAATGAATTAGAGTAGATACATTCGTACGAAGGAATTAGAATGGATCGTACGAATGAATTAGAATGGATTATATGAATGAATTAGAATGGATCGTACGAATGAATTAGAATGGATACATTCGTGCGAATGAATTAGAATGGATTGTACGAATAAATTAGAATGGATCGTACGAATGAATTAGAATAGATTGTACGAATGAATTAGAATGGATCGTACGTCTAATTCATTCGTACGATCCATTCTAATTCATTCATACAATCCATTCTACTTCTTTTGCACGAATGTATCCATTCTAATTCATTCGTACGATCCATTCTAATTCCTTCGTACGATCCATTCTAATTCCTTCATACGATCCATTCTAATTCATTCCCATGAATGTATCCATTCTAATTGATACGTACGATCCATTCTATTTCATTCGTATGATCCATTCTTACTGATTCGTATGATCCAATCTAATTCATTCATACAATCCATTCTACGATCCATTCTAATTCATTCGTACGTTCCATTCTAATTCATTAGCACGATCAATGCTAATTCATTCGTACGATCCATTCTAATTCATTCGTACAATCCATTCTATATCATTCGTACGATCCATTCTTACTCATTCGTATGATCCATTCTAATTCATTCGCACGAATGTATCCATTCTAATTCATTCGTACAATCCATTCTTACTCATTCGTAATGAATTAGAATGGATAGATTCGTGCAAAAGAATTAGAATAGATTGTATGAATGAATTAGAATGGATCGTGCAAATGAATTAGCATGGATCGTGCGAATGAATTAGAATGGATCGTACGAATGAATTAGAATAGATTGTGCGAATGAATTAGAATGGATCGTACGAATGAATTAGAATGGATACATTCGTGCGAATGAATTAGAATTAGAATGAATTGGAATGGATCGTACGAATGAATTAGAGTGGATCGTACGAATGAATTAGAATGGATACATTCGTGCCAATGAATTAGAATGGATCTTACGAATGAGTAAGAATGGATCGTACGAATGAAATAGAATGGATCATATGAATCGTACGAATGAGTAAGAATGGATCGTACGAATGAATTAGAATGGATTGAATTAGAATGAATCGTACGAATGAATCAGAATGGATCGTACGAATGAATTAGAATGAATTAGAATGGATCGTGCGAATGAATTAGAATGGATCATACGAATGAATTAGAATAGATTGTGCGAATGAATTAGAATGGATCGTACGAATGAATTAGAATGGATCGTCCGAATGAATTAGAATGGATCGTATGAATGAATTAGAACGGATCGTGCGAATGAATTAGAATGGATTGTACGAATGAAATAGAATGGATTTGCACGAATGTATCCATTCTAATTCATTCGTACGATCCATTCTAATTCATTCGTACGATCCATTCTAATTCATTCGCACAATCTATTCTAATTCATTCGTACGATCCATTCTAATTCATTCATATGATCCATTCTAATTCATTCATACGATCCATTCTAATTCATTCATATGATCCATTCTAATTTATTCGCACGAATGTATCCATTCTAATTCATTCGTATGATCAATTCTAATTCATTCACACGATCCATTCTAATTCATTCATACAATCCATTCTATTTCTTTTGCACGAATGTATCCATTCTAATTCATTCGTACGATCTATTCTATTTCATTCGTACGATCCATTCTAATTCATTCGTACAATCCATTCTAATTCATTCGCACGATCTATTCGAATTCATTCGCACGAATGTATCCACTCTAATTCATTCATACGATCCATTCTAATTCCTTCGTACGATCCATTCTATTTCATTCGTATGATCCATTCTATTTCATTCATATAATCGATTCTAATTCATTCGCACGATCCATTCTAATTCATTCATACAATCCATTCTAATTCATTCGTATGATCCATTCTAATTCATTCGTTCGATCCATTCTAATTTATTCGCACGATCCATTCTAATTCTTTCATACGATCCATTCTTACTCATTCGTACGAATGAATTAATTAGAATGGATCGTACGAATGAATTACAATGGATACATTCGTGCGAATGAATTAGAATGGATCATACGAAGGAATGGATCGTATGAATGAAATAGAATAGATCGTACGAATGAATTAGAATGGATCGTATGAATGAATTAGAATGGATCGTACGAAGGAATTAGAATGGATTGTATGAATGGATTGTATGAATGAATTAGAATGGATCGTGCGAATGAAATAGAATAGATCGTACGAATGAATTAGAATGGATCGTATGAATGAATTAGAATGGATCGTACGAAGGAATTAGAGTGGATTGTATGAATGAATTAGACTAGATCGTATGAATGAATTAGAATGGATCTTACGAATGAATTAGAATGGATTGAATTAGAATGAATCGTACGAATGAATTAGAATGAATCATACCGTACGAATGAATTAGAATGGATCATACGAAGGAATTAGAATGGATCGTACGAATGAATTAGAATGGATCGTACGAATGAATTAGAATGGATCGTACGAAGGAATTAGAACGAATCGTACGAAGGAATTAAAATGGATAGTACGAATGAATTAGAATGGATACCTTCGTGCAAATGAATTAGAATGGATCGTACGAATGAGTAAGAATGGATCGTACGAATGAAATAGAATGGATCGTATGAATGAATTAGAATGGATCATGAGAATGAATTAGAATGGATCGTACGAATGAATTAGAATGGATAGATTCGTGCGAATGAATTTGAATGGATCGTACGAAGGAATTAGAATGGATCGTACGAAGGAATTAGAATAGATCATATGAAGAAATTAGAATGGATCGTACGAATGAATTAGAATGGATCGTATGAATGAATTAGAATGGATCGTGCGAATGAATTAAAATGGATCGTATGAATGAAATAGAATGGATCGTATGAATTAGAATGGATCGTACGAATGAAATAGAATGGATCGTACGAATGGATTAGAATAGATTGTGCGAATGGATTAGAATAGATCATACGATTGAGTAAGAATGGGTTATACGAATGAAATAGAATAGATCGTACGATTGAATTAGAATGAATCATGCTAATGAATTAGAATTGATCGTACGAATGAAATAGAATAGATTGTGCGAATGAATTAGAATGGATCGCACGAATGAATTGGAATGGATACATTCGTGCGAATGAATTAGAATGGATCGTATGAATGAATTAGAGTGGATACATTCGTACAAATGAATTAGAATGGATCGTATGAATGGATTAGAATGGATACATTCGTGCGAATGAATTAGAATGGATCATATGAATGAATTAGAATGGATCGTTTGAGTGAATGCGAATGGATCGTGCGAATGAATTAGAATGGATTGTACGAATGAATTAGAATGGATCGTACGAATGAATTAGAATGGATACATTCGGGCGAATCCATTCTATTTCATTCGTACGATCCATTCTAATTCATTCGCACGATCCATTCTAATTCATTCATACGATCCATTCTAATTCATTCGTACGATCCATTCTAATTTATTCGCACAATCTATTCTAATTCATTCGTACGATCCATTCTAATTCATTCGCACGATCCATTATAATTCATTCATACGATCCATTCTATTTCATTCGTATGATCCATTCTTACTCATTCGTACGATCCATTCTAATTCATTTGCACGATGGTATCCATCTAATTCATTCGTACTATCCATTCTAATTCCTTCGTATGATCCATTCTAATTCCTTCGTACGATCTATTCTAATTCATTCATACGATCTATTCTAATTCATTCGTACGATCCATTCTAATTCCTTCGTATGATCCATTCTAATTCATTCGTACGGTATGATTCATTCTAATTCATTCGTACTATTCATTCTAATTCAATCCATTCTAATTCATTCGTACGATCCATTCTAATTCATTCGTACGATCCATTCTAATTCATTCGTACGATTTATTCTAATTCAATCCATTCTAATTCATTCGTACGATCCATTCTTACTCATTCGTACGATCCATTCTAATTCATTCGCACGAATGTATCCATTCTAATTCATTCGTACGATCCATTCTATCTCATTCGTACAATCCATTCTATTTCATTCGTACGATCCATTCTAATTCATTCGCACGATCCATTCTAATTCATTCGCATGATCCATTCTAATTCATTCGTACGATCGATTCTAATTCATTCATACGATCCATTCTAATTCATTCGCACGAATGTATCCATTCTAATTCATTCGTACGATCCATTCTAATTCATTCGCTCAATCTATTCTAATTCATTCATACGATCCATTCTAATTTATTCGCACGATCCATTCTAATTCATTCATACGATCCATTCTAATTCATTCATATGATCCATTCTAATTCATTCGCACGATCCATTCTTACTCATTCGTACAATCCATTCTAATTCATTCGCACGATCCATTCTAATTCATTAATATGATCCATTCTAATTCATTCGCACGATCCATTCTAATTCATTCACACTCATACGATCCATTCTAATTCATTCACACGAATGTATCCTTTCTAATTTATTCATACGATCCATTTTAATTCATTCACACGAATTAGAATGGATCGTACGAAGGAATCAGAAAGGATCGTACAAACGAATTAGAATGGATCGTATGAATGAAACAGAATAGATCGTACGAATGAATTAGAATAGATCGTATGAATGAATTAGATTGGATCGTATGAATGAATTAGAATGGATTGTACGAATGAAATAGAATAGATCGTACGAATGAATTAGAATGGATCGTGCGAATGAATTAGAATGGGTCGTACGAATGAATTAAAATGGATCGTATGAATGAAATAGAATGGATCGTATGAATTAGAATGGATCGTACGAATGAAATAGAATGGATCGTACGAATGAATTAGAATAGATTGTGCGAATGGATTAGAATGGATCATACGATTGAGTAAGAATGGATTGTACGAATGAAATAGAATAGATCGTACGAATGAATTAGAATGGATCATGCTAATGAATTAGAATTGATCGTACGAATGAATTAGAATAGATTGTGCGAATGAATTAGAATGGATCGTACGAATGAATTGGAAGGGATACATTCGTGCGAATGAATTAGAATGGATCGTATGAATGAATTAGAGTGGATACATTCGTACAAATGAATTAGAATGGATCATACAAATGAATTAGAATGGATACATTCGTGCGAATGAATTAGAATGGATCATATGAATAAATTAGAATGGATCGTTTGAGTGAATGCGAATGGATCGTGCGAATGAATTAGAATGGATTGTACGAATGAATTAGAATGGATCGTACGAATGAATTAGAATGGATACATTCGTGCGAATCCATTCTATTTCATTCGTACGATCCATTCTAATTCATTCGCACGATCCATTCTAATTCATTCGCACGATCCATTCTTACTCATTTGTACGATCCATTCTAATTCATTTGCACGAAGGTATCCATTCTAATTCATTCGTACTATCCATTCTAATTCCTTCGTACGATCTATTCTAATTTTTTCGTACGATCCATTCTAATTCATTCGTACGATCCATTCTAATTCATTCGTACGATCCATTCTAATTCCTTCGTACGATCCATTCAAATTCATTCGCACGAATCTATCCATTCTAATTCATTCGTACGATCCATTCTAATTCATTCGCACGATCCGTTCTAATTCATTAATACGATCCAATCTAATTCATTCATACGATTTATTCTAATTCATTCGCACGAATATATCCTTTCTAATTCATTCGTACGATCCATTCTAATTCATTCGCACAATCTATTCTAATTCATTAGTACGATCCATTCTAATTCATTCGTACGATCCATTCTAATTCATTCGTATGATCCATTCTAATTCATTAGCACGATCCAAATTCATTTATCCGTACGATCTATTCTATTTCATTCGTACGATCCATTCTAATTGAATTAGAATGGATTGAATTAGAATGAATCGTACGAATAAATTAGAATGGATCGTACGAATGAATTAGAATGGATTGAATTAGAATGAATCGTACGAATGAATTAGAATGAATCATACCATACGAATGAATTAGAATGGATCATACGAAGGAATTAGAATGGATCGTACGAATGAATTAGAATGGATCGTACGAATGAATTAGAATGGATCGTACGAAGGAATTAGAATGGATCGTACGAAGGAATTAGAATAGATAGTACGAATCAATTAGAATGGATACCTTCGTGCAAATGAATTAGAATGGATCGTGCGAATGAATTAGAAAGGATACATTCGTGCGAATGAATTAGAATGGATCGTATGAGTGTGAATGAATTAGAATGGATCGTGTGAATGAATTAGAATGGATCGTAATAATGAATTAGAATGGATCGTGCGAATGAATTAAAATGGATCGTACGAATGAGTAAGAATGGATCGTGCGAATGAATTAGAATGGATAGTACGAATGAATTAGAATGGATCGTTAGAATGAATTTGAATGGATACATTCGTGCGAATCCATTCTATTTCATTCGTACGAGCCATTCTAATTCATTCGCACGATCCATTCTAATTCATTCATACGATCCATTCTAATTCATTCGTACGATCCATTCTAATTCATTCGTACGATCCATTCTAATTCATTCGCACAATCTATTCTAATTCATTCGTACGATCCATTCTAATTCATTCGCACGATCCATTCTAATTCATTCATACGATCCATTCTATTTCATTCGTACGATCCATTCTTACTCATTCGTACGATCCATTCTAATTCATTTGCACGAAGGTATCCATTCTAATTCATTCGTACTATCCATTCTAATTCCTTCGTACGATCCATTCTAATTCCTTCGTACGATCCATTCTAATTCATTCGTACGATCCATTCTAATTCATTCGTATGATCCATTCTAATTCCTTCGTATGATCCATTCTAATTCATTCGTACGATTCATTCTAATTCAATCCATTCTAATTCATTCGTACGATCCATTCTAATTCATTCGTACGATCCATTCTAATTCATTCGTGCGATTCATTCTAATTCAATCCATTCTAATTCATTCGTACGATCCATTCTTACTCATTCGTACGATCCATTCTAATTCAATCGTACGAATGAATCCATTCTAATTCATTCGTATGATCCATTCTAATTCATTCGCATGAATGTATCCATTCTAATTCATTCGTACGATCCATTCTATCTCATTCGTACAATCCATTCTATTTCATTCGTACAATCCATTCTAATTCATTCGCACGATCCATTTTAATTCATTCACATGATCCATTCTAATTCATTCGTACGATCGATTCTTATTCATTCATACGATCCATTCTAATTCATTCGCACGAATGTATCCATTCTTATTCATTCGTACGATCCATTCTAATTCATTAATGAATTAGAATGGATACATTCATGCGAATGAATTAGAATGGATCATACGAATAAATTAGAATGGATTCATTCGTGTGAATGAATTAGAATGGATCGTACGAATGAGTAAGAATGGATCGTACGAATGAATTAGAATGGATTGAATTAGAATGAATCGTACGAATGAATTAGAATGGATCGTACGAATGAATTAGAATGGATCGTACGAATGAATTAGAATGGATTGAATTAGAATGAATCGTACGAATGAATTAGAATGAATCATACCGTACGAATGAATTAGAATGGATCGTACGAATGAATTAGAATGGATCGTGCGAATGAATTAGAATGGATCGTACGAAGGAATTAGAATGGATCGTACGAAGGAATTAGAATGGATAGTACGAATGAATTAGAATGGATACCTTCGTGCAAATGATTTAGAATGGATCGTACGAATGAGTAAGAATGGATCGTACGAATGAAATAGAATGGATCGTATGAATGAATTAGAATGGATCGTGCGAATGAATTAGAATGGATCGTACGAATGAATTAGAATAGATTGTGCGAATGAATTAGAATGGATCGTACGAATGAATTAGAATGGATCGTACGAATGAATTAGAATGGATCGTATGAATGAATTAGAATGGATCGTGCGAATGAATTAGAATGGATCGTACGAATGAAATAGAATGGATTCGCACGAATGTATCCATTCTAATTCATTCGTACGATCCATTCTAATTCATTCATACGATACAATCTAATTCATTCGTACGATCCATTCCAATTCATTCGCACGATCCATTCTAATGAATTAGAATAGATCGTATTACTGAATTAGAATGGATCGTGCGAATGAATTAGAATGGATCGTACGAATGAGTAAGAATGGATCGTGCGAATGAATTAGAATGGATTATATGAATGAATTAGAATAGATCGTATGAATGAATTAGAATCGATCGTACGAATGAATTAGAATGGATCATGCGAATGAATTAGAATGGATCGTGCGAATGAATTAGAATGGATCGTACGAATGAAATAGAATGGATTGTACGAATGAGATAGAATGGATCGTACGAATGAATTAGAATGGATACATTCATGCGAATGAATTAGAATGGATCATACGAATGAATTAGAATGGATTCATTCGTGCGAATAAATTAGAATGGATCGTATGAATGAATTAGAATGGATCGTATGAATGAATTAGAATGGATCGTACGAAGGAATTAGAATGGATTGTATGAATGAATTAGAATAGATCGTATGAATGAATTAGAATGGATCTTACGAATGAATTAGAATGGATCGTACGAAGGAATTAGAATGGATCGTATGAATGAATTAGATTGGATCGTATTAATGAATTTGAATGGATCGTATGAATGAATTAGATTGGATCGTATGAATGAATTAGAATGGATCTTGCGAATGATTTAGAATGGATCGTACGAATGAAATAGAATGGATTGTATAAATGAATTAGAATAGATCGTGCGAATGAATTAGAATGGATCGTACGAATGAATTAGAATGGATCATACGAATGAATTAGAATGGATCGTATGAATGAATAAGAATGGATCGTGCGAATAAATTAGAATGGATCATATGAATGAATCAGAATGGATCGTATGAATGAATTAGAATGGATCGTACGAATGAATTAGAATGGATCGTGAATTACAATGGATCGTACGAATGAATTAGAATGGATCGTGCGAATGAATTAGAATGGATCGTACGAATGAATTAGAATGGATCGTACGAATGAATTAGAATGGATCGTATGAATGAATTAGAATGGATCGTGCGAATGAATTAGAATGGATCGTACGAATGAATTAGAATGGATCGTATGAATGAATTAGAATGGATTGTGCGAATGAATTAGAATGGATCGTGCGAATGAATTAGAATGGATCGTACGAACGAATTAGAATGGATCGTACTAATGAATTAGAATAGATTGTGCAAATGAATTAGAATGGATCGTACGAATGAATTAGAAAGGATATATTCGTGCGAATGAATTAGAATAGATCGTATGAATGAATTAGATTGGATCGTATTAATGAATTAGAATGGATCGTGCGAATGAATTAGAATGGATCGTACGAATGAATTAGAATAGATAGATTCGTGCGAATTAATTTGAATGGATCGTACGAAGGAATTAGAATGGATAGATTCGTGCGAATGAATTTGAATGGATCGTACGAAGGAATTAGAATGGATCGTACGAAGGAATTAGAATAGATCATACGAAGAAATTAGAATGGATCGTACGAATGAATTAGAATGGATCGTATGAATGAATTAGAATGGATCATGCGAATGAATTAAAATGGATCGTATGAATGAAATAGAATCGATCGTATGAATTAGAATGGATCGTACGAATGAAATAGAATGGATCGTACGAATGAATTAGAATAGATTGTGCGAATGGATTAGAATGGAAGGAATTAGAATGGATCGTACGAAGGAATTAGAATGGAGAATGGATCGTCTTAATGAATTAGAATGGATCATGCGAATGAATGAGAATGGATCGTACGAATGAGTAAGAATGGATCGTGCGAATGAATTAGAATGGATCGTATGAATGAATTAGAATCGATCGTACGAATGAATTAGAATGGATCATGCGAATGAATTAGAATGGATCGTGCGAATGAATTAGAATGGATCGTACGAATGAAATAGAATGGATTGTACGAATGAGATAGAATGGATCGTACGAATGAATTAGAATGGATACATTCATGCGAATGTATTAGAATGGATCATACGAATGAATTAGAATGGATTCATTCGTGCGAATAAATTAGAATGGATCGTATGAATGAATTAGAATGGATCGTACGAAGGAATTAGAATGGATTGTATGAATGAATTAGAATAGATCGTATGAATGAATTAGAATGGATCTTACGAAAGAATTAGAATGGATCGTATGAATTAGAATGGATCGTACGAAGGAATTAGAATGGATCGTATGAATGAATTAGATTGGATCGTATTAATGAATTTGAATGGATCGTATGAATGAATTAGATTGGATCGTATGAATGAATTAGAATGGATCTTGCGAATGAATTAGAATGGATCGTACGAATGAAATAGAATGGATTGTATGAATGAATTAGAATAGATCGTGCGAATGAATTAGAATGGATCGTACGAATGAATTAGAATGGATCATATGAATGAATTAGAATGGATCGTATGAATGAATTAGAATGGATCGTACGAATAAATTAGAATGGATCATATGAATAAATTAGAATGGATCGTATGAATGAATTAGAATGGATCGTACGAATGAATTAGAATGGATCGTACGAAGGAATTAGAATGGATCGTGAATTAGAATGGATCGTACGAATGAATTAGAATGGATACATTCGTACGATCCATTCTAATTCATTCGCACGATCCATTCTAATTCATTCATACGATCCATTATAATTCATTCGTACGATCCATTCTAATTCATTCGTACGATCCATTCTAATTCATTCGCACAATCTATTCTAATTCATTCGTACGATCCATTCTAATTCATTCGCACGATCCATTCTAATTTATTCATACGATCCATTCTATTTCATTCGTACGATCCATTCTTACTCATTCGTACGATCCATTCTAATTCATTTGCACGAAGGTATCCATTCTAATTCATTCGTACTATCCATTCTAATTCCTTCGTACGATCCATTCTAATTCCTTCGTACAATCCATTCTAATTCATTCGTACGATCCATTCTAATTCCTTCGTACGAGCCATTCTAATTCATTCGTACGAAGGAATTAGAATAGAACGTGCGAATGAATTAAAATGGATCGTATGAATGAAATAGAATGGATCGTATGAATTAGAATGGATCGTACGAATGAAATAGAATGGATCGTGCGAATGAATTAGAATAGATTGTGCGAATGGATTAGAATGGATCATACGACTGAGTAAGAATGGATTGTACGAATGAAATAGAATAGATTGTACGAATGAATTAGAATGGATCATGCTAATGAATTAGAATTGTTCGTACGAATGAATTAGAATAGATTGTGCGAATGAATTAGAATGGATCGTGCGAATGAGTTAGAATGGATCGTACGAATGAATTAGAATAGATTGTGCGAATGAATTAGAATGGATCGTACGAATGAATTAGAATGGATCGTACGAATGAATTAGAATGGATCGTGCAAATGAATTAGAATAGATTGTGCGAATGAATTAGAATGGATCGTACGAATGAATTAGAATTGATACATTTGTGCGAATCCATTCTATTTCATTTGTACGATCCATTCTAATTCATTCGGACGATCCATTCTAATTCATTCATACGATCCATTCTAATTCATTCGTACGATCCATTCTAATTCATTCGTACGATCCATTCTAATTCATTCGTACGATCCATTCTAATTCATTCGCACAATCTATTCTAATTCATTCGCACGAATGTATCCATTCTAATTCATTCGTACGATCCATTCTAATTCATTCGCACGATCTATTCTAATTCATTCGTCCGATCCATTCTAATTCATTCGCACAATCTATTCTAATTCATTTCTACGATCCATTCTAATTCATTCGCACGATCCATTCTAATTCATTCATACGATCCATTCTATTTACTTCGTACGATCCATTCTTACTCATTTGTACGATCCATTCTAATTCATTTGCACGAAGGTATCCATTCTAATTCATTCGTACTATCCATTCTAATTCCTTCGTACGATCCATTCTAATTCCTTCGTACGATCCATTCTAATTCATTCGTACGATCCATTCTAATTCATTCGTACGATCCATTCTAATTCCTTTGTATGATCCATTCTAATTCATTCGTACGGTATGATGAATTAGAATGGATCGTACGAATGAATTAGAATAGATCGTACGAATGAATTAGAATGGATTGAATTAGAATGAATCGTACGAATGAATTAGAATGAATCATACCGTACGAATGAATTAGAATGATCGTTCGAATGAATTAGAATAGATTGTGCGAATGAATTAGAATGGATCGTACGAATGAATTAGAATGGATCGTGCGAATAAATTAGAATTGATCGTATGAATGAATTAGAATGGATCGTGCGAATGAATTAGAATGAATCATATGAATGAAATAGAATGGATCGTATGAATTAGAATGGATTGTACGAATGAATTAGAATGGATCGTGCGTCGTACGAATGAATTAGAATGGATCATATTAATGAATTAGAATGGATCGTATGAATGAATTAGGATGGATCGTGCGAATGAATTAAAATGGATCGTATGAATGAAATAGAATGGATCGTATGAATTAGAATGGATCGTACGAATGAAATAGAATGGATCGTACGAATAAATTAGAATAGATTATGCGAATGGATTAGAATGGATCATACGATTGAGTAAGAATGGATTGTACGAATGAAATAGAATAGATCGTACGAATGAATTAGAATGGATCGTATGAATGAATTACAATAGATCGTACGAATGAATTAAAATGGATCGTATAAATGAATTAGAATGGATCGTATTAATGAATTAGAATGGATCGTATGAATGAATTAGAATAGATCGTACGAATGAATTAGAATGGATCGTATGAATGAATTAGAATGGATCGTGCGAATGAATTAGAATGGTTCGTACGAATGAAATAGAATGGATTCGCACGAATGTATCCATTCTAATTCATTCGTACGATCCATTATAATTCATTCGTACAATCCATTCTAATTCATTCGCACGATCCATTCGCATTCACTCAAACGATCCATACTAATTCATTCATATGATCCATTCTAATTCATTCGCACGAATGTATCCATTCTAATTCATTCGTATGATCCATTCTAATTCATTCGCACGATCCATTCTAATTCATTAATACGATCCAATCTAATTCATTCATACGATCTATTCTAATTCATTCGCACGAATATATCCTTTCTAATTCATTCGTACGATCCATTCTAATTCATTCGCACAATCTATTCTAATTCATTAGTACGATCCATTCTAATTCATTCGTACGATCCATTCTAATTCATTAGCACGATCCAAATTCATTTATCCGTACGATTTATTCTATTTCATTCGTACGATCCATTCTTATCGCACGATCCATTCTAATTCATTCGCACGATCCATTCTCCATTCTAATTCCTTCGTACGATCCATTCTAATTCCTTCGTATCCATTCTAATTCACTCATACGATCCATTCTAATTCATTCATACGATCCATTCTAATTCATTCGCATGAATGTATCCATTCTAATTCATTCGTACGATCCTTTCTAATTCATTCGCACAATCTATTCTTATTCATTCATAGGATCCATCCTAATTCATTCGCACGAATGTATCCATTCTAATTCATTCGTACAATCCATTCTATTTCATTCGTACGATCCATTCTTACTCATTCGTACGATCCATTCGTATCCATTCTAATTCATTCGTACGATCTATTCTAATTCATTCGTACAATCCATTCTAATTCATTAATACGATCCAATCTAATTCATTCATACGATCCATTCTAATTCATTCATACGATCCATTCTAATTCATTCGCACGATCCATTCTAATTCATTCGCACGATCCATTCTAATTCATTCGTACGAACCATTCTAATTCATTCGTACGATCCATTCTAATTCATTCGCACGATCCATTCTAATTCATTCGCACGAATGTATCCATTCTAATTCATTCGTATGATCCATTCTAATTCATTCACACGATCCATTCTAATTCATTCATACAATCCATTCTATTTCTTTTGCACGAATGTATCCATTCTAATTCATTCGTACGATCCATTCTATTTCATTCGTACGATCCATTCTAATTTATTCGTACAATCCATTCTAATTCATTCGCACGATCTATTCGAATTCATTCGCTCGAATGTATCCACTCTAATTCATTCATATGATCCATTCTAATTCCTTCGTACGATCCATTCTATTTCATTCGTATGATCCATTCTATTTCATTCATATAATCCATTCTAATTCATTCGTACGATCCATTCTAATTCATTTATATGATCTAATCTAATTCATTCATACAATCCATTCTAATTCATTCGAACGATCTATTCTAATTCATTCGTACGATCTATTCTTATTCATTTGCACGAATATATCCATTCTAATTCATTCGTACGATGCATTCTAATTCATTCGCACGGAATGGATCGTACGAATGAATTAGAATAGATACATTCGTGCGAATGAATTAGAATGGATCGTACGAACGAATTAGAATGGATCGTACTAATGAATTAGAATAGATTGTGCGAATGAATTAGAATGGATCGTACGAATGAATTAGAAAGGATATATTCGTGCGAATGAATTAGAATAGATCGTATGAATGAATTAGATTGGATCGTATTAATGAATTAGAATGGATCGTGCGAATGAATTAGAATGGATCGTACGAATGAATTAGAATGGATAGATTCGTGCGAATGAATTTGAATGGATCGTACAAATGAATTAGAATGGATAGATTCGTGCGAATGAATTTGAATGGATCGTACGAAGGAATTAGAATGGATCGTACGAAGGAATTAGAATAGATTATACGAAGAAATTAGAATGGATCATACGAATGAATTAGAATGGATCGTATGAATGAATTAGAATGGATCATGCGAATGAATTAAAATGGATCGTATGAATGAAATAGAATGGATCGTATGAATTAGAATGGATCGTACGAATGAAATAGAATGGATCGTACGAATGAATTAGAATAGATTGTGCAAATGGATTAGAATGGAAGGAATTAGAATGGATCGTACGAAGGAATTAGAATGGAGAATGGATCGTATTAACGAATTAGAATGGATCGTGCGAATGAATTAGAATGGATCGTACGAATGAGTAAGAATGGATCGTGCGAATGAATTAGAATGGATCGTATGAATGAATTAGAATCGATCGTACGAATGAATTAGAATGGATCATGCGAATGAATTAGAATGGATCGTGCGAATGAATTAAAATGGATCGTACGAATGAATTAGAATGGATATATTCGTGCAAATGAATTAGAATGGATCGTACGAATGAATTAGAATGGATACATTCATGCGAATGAATTAGAATTGATCATACGAATGAATTAGAATGGATTCATTCGTGCGAATAAATTAGAATGGATCGTATGAATGAATTAGAATGGATCGTATGAATGAATTAGAATGGATCGTACGAAGGAATTAGAATGGATTGTATGAATGAATTAGAATAGATCGTATGAATGAATTAGAATGGATCTTACGAATGAATTAGAATGGATCGTATGAATTAGAATGGATCGTACGAAGGAATTAGAATGGATCGTATGAATGAATTAGATTGGATCGTATTAATGAATTTGAATGGATCGTATGAATGAATTAGATTGGATCGTTTGAATGAATTAGAATGGATCTTGCGAATGAATTAGAATGGATCGTACGAATGAAATAGAATGGATTGTATGAATGAATTAGAATAGATCGTGCGAATGAATTAGAATGGATCGTACGAATGAATTAGAATGGATCATATGAATGAATTAGAATGGATCGTATGAATGAATTAGAATGGATGATATGAATGAATTAGAATGGATCGTATGAATGAATTAGAATGGATCGTACGAATGAATTAGAATGGATCGTACGAAGGAATTAGAATGGATCATGAATTAGAATGGATCGTACGAATGAATTAGAATGGATACATTCGTGCGAATGAATTAGAATGGATCATATGAATGAATTAGAATGGATCGTTTGAGTGAATGCGAATGGATCGTGCGAATGAATTAGAATGGATTGTACGAATGAATTAGAATGGATCGTACGAATGAATTAGAAAGGATACATTCATGCGAATCCATTCTATTTCATTCGTACGATCCATTCTAATTCATTCGCACGATCCATTCTAATTCATTCATACGATCTATTCTAATTCATTCGTACGATCCATTCTAATTCATTCGTACGATCCATTCTAATTCATTCGCACAATCTATTCTAATTCATTCGTACGATCCATTCTAATTCATTCGCACGATCCATTCTAATTCATTCATACGATCCATTCTATTTCATTCGTACGATCCATTCTTACTCATTTGTACAATCCATTCTAATTCATTTGCACGAAGGTATTCATTCTAATTCCTTCGTACTATCCATTCTAATTCCTTCATACGATCCATTCTAATTCCTTCGTACGATCCATTCTAATTCATTCGTACGATCCATTCTAATTCCTTCGTACGATCCATTCTAATTCATTCGTACGATCCATTCTAATTCCTTCGTACGATCCATTCTAATTCATTCGTACGAAGGAATTAGAATGGATCGTGCGAATGAATTAAAATGGATCGTATGAATGAAATAGAATGGATCGTATGAATTAGAATGGATCGTACGAATGAAATAGAATGGATCGTGCGAATGAATTAGAATAGATTGTGCGAATGGATTAGAATGGATCATACGATTGAGTAAGAATGGATTGTACGAATGAAATAGAATAGATCGTACGAATGAATTAGAATGGATCATGCTAATGAATTAGAATTGATCGTACGAATGAATTAGAATAGATTGTGCGAATGAATTAGAATGGATCGTGCGAATGAGTTAGAATGGATCGTACAAATGAATTAGAATAGATTGTGCGAATGAATTAGAATGGATCGTACGAATGAATTAGAATGGATCGTACGAATGAATTAGAATGGATCGTATGAATGAATTAGAATGGATCGTGCAAATGAATTAGAATGGATCGTACGAATGAATTAGAATGGATCGTACGAATGAATTAGAATGGATCGTACGAATGAATTAGAATGGATCGTGCGAATGAATTAGAATGGATCGTACGAATGAATTAGAATAGCTTGTGCGAATGAATTAGAATGGATCGTACGAATGAATTAGAATGGATACATTCGTGCGAATCCATTCTATTTCATTCGTACGATCTATTCTAATTCATTCGCACGATCCATTCTAATTCATTCGTACGATCCATTCTAATTCATTCGTACGATCCATTCTAATTCTTTCGTACGATCCATTCTAATTCATTCGTACGATCCATTCTAATTCATTCGTACGATCCATTCTAATTCATTCGCACAATCTATTCTAATTCATTCGCACGAATGTATCCATTCTAATTCATTCGTACGATCCATTCTAATTTATTCGCACAATCTATTCTAATTCATTCGTACAATCCATTCTAATTCATTCGCACGATCCATTCTAATTCATTCATACGATCCATTCTAATTCGTTCGTACGATCTATTCTAATTCATTCGTACGATCTATTCTAATTCATTCGCACAATCTATTCTAATTCATTCGTACGATCTATAATAATTCATTCGCACGATCCATTCTAATTCATTCATACGATCCTTTCTATTTCATTCATACGATCCATTCTTACTCATTCGTACGATCCATTCTAATTCATTTGCACGAAGGTATCCATTCTAATTCATTCGTACTATCCATTCTAATTCCTTCGTACGATCCATTCTAATTCCATCGTACGATCCATTCTAATTCCTTCGTACGATTCATTCTAATTCATTCGTACGATCCATTCTAATTCCTTCGTATGATCCATTCTAATTCATTCGTACGGTATGATGAATTAGAATGGATCGTACGAATGAATTAGAATGGATCGTACGAATGAATTAGAATAAATCAAACGAATGAATTAGAATGAATCATACCGTACGAATGAATTAGAATGATCGTTCGAATGAATTAGAATAGATTGTGCGAATGAATTAGAATGGATCGTATGAATGAATTAGAATGGATCGTGCGAATAAATTAGAATGGATCGTATGAATGAATTAGAATGGATCGTGCGAATGAATTAGAATGGCTCGTATGAATGAAATAGAATGGATCGTATGAATTAGAATGGATTGTACGAATGAATTAGAATGGATCGTGCGTCGTACGAATGAATTAGAATGGATCATATTAATGAATTAGAATGGATCGTATGAATGAATTAGAATGGATCGTGCGAATGAATTAAAATGGATCGTATGAATGAAATAGAATGGATCGTATGAATTAGAATGGATCGTACAAATGAAATAGAATGGATCGTACGAATGAATTAGAATAGATTATGCGAATGGATTAGAATGGATCATACGATTGAGTAAGAATGGATTGTACGAATGAAATAGAATAGATCGTACGAATGAATTAGAATGGATCGTATGAATGAATTAGAATAGATCGTACGAATGAATTAAAATGGATCGTATAAATGAATTAGAATGGATCGTATTAATGAATTTGAATGGATCGTACGAATGAATTAGAATAGATCGTACGAATGAATTAGAATGGATCATATGAATGAATTAGACTGGATCGTGCGAATGAATTAGAATGGATCGTACGAATGAAATAGAATGGATTCGCACGAATGTATCCATTCTAATTCATTCGTACGATCCATTCTAATTCATTCGTACAATCCATTCTAATTCATTCGCACGATCCGTTAGCATTCACTCAAACGATCCATTCTAATTCATTCATATGATCCATTCTAATTCATTCGCACGGATGTATCCATTCTAATTCATTCGTACGATCCATTCTAATTCATTCGCACGATCCATTCTAATTCATTAATACGATCCAATCTAATTCATTCATACGATCTATTCTAATTCATTCGCACAAATATATCCTTTCTAATTCATTCGTACGATCCATTCTAATTCATTCGCACAATCTATTCTAATTCATTAGTACGATCCATTCTAATTCATTCGTACGATCCATTCTAATTCATTAGCACGATCCAAATTCATTTATCCGTACGATCTATTCTATTTCATTCGTACGGTCCATTCTTATCGCACGATCCATTCTAATTCATTCGCACGATCCATTCTCCATTCTAATTCGTTCGTACGATCCATTCTAATTCCTTCGTATCCATTCTAATTCACTCATACGATCCATTCTAATTCATTCATACGATCCATTCTAATTTATTCGCATGAATGTATCCATTCTAATTCATTCGTACGATCCATTCTAATTCATTCGCACAATCTATTCTAATTCATTCATACGATCCATCCTAATTCATTCGCACGAATGTATCCATTCTAATTCATTCGTACAATCCATTCTATTTCATTCGTACGATCCATTCTTACTCCTTCGTACGATCCATTCGTATCAAATCTAATTCATTCGTACGATCTATTCTAATTCATTCGTACGATCCATTCTAATTCATTAATACGAATCAATCTAATTCATTCATACGATCCATTCTAATTCATTCGCACGATCCATTCTAATTCATTCGTACGATCCATTCTAATTCATTCATACGATCCATTCTAATTCATTCGTACGATCCATTCTAATTCATTCGTACGATCCGTGCTAATTCATTCGCACGATCCATTCTAATTCATTCGCACGAATGTATCCATTCTAATTCATTCATATGATCCATTATAATTCATTCACACGATCCATTCTAATTCATTCATACAATCCATTCTATTTCTTTTGCACGTATGTATCCATTCTAATTCATTCGTATGAATGAATTAGATTGGATCGTATTAATGAATTAGAATGGATACATTCGTGCGAATGAATTAGAATGGATCGTATTAATGAATTAGAATGGATCGTACGAATGAATTAGAATGGATCGTGCTAATGAATTAGAATGGATCGTGCGAATGAATTAGAATGGATCGTGCGAATGAATTAGAATGGATCGTACGAATGAATTAGAATGGATCGTACGAATGAATTAGAATGGATCGTTCGAATGAATTAGAATAGATTGTGCGAATGAATTAGAATGGATCGTACGAATGAATTAGAAAGGATACATTCGTGCGAATGAATTAGAATGGATCGTATGAGTGTGAATGAATTAGAATGGATCGTGCGAATGAATTAGAATGGATCGTATTAATGAATTAGAATGGATCATGCGAATGAATTAGAATGGATCGTACGAATGAGTAAGAATGGATCGTGCGAATGAATTAGAATGGATCATATAAATGAATTAGAATGGATCGTATGAATGAATTAGAATGGATACATTGGTGCGAATGAAATAGAATTAGAATGAATTGGAATGGATCGTACGAAGGAATTAGAATGGATCGTACGAAGGAATTAGAATGGATCGTACGAAGGAATTAGAATGGATAGTACGAATGAATTAGAATGGATACCTTCGTGCAAATGAATTAGAATGGATCGTACGAATGAGTAAGAATGGATCGTACGAATGAAATAGAATGGATCGTATGAATGAATTAGAATGGATCGTGCGAATGAATTAGAATGGATCGTACGAATGAATTAGAATAGATTGTGCCAATGAATTAGAATGGATCGTACGAATGAATTAGAATGGATCGTATGAATGAATTAGAATGGATCGTATGAATGAATTAGAATGGATCGTACGAATGAATTAGAATGGATCGTATGAATGAATTAGAATGGATCGTGCGAATGAATTAGAATGGATCGTACGAATGAAATAGAATGGATTCGCACGAATGTATCCATTCTAATTCATTCGTACGATCCATTCTAATTCATTCGTACAATCCATTCTAATTCATTCATACGATCCACTCTAATTCATTCGTACGATCCATTCTAATTCATTCATACGATCCATTCTAATTCATTCGTACGATCCATTCTAATTCATTCGCACGATCTATTCTAATTCATTCGTACGATCCATTCTAATTCATTCGCACGATCCATTCTAATTCTTTCATACGATCCATTCTATTTCATTCGTACGATCCATTCTTACTCATTCGTACGATCCATTCTGATTCATTTGCATGAAGGTATCCATTCTAATTCATTCGTACTATCCATTCTAATTCCTTTGTACGATCCATTCTAATTCCTTCGTATGATCCATTCTAATTACTTCGTACGATCCATTCTAATTCATTCCCATGAATGTATCCATTCTAATTGATACGTACGATCCATTCTATTTCATTCGTATGATCCATTCTTACTCATTCGTACGATCCAATCTAATTCATTCATACGATCCAATCTACGATCCATTCTAATTCATTCGTACGTTCCATTCTAATTCATTAGCACGATCAATGCTAATTCATTCGTACGAATTAGATTGGATCGTATGCATGAATTAGATTGGATCGTATTAATGAATTTGAATGGATCGTATGAATGAATTAGATTGGATCGTATGAATGAATTAGAATGGATCGTACGAATGAGTAAGAATGGATCGTACGAATGAATTAGAATGGATTGAATTAGAATGAATCGTACAAATGAATTAGAATGGATCGTACGAATGAATTAGAATGGATCGTGCACATGAATTAGAATGGATCGTACGAATGAAATAGAATGGATTGTACGAATGAGATAGAATGGATCGTATGAATGAATGAGAATGGATACATTCATGCGAATGAATTAGAATGGATCATACGAATGAATTAGAATGGATTCATTCGTGCGAATGAATTAGAATGGATCGTACGAATGAGTAAGAATGGATCGTACGAATGAATTAGAATGGAGTGAATTAGAATGAATCGTACGAATGAATTAGAATGGATCGTACGAATGAATTAGAATGGATACCTTCGTGCAAATGAATTAGAATGGATTGTACGAATGAGTAAGAATGGATCGTACGAATGAAATAAAATTGATAATATGAATGAATTAGAATGGATCGTGCGAATAAATTAGAATGGATCGTACGAATGAATTAGAATAGATTGTGCGAATGAATTAGAATGGATCGTACGAATGAATTAGAATGGATCGTACGAATGAATTAGAATGGATCGTATGAATGAAATAAAATTGATACGAATGAAATAAAATTGATAATATGAATGAATTAGAATGGATCGTTTGAGTGAATGCGAATGGATCGTGCGAATGAATTAGAATGGATTGTACGAATGAATTAGAATGGATCGTACGAATGAATTAGAATGGATACATTCGTGCGAATCCATTCTATTTCATTCGTACGATCCATTCTAATTCATTCGCACGATCCATTCTAATTCATTCGTACGATCCATTCTAATTCATTCGTACGATCCATTCTAATTCATTCGTACGATCCATTCTAATTCATTCGCACAATCTATTCTAATTCATTCGTACGATCCATTCTAATTCATTCGCACGATCCATTCTAATTCATTCATACGATCCATTCTATTTCATTCGTACGATCCATTCTTACTCATTCGTACAATCCATTCTAATTCATTTGCACGAAGGTATTCATTCTAATTCATTCGTACTATCCATTCTAATTCCTTCGTACGATCCATTCTAATTCCTTCGTATGATCCATTCTAATTCATTCGTACGATCCATTCTAATTCCTTCGTACGATCCATTCTAATTCATTCGTACGATCCATTCTAATTCCTTCGTACGATCCATTCTAATTCATTCGTACGAAGGAATTAGAATGGATCGTACGAATGAATTAAAATGGATCGTATGAATGAAATAGAATGGATCGTATGAATTAGAATGGATCGTACGAATGAAATAGAATGGATCGTGCGAATGAATTAGAATAGATTGTGCGAATGGATTAGAATGGATCATACGATTGAGTAAGAATGGATTGTACGAATGAAATAGAATAGATCGTACGAATGAATTAGAATGGATCATGCTAATGAATTAGAATTGATCGTACGAATGAATTAGAATAGATTGTGCGAATGAATTAGAATGGATCGTGCGAATGAGTTAGAATGGATCGTACGAATGAATTATAATAGATTGTGCGAATGAATTAGAATGGATCGTACGAATGAATTAGAATGGATCGTACGAATGAATTAGAATGGATCGTATGAATGAATTAGAATGGATCGTGCAAATGAATTAGAATGGATCGTACGAATGAATTAGAATGGATCGTACGAATGAATTAGAATGGATCGTACGAATGAATTAGAATGGATCGTACGAATGAATTAGAATGGATCGTGCGAATGAATTAGAATGGATCGTACGAATGAATTAGAATAGCTTGTGCGAATGAATTAGAATGGATCGTACGAATGAATTAGAATGGATACATTCGTGCGAATCCATTCTATTTCATTCGTACGATCTATTCTAATTCATTCGCACGATCCATTCTAATTCATTCGTACGATCCATTCTAATTCATTCGTACGATCCATTCTAATTCTTTCGTACGATCCATTCTAATTCATTCATACGATCCATTCTAATTCATTCGTACGATCCATTCTAATTCATTCGCACAATCTATTCTAATTCATTCGCACGAATGTATCCATTCTAATTCATTTGTACGATCTATTCTAATTCATTCGCACAATCTATTCTAATTCATTCGTACGATCCATTCTAATTCATTCGCACGATCCATTCTAATTCGTTCGTACGATCCATTCTAATTCATTCGTACGATCTATTCTAATTCATTCGCACAATCTATTCCAATTCATTCGTACGATCTATTCTAATTCATTCGCACGATCCATTCTAATTCATTCATACGATCCATTCTATTTCATTCGTACGATCCATTCTTACTCATTCGTACGATCCATTCTAATTCATTTGCACGAAGGTATCCATTCTAATTCATTCGTACTATCCATTCTAATTCCTTCGTACGATCCATTCTAATTCCATCGTACGATCCATTCTAATTCCTTCGTACGATTCATTCTAATTCATTCGTACGATCCATTCTAATTCCTTCGTATGATCCATTCTAATTCATTCGTACGGTATGATGAATTAGAATGGATCGTACGAATGAATTAGAATGGATCGTACGAATGAATTAGAATGGATTGAATTAGAATGAATCAAACGAATGAATTAGAATGAATCATACCGTACGAATGAATTAGAATTATCATTCGAATGAATTAGAATAGATTGTGCGAATGAATTAGAATGGATCGTATGAATGAATTAGAATGGATCGTGCGAATAAATTAGAATGGATCGTATGAATGAATTAGAATGGATCGTGCGAATGAATTAGAATGGCTCGTATGAATGAAATAGAATGGATCGTATGAATTAGAATGGATTGTACGAATGAATTAGAATGGATCGTGCGTCGTACGAATGAATTAGAATGGATCATATTAATGAATTAGAATGGATCGTATGAATGAATTAGAATGGATCGTGCGAATGAATTAAAATGGATCGTATGAATGAAATAGAATGGATCGTATGAATTAGAATGGATCGTACAAATGAAATAGAATGGATCGTACGAATGAATTAGAATAGATTATGCGAATGGATTAGAATGGATCATACGATTGAGTAAGAATGGATTGTACGAATGAAATAGAATAGATCGTACGAATGAATTAGAATGGATCGTATGAATGAATTAGAATAGATCATACGAATGAATTAAAATGGATCGTATAAATGAATTAGAATGGATCGTATTAATGAATTTGAATGGATCGTACGAATGAATTAGAATAGATCGTACGAATGAATTAGAATGGATCGTATGAATGAATTAGACTGGATCGTGCGAATGAATTAGAATGGATCGTACGAATGAAATAGAATGGATTCGCACGAATGTATCCATTCTAATTCATTCGTACGATCCATTCTAATTGATTCGTACAATCCATTCTAATTCATTCGCACGATCCGTTCGCATTCACTCAAACGATCCATTCTAATTCATTCATATGATCCATTCTAATTCATTCGCACGAATGTATCCATTCTAATTCATTCGTACGATCCATTCTAATTCATTCACACGATCCATTCTAATTCATTAATACGATCCAATCTAATTCATTCATACGATCTATTCTAATTCATTTGCACAAATATATCCTTTCTAATTCATTCGTACGATCCATTCTAATTCATTCGCACAATCTATTCTAATTCATTAGTACGATCCATTCTAATTCATTCGTACGATCCATTCTAATTCATTAGCACGATCCAAATTCATTTATCCGTACGATCTATTCTATTTCATTCGTACGGTCCATTCTTATCGCACGATCCATTCTAATTCATTCGCACGATCCATTCTCCATTCTAATTCGTTCGTACGATCCATTCTAATTCCTTCGTATCCATTCTAATTCACTCATACGATCCATTCAAATTCATTCATACGATCCATTCTAATTTATTCACATGAATGTATCCATTCTAATTCATTCGTACGATCCATTCTAATTCATTCGCACAATCTATTCTAATTCATTCATACGATCCATCCTAATTCATTCGCACGAATGTATCCATTCTAATTCATTCGTACAATCCATTCTATTTCATTCGTACGATCCATTCTTACTCCTTCGTACGATCCATTCGTATCAAATCTAATTCATTCGTACGATCTATTCTAATTCATTCGTACGATCCATTCTAATTCATTAATACGATTCAATCTAATTCATTCATACGATCCATTCTAATTCATTCGCACGATCCATTCTAATTCATTCGCACGATCCATTCTAATTCATTCATACGATCCATTCTAATTCATTCGTACGATCCATTCTAATTCATTCGTACGATCCGTGCTAATTCATTCGCACGATCCATTCTAATTCATTCGCACGAATGTATCCATTCTAATTCATTCATATGATCCATTATAATTCATTCACACGATCCATTCTAATTCATTCATACAATCCATTCTATTTCTTTTGCACGTATGTATCCATTCTAATTCATTCGTATGAATGAATTAGATTGGATCGTATTAATGAATTAGAATGGATACATTCGTGCGAATGAATTAGAATGGATCGTATTAATGAATTAGAATGGATCGTACGAATGAATTAGAATGGATCGTGCTAATGAATTAGAATGGATCGTGCGAATGAATTAGAATGGATCGTGCGAATGAATTAGAATGGATCGTACGAATGAATTAGAATGGATCGTTCGAATGAATTAGAATAGATTGTGCGAATGAATTAGAATGGATCGTACGAATGAATTAGAAAGGATACATTCGTGCGAATGAATTAGAATGGATCGTATGAGTGTGAATGAATTAGAATGGATCGTGCGAATGAATTAGAATGGATCGTATTAATGAATTAGAATGGATCATGCGAATGAATTAGAATGGATCGTACGAATGAGTAAGAATGGATCGTGCGAATGAATTAGAATGGATCATATAAATGAATTAGAATGGATCGTATGAATGAATTAGAATGGATACATTGGTGCGAATGAAATAGAATTAGAATGAATTGGAATGGATCGTACGAAGGAATTAGAATGGATCGTACGAAGGAATTAGAATGGATCGTACGAAGGAATTAGAATGGATAGTACGAATGAATTAGAATGGATACCTTCGTGCAAATGAATTAGAATGGATCGTACGAATGAGTAAGAATGGATCGTACGAATGAAATAGAATGGATCGTATGAATGAATTAGAATGGATCGTGCGAATGAATTAGAATGGATCGTACGAATGAATTAGAATAGATTGTGCCAATGAATTAGAATAGATCGTACGAATGAATTAGAATGGATCGTATGAATGAATTAGAATGGATCGTATGAATGAATTAGAATGGATCGTACGAATGAATTAGAATGGATCGTATGAATGAATTAGAATGGATCGTGCGAATGAATTAGAATGGATCGTACGAATGAAATAGAATGGATTCGCACGAATGTATCCATTCTAATTCATTCGTACGATCCATTCTAATTCATTCGTACAATCCATTCTAATTCATTCATACGATACACTCTAATTCATTCGTACGATCCATTCTAATTCATTCATACGATCCATTCTAATTCATTCGTACGATCCATTCTAATTTATTCGTACGATCCATTCTAATTCATTCGCACGATCTATTCTAATTCATTCGTACGATCCATTCTAATTCATTCGCACGATCCATTCTAATTCTTTCATACGATCCATTCTATTTCATTCGTACGATCCATTCTTACTCATTCGTACGATCCATTCTGATTCATTTGCATGAAGGTATCCATTCTAATTCATTCGTACTATCCATTCTAATTCCTTCGTACGATCCATTCTAATTCCTTCGTATGATCCATTCTAATTACTTCATACGATCCATTCTAATTCATTCCCATGAATGTATCCATTCTAATTGATACGTACGATCCATTCTATTTCATTCATATGATCCATTCTTACTCATTCGTACGATCCAATCTAATTCATTCATACGATCCATTCTACGATCCATTCTAATTCATTCGTACGTTCCATTCTAATTCATTAGCACGATCAATGCTAATTCATTCGTACGAATTAGATTGGATCGTATTAATGAATTTGAATGGATCGTATGAATGAATTAGATTGGATCGTATGAATGAATTAGAATGGATCGTACGAATGAGTAAGAATGGATCGTACGAATGAATTAGAATGGATTGAATTAGAATGAATCGTACAAATAAATTAGAATGGATCGTACGAATGAATTAGAATGGATCGTGCACATGAATTAGAATGGATCGTACGAATGAAATAGAATGGATTGTACGAATGAGATAGAATGGATCGTACGAATGAATGAGAATGGATACATTCATGCGAATGAATTAGAATGGATCATACGAATGAATTAGAATGGATTCATTCGTGCGAATGAATTAGAATGGATCGTACGAATGAGTAAGAATGGATCGTATGAATAAATTAGAATGGAGTGAATTAGAATGAATCGTACGAATGAATTAGAATGGATCGTACGAATGAATTAGAATGGATACCTTCGTGCAAATGAATTAGAATGGATTGTACGAATGAGTAAGAATGGATCGTACGAATGAAATAGAATTGATAATATGAATGAATTAGAATGGATCGTGCGAATGAATTAGAATGGATCGTACGAATGAATTAGAATAGATTGTGCGAATGAATTAGAATGGATCGTACGAATGAATTAGAATGGATCGTACGAATGAATTAGAATGGATCGTATGAATGAATTAGAATGGATCGTGCGAATGAATTAGAATTGATCGTACGAATGAAATAGAATGGATTCGCACGAATGTATCCATTCTAATTCATTCGTACGATCCATTCTAATTCATTCGTACAATCCATTCTAATTCATTCGCACGATCCATTCGCATTCACTCAAACGATCCATTCTAATTCATTCATATGATCCATTCTAATTCATTCGCACGAATGTATCCACTCTAATTCATTCATACGATCTATTCTAATTCATTCGCACGAATGTATCCATTCCAATTCATTCGTACGATCCATTCTAATTCATTCGCACAATCTATTCTAATTCATTCGTCCGATCAATTCTAATTCATTAGCATGATCCATTCTAATTCATTCGTACGATCTATTCTATTTCATTCGTACAATCCATTCTTACTCAATCGTATGATCCATTCTAATCCATTCGCACAATCTATTCTAATTCATTCGTACGATCTGTTCTATTTCATTCGTACGATCCATTCTAATTCATACGATCCATTCTATTTCATTCATACGATCCATTTTAATTCATTCGCACGATCTATTCTAATTCATTCATACGATCCATTCTAATTCATTCGTACGATCCATTCTAATTTCTTCGTATGATCTATTCTAATTCCTTCGTACGATCCATTCTAATTCTTTCGTACGATCCATTCAAATTCATTCGCACAAATCTATCCATTCTAATTCATTCGTACGATCCATTCTAATTCATTCGGACGATCCATTCTAATTCATTAATACGATCCAATCTAATTCATTCATACGATCTATTCTAATTCATTCGCACGAATATATCCTTTCTAATTCATTCGTATGATCCATTCTAATTCATTCGCACAATCTATTCTAATTCATTAGTACGATCCATTCTAAGTCATTTGTACGATCCATTCTAATTCATTAGCACGATCCAAATTCATTTATCTGTACGATCTATTCTATTTCATTCGTACGATCCATTCTTATCGCACGATCCATTCTAATTCATTCGCACGATCCATTCTCCATTCTAATTCCTTCGTACGATCCATTCTAATTCCTTCGTATCCATTCTAATTCACTCATACGATCCATTCTAATTCATTCATACGATCCATTCTAATTCATTTGCATGAATGTATCCATTCTAATTCATTCGTACGATCCATTCTAATTCATTCACACAATCTATTCTAATTCATTCATACGATCCATCCGAATTCATTCGCACGAATGTATCCATTCTAATTTATTCGTACAATCCATTCTATTTCATTCGTACGATCCATTCTTACTCATTCGTACGATCCATTCGTATCCATTCTAATTCATTCGTACGATTTATTCTAATTCATTCGTACGATCCATTCTAATTCATTAATACGATCCAATCTAATTCATTCATACGATCCATTCTAATTCATTCGTACGATCCATTCTAATTCATTCGCACGAGCCATTCTAATTCATTCGCACGATCCATTCTAATTCATTCATACGATCCATTCTAATTCATTCGTACGATCCATTCTAATTCATTCGCACGATCCATTCTAATTCATTCGCACGAATGTATCCATTCTAATTCATTCGTATAATCCATTCTAATTCATTTACACGATCCATTCTAATTCATTCATACAATCCATTCTATTTCTTTTGCACGAATGTATCCATTCTAATTCATTCGTACGATCCATTCTATTTCATTCGTACGATCCATTCTAATTCATTCGTACAATCCATTCGAATTCATTCGCACGATCTATTCGAATTCATTCGCACGAATGTATCCACTCTAATTCATTCATACGATCCATTCTAATTCCTTCGTACGATCCATTCTAATTTATTCGTATGATCCATTCTATTTCATTCATATAATCCATTCTAATTCATACATAAGATCCATTCTAATTCATTCGCACAATCTATTCTTACGAATGGATCGTACGAATGAATTAGAATCGATCGTGCGAATGAATTAGAATGGATCGTACGAATGAATTAGAATAGATTGTGCGAATGAATTAGAATGGATCGTACGAATGAATTAGAATGGATCGTACGAATGAATTAGAATGGATCGTGCGAATGAATTAAAATGGATCGTACGAATGAAATAGAATGGATTCGCACGAATGTATCCATTCTAATTCATTCGCACGATCCATTCTAATTCATTCATACGATCCATTCTATTTCATTCGTACGATCCATTCTTACTCATTCGTACGATCCATTCTAATTCATTTGCACGAAGGTATCCATTCTAATCCATTCGCATTCACTCAAACGACCCATTCTAATTCATTCGTACGATCCATTCTAATTCCTTCGTACGATTCATGCAAATGAATTAGAATGGATCGTACGAATGAAATAGAATGGATCGTGCGAATGAATTAGAATGGATCGTACGAATGAATTAGAATGGACACATTCGTACGAATGAATTAGAATGGATCATACGAAGGAATTAGAATGGATCGTACGAATGAATTAGAATGGATCGTACGAATGAATTACAATGGTTCGTATAAATCAATTAGAATGGATCGTACGAATGAATTAGAATGGATCGTGCTAATGAATTAGAATGGATCGTGCGAATGAATTAGAATGGATCGTACGAATGAATTAGAATGGATCGTACGAATGAATTAGAATGGATCGTTCGAATGAATTAGAATAGATTGTGCGAATGAATTAGAATGGATCGTACGAATGAATTAGAATGGATCGTGCGAATAAATTAGAATGGATCGTATGAATGAATTAGAATGGATCGTGCGAATGAATTAGAATATGGATCGTACGAATGAATTCGAATGTATCCTTTCTAATTCATTCGAACGATCCATTCTAATTCCTTCGTACGATCCATTCTAATTCATTCGTACGATCCTTTCTAATTCATTCGCACGATCCATTCTAATTCATTCGTACGACATACGAATGAATTAGAATGGATTCATTCATGCGAATGAATTAGAATGGATCGTACGAATGAGTAAGAATGGATCGTACGAATGAATTAGAATGGATTGAGTTGATACATTCGTGCGAATGAATTAGAATGGATCGTACGAATGAATTAGATTGGATCGTATGAATGAATTATAATGGATCATGCGAATGAATTAGAATAGATCATACGAATGAATTAGAATGGATCGTACGAATGAATTAGAATGGATACATTCGTGCAAAAGAATTAGAATGTATTGTATGAATGAATTAGAATGGATCGTGCGAATGAATTAGAATGGAAACATTCGTGCTAATGAATTAGAATGGATCGTATGAATGAATTAGATTGGATCGTATGAATGAATTAGAATGGATCGTGCGAATGAATTAGAATGGATCGTATAAATGAATTAGAATGGATCGTTTGAATGAATTAGAATGGATCGTACTTATGAATTAGAATGGGTCATACGAATGAAATAGAATGGATCGTACGAAGGAATTAGAAAGGATCGTACAAACGAATTAGAATGGATCATATGAATGAAATAGAATAGATCGTACGAATGAATTAGAATGGATCGTATGAATGAATTAGATTGGATCGTATGAATGAATTAGAATGGATTGTACGAATGAAATAGAATAGATCGTACGAATGAATTAGAATGGATCATGCGAATGAATTAGAATGGGTCGTACGAATGAATTAGAATGGATACACGATCCAGATCCATTCTAATTCATTCGCACAATCTATTCTAATTCATTCGTAGGATCCATTCTAATTCATTACTATGATCCATTCTAATTCATTCATACGATCTATTCTAATTCATTCGTACAATCCATTCTAATTCATTCGCACGATCCATTCTAATTCATTCATACGATCCATTCTAATTCATTCGTGCGATCTATTCTATTTCATTCGTACAATCCATTCTTACTCAATCGTATGATCCATTCTAATCCATTCGCACAATCTATTCTAATTCATTCGTACGATCCATTCTATTTCATTCGTACGATCTATTCTATTTCATTCGTACAATCCATTCTAATTCATTCATACGATCCAATCTAATTCATTGATATGATCCATTCTAATTCATTCGTACGATCTATTCTATTTCATTCATACGATCCATTCTAAATCGTTTGTATGATCCTTTCTAATACCTTCGTACGATCCATTCTATTTCTTTCGTATGACCCATTCTAATTCATAAGTACGATCCATTCTAATTCATTCAAACGATCCATTCTAATTCATTCGTACAATCCATTCTAAATCATTCATACGATCCATTCTAATTAATTCGTATGATCCATTCTAATTCATTCATACGATCCATTCTAATTCATTCATATGATCCAATCTAATTCATTCATACGATCCATTCTAATTCATTCGCACGAATGTATCCATTCTAATTCATTCGCACGATCCATTCTAATTCATTCATACAATCCATTCTAATTCTTTTGCACGAATGTATCCATTCTAATTCATTCGTACGATCCATTCTAATTCATTCGTATGATCTATTCTAATTCATTCGCATGATCCATTATAATTCATTCATACGATCCAATCTAATTCATTCGTACGATCCATTCTAATTCATTCGGACGAATGTATCAACTCTAATTCATTCGTACGATCCATTCTAATTCAGTCATACATGTACGAATGAATTAGAATAGATACATTCGTGCGAATGAATTAGAATGGATCGTATGAATGAATTAGATTGGATCGTATGCATGAATTAGAATGGATCGTGCGAATGAATTAGAATGGATCGTACGAATGAATTAGAATGGATCGAACGAATGAATTAGAATGGATATATTCGTGCAAAAGAATTAGAATGGATTGTATGAATGAATTAGAATGGATCGTGTGAATGAATTAGAATGGATCATACGAATGAATTAGTATGGATACATTCGTGCGAAAGAATTAGAATAGATCGTATGAATGAATTAGGATGGATCGTATGAATGAAATAGAATGGATCGTACGAATGAATTAGAATGGATCGTGCGAATGAATTACAATGGATCGTACGAATGAATTAGAATGGATCGTACGAAGGAATTAGAATGGATCGTACGAATGAATTAGAAAGGATACATTCGAATTCATTCGTACGATCCATTCTAATTCCTTCGTACGATCCATATTCTAATTCATTCGCACGATCCATTCTAATTCATTCGCACGAATGAATTAGATTGGATCGTATGAATGAATTAGATTGGATCGTATAAATGAATTAGAATGGATCGTACGAATGAATTAGAATGGATCGTGCTAATGAATTAGAATGGATCGTGTGAATGAATTAGAATGGATCGTGCGAATGAATTTAAATGGATCGTACGAATGAATTAGAATGGATCGTACGAATGAATTAGAATGGATCGTTTGAATGAATTAGAATAGATTGTGCGAATGAATTAGAATGGATCGTACGAATGAATTAGAAAGGATACATTCGTGCGAATGAATTAGAATGGATCGTATGAGTGTGAATGAATTAGAATGGATCGTGCGAATGAATTAGAATGGATCGTATTAATGTATTAGAATGGATCGTGCGAATGAATTAGAATGGATCGTACGAATGAGTAAGAATGGATCGTGCGAATGAATTAGAATGGATTGTACGAATGAATTAGAATGGATCGTACGAATGAATTAGAATGGATACATTCGTGCGAATCCATTCTATTTCATTCGTATGATCCATTCTAATTCATTCGCACGATCCATTCTAATTCATTCATACGATCCATTCTAATTCATTCGTATGATCCATTCTAATTCATTCGTACGATCCATTCTAATTCATTTGCACAATCTATTCTAATTCATTCGTACGATCCATTCTAATTCATTCGCACGATCCATTCTAATTCATTCATACGATCCATTCTATTTCATTCGTACGATCCATTCTTACTCATTCGTACGATCCATTCTAATTCATTTGCACGAAGGTATCCATTCTAATTCATTCGTACTATCCATTTTAATTCCTTTGTACGATCCATTCTAATTCCTTCGTACGATCCATTCTAATTTCTTCGTACGATCCATTCTAATTCATTCGTACGATCCATTCTAATTCCTTTGTATGATCCATTCTAATTCATTCGTACGATTCATTCTAATTCAATCCATTCTAATTCATTCGTACGATCCATTCTTACTCATTTGTACGATCCATTCTAATTCATTCATACGATCCAATCTAATTCATTCATACGATCCAATCAAATTCATTAATACGATCCAATCTAATTCATTCATACGATCCATTCTAATTCCTTCGTACGATCCATTCTAATTCATACGATCCATTCTAATTCATTCGTAAGATCCATTCTAATTCATTCATACGATCTATTCTAATTCATTCATACAATCCATTCTAATTCCTTCGTACGATCCATTCTAATTCATTCATACGATCCATTCTAATTCATTCGTACGATCTATTCTATTTCATTCATACGATCCATTCTAATTCATTAATACGATCCATTCTAATTCATTCGCACGATCCATTCTAATTCATTCGCACTCATACGATCCATTCTAATTCATTCGTACGAATGAATTAGAGTGGATACATTCGTACAAATGAATTAGAATGGATCGTATGAATGAATTAAAGTGGATACATTCGTACAAATGAATTAGAATGGATCGTACGAATGAATTAAAAAGGATACATTCGTGCGAATGAATTAGAATGGATCATATGAATGAATTAGAATGGATCGTTTGAGTGAATGCGAATGGATCGTGCGAATGAATTAGAATGGATTGTACGAATGAATTAGAATGGATCGTACGAATGAATTAGAATGGATACATTCGTGCGAATCCATTCTATTTCATTCGTACGATCCATTCTAATTCATTCGCACGATCCATTCTAATTCATTCATACGATCCATTCTAATTCATTCGTACGATCCATTCTAATTCATTCGTACGATCCTTTCTAATTCATTCGCACAATCTATTCTAATTCATTCGTACGATCCATTCTAATTCATTCGCACGATCCATTCTAATTCATTCATACGATCCATTCTATTTCATTCGTACGATCCATTCTTACTCATTCGTACGATCCATTCTAATTCATTTGCACGAAGGTATCCATTCTAATTCATTCGTACTATCCATTCTAATTCCTTCGTACGATCCATTCTAATTCCTTCGTACGATCCATTCTAATTCATTCGTACGATCCATTCTAATTCCTTCGTATGATCCATTCTAATTCCTTCGTATGATCCATTCTAATTCATTCGTACGGTATGATTCATTCTAATTCATTCGTACGATTCATTCTAATTCAATCCATTCTAATTCATTCGTACGATCCATTCTAATTCATTCGTACGATCCATTCTAATTCATTCGTATGATTCATTCTAATTCAATCCATTCTAATTCATTCGTACGATCCAGTCTTACTCATTCGTACGATCCATTCTAATTCATTCGCACGAATGAATCCATTCTAATTCATTCGTATCATCCATTCTAATTCATTCGCATGAATGTATCCATTCTAATTCATTCGTACGATCCATTCTATCTCATTTGTACAATCCATTCTATTTCATTCGTACGATCCATTCTAATTCATTCGCACGATCCATTCTAATTCATTCGCATGATCCATTCTAATTCATTCGTACGATCGATTCTAATTCATTCATACGATCCATTCTAATTCATTCGCACGAATGTATCCATTCTAATTCATTCGTACGATCCATTCTAATTCATTCGTACGATCAATTCTAATTCATTCGTGCGAATGAATTAGAATGGATCGTATGAATGAATTAGAATGGATCGTGCGAATGAATTAGAATGGATCGTACGAATGTATTAGAATAGATTGTGCGAATGAATTAGAATGGATCGTACGAATGAATTAGAATGGATCGTATGAATGAATTAGAATGGATCGTACGAATGAATTAGAATGGATCGTACTAATGAATTAGAATAGATTGTGCGAATGAATTAGAATGGATCGTACGAATGAATTAGAAAGGATACATTCGTACAAATGAATTAGAATGGATCGTACGAATGAATTAGAATGGTTACATTCGTACAAATGAATTAGAATGGATCGTACGAATGAATTAGAATGGATACATTCGTGCGAATGAATTAGAATGGATCGTACGAATGAATTAGAATGGATCGTTTGAATGAATTAGAATGGATCGTACTTATGAATTAGAATGGGTCGTGCGAATGGATCGTGCGAATGAATTAGAATGGATTGTACGAATGAATTAGAATGGATCGTACGAATGAATTAGAATGGATACATTCGTGCGAATCCATTCTATTTCATTCGTACGATCCATTCTAATTCATTCGCACGATCCATTCTAATTCATTCATACGATCCATTCTAATTCATTCGTACGATCCATTCTAATTCATTCGTACGATCCATTCTAATTCATTCGTACGATCCATTCTAATTCCTTCGTTTGATACATTCTAATTCATTCATACGGTATGATTCATTCTAATTCATTCGTACGATTCATTCTAATTCAATCCATTCTAAATCATTCGTACGATCCATTCTAATTCATTCGTACGATCCATTCTAATTCATTCGTACGATTCATTCTAATTCTAATTCATTAGTACGATCCATTCTAATACCTTCGTACGATCCATTCTAATTCATTCGTACGATCCATTCTAATTCATTCGCACGATCCATTCTAATTCATTCGTACGATCCATTCTATTTCATTCATACGATCCATTCTAATTCATTCATACGATCTATTCTAATTCTTTCGCACGAATGTATCCATTCTAATTCATTCGTACGATCCATTCTAATTCATTCGCACGATCCATTCTAAATCATTCATACAATCCATTCTAATTCTTTTGCACGAATGTATCCATTCTAATTCATTCGTTCGATCCATTCTAATTCATTCGTACGATCCATTCTAATTCATTCGCACGATCCATTCTAATTCATGCATACGATCCAATCTAATTCATTCATATGATCCATTCTAATTCATTCGCACGAATGTATTCATTCTAATTCATTACAAATGAATTAGAATGGATCGTACGAATAAATTAGAATGGATCGTACGAATGAATTAGAATGGATCGTACGAATGAATTAGGATGGATCGTATGAATGAATTAGAATAGATTGTGCGAATGAATTAGAATGGATCGTACGAATGAATTAGAATGGATACATTCATGCGAATGAAATAGAATGGATCGTATGAATGAATTAGAATAGATCGTATGAATGAATTAGAATGGATCGTGCGAATGAATTAGAATGGATCGTACGAATGAATTAGAATAGATTGTGCGAATGAATTAGAATGGATCGCACGAATGAATTAGAATGGATCGTACGAATGAATTAGAATGGATTGTATGAATGAATTAGAATAGATCGTATGAATAAATTAGAATGGATCTTACGAATGAATTAGAATGGAACGTACGAATGAATTAAAATGGATCGTACGAATGAATTAGAATGGATACATTCGTGCAAATGAATTAGAATGGATACATTCATGGGAATGAATTAGACTGGATCGTACAAAGGAATTAGAATGGATCATACGAATGAAATATAATGGGTCGTACAAAGGAATTAGAATGGATCGTACGCAGGAATTAGAATGGTTTCTACGAAGGAATTAGAATGGATCATACGAATGAATTAGAATGGAACGTACGAATGAATTAAAATGGATCGTACGAATGAATTAGAATGGATACATTCGTGCAAATGAATTAGAATGGATACATTCATGGGAATGAATTAGAATGGATCGTACGAATGAGTAAGAATGGATCGTACGAATGAAATAGAATGGATCGTACGGATGAATTAGAATGGATCGTGCGAATGAATTAGAATGGATCGTACGAATGAGTAAGAATGGATCGTACGAATGAAATAGAATGGATCGTACGGATGAATTAGAATGGATCGTGCGAATGAATTAGAATGGATCGTACGAATGAGTAAGAATGGATCGTATGAATGAAATAGAATGGATCGTGCGAATAAATTAGAATGGATCGAACGAATGAATTAGAATGGATCATAGGAATGAATTAGAATGGATCGTACGAATGAATTAGAATGGATCGTATGAATGAATTAGAATGGATCGTGCGAATGAATTAGAATGGATTATATGAATGAAATAGAATGGATCATACGAATAAAATAGAATGGATCGTACGAAGGAATTAGAATGGATCGGATGAATGAATTAGAGTGGATACATTCGTGCGAATGAATTCGAATAGATCGTGCGAATGAATTAGAGTGGATTGTACGAATGAATTAGAATGGATCGTACGAATGAAATAGAATGGATCGTACGAATGAATTAGAATGGATACATTCGTGCAAAAGAAATAGAATGGATTGTATGAATGAATTAGAATGGATCATACGAATGAATTAGAATGGATACATTCGTGCGAATGAATTAGAATGGATCGTGCGAATGAATTAGAATGGATCGTACGAATGAATTAGAATGGATACATTCGTGCAAAAGAATTAGAATGGATTGTACGAATGAATTAGAATGGATCGTATGAATGAATTAGAATGGATCGTTTGAATGAATTAGAATGGATCGTATTAATGAATTAGAATGGATCGTACGAATGAATTTGAATGGATCGTACGAATGAATTAGAATAGATTGTGCGAATGAAATAGAATAGATCGTACGAATGAATTAGAATGGATCGTACGAATGAATTAGAATGGATCGTACGAATGAATTAGAATGGATTTTATGAATGAATTAGAATGGATCGTGCGAATGAATTATAATGGATCATACGAATGAATTAGAATGGATCGTACGAATGAATTAGAATGGATTGAATTAGAATGAATCATACGAATGAATTAGAATGAATCATACCGTACGAATGAATTAGAATGGATCATACGAAGGAATTAGAATGGATCGTGCGAATAAATTTGAATAGATCGTATGAATGAATTAGAATAGATTGTGCGAATGAATTAGAATGGATCGTACGAATGAATTAGAATGGATACATTCGTGCGAATGAATTAGAATGGATCGTATGAATGAATTAGAATCGATCGTACGAATGAATTAGAATGGATCATGCGAATGAATTAGAATAGATACATTCGTGCGAATGAATTAGAATGGATCATACGAATGAATTAGAATGGATCGTGCGAATGAATTAGAATGGATCGTGCGAATGAATTAGAATGGATCGTGCGAATGAATTAGAATGGATCGTACGAATGAATTAGAATGGATCGTACGAATGAATTAGAATGGATCGTTCGAATGAATTAGAATATATTGTGCGAATGAATTAGAATGGATACCTTCGTGCAAATGAATTAGAATGGATCGTACGAATGAGTAAGAATGGATCGTACGAATGAAATAGAATGGATCATATGAATGAATTAGAATGGATCGTGCGAATGAATTAGAATGGATCGTACGAATGAATTAGAATAGATTGTGCGAATGAATTAGAATGGATCGTACGAATGAATTAGAATGGATTGTACGAATGCATTAGAATGGATCGTATGAATGAATTAGAATGGATCGTGCGAATGAATTAGAATGGATCGTACGAATGAAATAGAATGGATTCGCATGAATGTATCTATTCTAATTCATTCGTACGATCCATTCTAATTCATTCGTACAATCCATTCTTATTAATTCGCACGATCCATTCTTACTCATTCGTACGATCCATTCTAATTCATTCGCACGATCCATTCTAATTCATTAATACGATCCATTCTAATTCATTCGCACGATCCATTCTAATTCATTTACACTCATACGATCCATTCTAATTCATTCGCACGAATGTATCCTTTCTAATTCATACGTACGATCCATTCTAATTCATTCGCACAATCTATTCTAATTCATTCGAACGATCCATTCTAAGTTATTCGTACGATCCATTCTAATTCATTCGTACGATCCATTCTAATTCATTCGCACGATCCATTCTAATTCATTAATACGATCCAATCTAATTCATTCATACGATCCATTCTAATTCATTCGTACGATCCATTCTAATTCATTCGCACGATCCATTCTAATTCATTCGCACGATCCATTCTAATTCATTTGTACGAATGTAGCCACTCTAATTCATTCATACGATCCATTCTAATTCATTCGCACGAATGTATCCATTCCAATTCATTCGTACGATCCATTCTATTTCATTCGTACGATCCATTCTAATTCATTCAATCCATTCTAATTCATTCGTACAATCCATTCTAATTCATTCGCACGATCTGTTCGCATTCACTCAAACGATCCATTCTAATTCATTCATATGATCCATTCTAATTCATTCGCACGAATGTATCCATTCTAATTCATTCGTATGATCCATTCTAATTCATTCGTACGATCCATTCTAATTCATTCGCACAATCTATTCTAATTCATTCGTACGATCAATTCTAATTCATTAGCAGGATCCATTCTAATTCCTTCGTACGATCCATTCTAATTCCTTCGTACGATCCATTCTAATTCATTCGTCTGATCCATTCTACTTCATTCATATGATCCATTCTAATTCATTCGTATTAATGAATTTGAATGGATCGTATGAATGAATTAGATTGGATCGTATGAATGAATTAGAATGGATAGTACGAATGAAATAGAATGGATTGTATGAATGAATTAGAATGGATCGTACGTATGAATTAGAATGGATCGTGCGAATGAATTAGAATGGATCGTATGAATGAATTAGAGTAGATACATTCGTACGAAGGAATTAGAATGGATCGTACGAATGAATTAGAATGGATCGTACGAATGAATTAGAATAGATCGTATGAATGAATTAGAATGGATCGTGCGAATGAATTAGAATGGATCGTACGAATGAATTAGAATGGATCGAACGAATGAATTAGAATGGGTACATTCGTGCAAAAGAATTAGAATGGATTGTATGAATGAATTAGAGTTGATACATTCGTGCGAATGAATTAGAATGGATCATACGAATGAATTAGAGTTGATACATTCGTGTGAATGAATTAAAATGGATAATACGAATGAGTAAGAATGGATCGTAGAATTAGAATGGATCGTATGAATGAATTAGAATGGATCGTACGAATGAATTAGAAAGGATACATTCGTGCGAATGAATTAGAATGGATCGTACGAATGAGTAAGAATGGATCGTACGAATGAAATAGAATGGATCGTACGGATGAATTAGAATGGATCGTGCGAATGAATTAGAATGGATCGTACGAATGAGTAAGAATGGATCGTATGAATGAATTAGAATGGATCGTGCGAATGAATTAGAATGGAACGTACGAATGAGTAAGAATGGATCGTATGAATGAATTAGAATGGATCGTGCGAATAAATTAGAATGGATCGAACGAATGAATTAGAATGGATCATACGAATGAACTAGAATGGATCGTATGAATGAACTAGAATGGATCGTGCGAATGAATTAGAATGGATTATATGAATGAAATAGAATGGATCATACGAATAAAATAGAATAGATCGTACGAAGGAATTATAACGGATCGTATGAATGAATTAGAGTGGATACATTGAATGAATTAGAGTGGATACATTCGTACAAATGAATTAGAATGGATCATACGAATGAATTAGAATAGATACATTCGTGCGAATGAATTAGAATGGATCATATGAATGAAATAGAATGGATTGTACGAATGAGATAGAATGGATCGTACGAATGAATTAGAATGGATACATTCATGCGAATGAATTAGAATGGATCATACGAATGAATTAGAATGGATTCATTCGTGCGAATGAATTAGAATGGATCGTACGAATGAGTAAGAATGGATCGTACGAATGAATTAGAATTGATTGAATTAGAATGAATCGTACGAATGAATTAGAATGGATCGTAGGAATGATGGATCGTATTAATGAATTAGAATGGATCGTGGGAATGAATTAGAATGGATCGTACGAATGAGTAAGAATGGATCGTGCGAATGAATTAGAATGGATCATATGAAAGAATTAGAATGGATTGTATGAATGAATTAGAATGGATCGTGCGAATGAATTAGAATGGATACATTCGTGCGAATGAATTAGAATGGATCGTATGAATGAATTAGATTGGATCGTATGAATGAATTAGAATGGATCGTGCGAATGAATTAGAATGGATCGTACGAATGAATTAGAATGGATCGTACGAATGAATTAGAATGGATCGTATGAATTAGAATGGATCGTACGAAGGAATTAGAATGGATCGTATGAATGAATTAGATTGGATCGTATTAATGAATTTGAATGGATCGTATGAATGAATTAGATTGGATCGTATGATCGAATTAGAATGGATCTTGCGAATGAATTAGAATGGATCGTGCGAATGAATTAGAATGGATCGTACGAATGAATTAGAATGGATCGTACGAAGGAATTAGAATGGATCGTACGAATGAATTAGAATAGATCGTACGAATGAATTAGAATGGATACGAATGGATCGTACGAATGAGTAAGAATGAATCGTACGAATGAAATAGAATGGATCGTATGAATGAATTAGAATGGATTGAATTAGAATGAATCGTACGAATGAATTAGAATGGATCGTACGAATGAATTAGAATAGATCGTACGAATGAATTAGAATGGATCGTTCAAATAAATTAGGATGGATAGTACGAATGAATTAGAATGGATACCTTTGTGCAAATGAATTAGAATGGATCGTACGAATGAGTAAGAATGGATCGTACGAATGAAATAGAATGGATCGTATGAATGAATTAGAATGGATCGTGCGAATGAATTAAAATGGATCGTACGAATGAATTAGAATAGATTGTGCGAATGAATTAGAATGGATCGTACGAATGAATTAGAATGGATCGTACGAATGAATTAGAATGGATCGTATGAATGAATTAGAATGGATCGTGCGAATGAATAAGAATGGATCGTACAAATGAAATTAGAATGGATCATATGAATGAATTAGAATGGATCGTGCGAATAAATTAGAATGGATCGTATGAATGAATTAGAATAGATTGTGCGAATGAAATAGAATGGATTGTACGAATGAGATAGAATGGATCATGCGAATGAATTAGAATGGATCGTGCGAATGAATTAGAATGGATCGTACGAATGAAATAGAATGGATTGTACGAATGAGATAGAATGGATCGTACGAATGAATTAGAATGGATACATTCATGCGAATGAATTAGAATGGATCATACGAATGAATTAGAATGGATTCATTCGTGCGAATGAATTAGAATGGATCGTTCGAATGAGTAAGAATGGATCGTACGAATGAATTAGAATGGATTGAATTAGAATGAATTATACGAATGAATTAGAATGGATCGTACGAATGAATTAGAATAGATTGTGCGAATGAATTAGAATGGATCGTACGAATGAATTGGAATGGATACATTCGTGCGAATGAATTAGAATGGATCATATGAATGAATTAGAGTGGATATATTCGTACAAATGAATTAGAATGGATCGTACGAATGAATTAGAATGGATACATTCGTGCGAATGAATTAGAATGGATCATATGAATGAATTAGAATGGATCGTTTGAGTGAATTAGAATAGATTGTGCGAATGAATTAGAATGGATCGTACGAATGAATTAGAATGGATCGTGCGAATAAATTAGAATGGATCGTATGAATGAATTAGAATGGATCGTGCGAATGAATTAGAATATAGATCGGACGAATGAATTAGAATGGATCGTACGAATGAATTCGAATGTATCCTTTCTAATTCATTCGTACGATCCATTCTAATTCATTCGTACGATCCATTCTAATTCATTCGTACGATCCATTCTAATTCATTCGCACGATCCATTCTAATTCATTCGCACGATCCATTCTAATTCATTCATACAATTCATTCTAATTCTTTTGCACGAATGTATCCATTCTAATTCATTCGTACGATCCATTCTAATTCATTCGTACGATCCATTCTAATTCATTCGCACAATCCATTCTAATTCATTCACACTCATACGATCCATTCTAATTCATTCGCAGGAATGTATCCTTTCTAATTCATTCGTACGATCCATTCTAATTCATTCGCACAATCTATTCTAATTCATTCGAACGATCCATTCTTAGTCACTCATACGATCCATTCTAATTCATTCGTACGATCCATTCTAATTCATTCGCACGATCCATTCTATTTCATTCGTACGATCCATTCTAATTCATTCGCACGAATGTATCCATTCCAATTCATTCGTACGATCCATTCTAATTCATTCGCACAATCTATTCTAATTCATTCGTACGATCAATTCTAATTCATTCGCACGTATCCATTCTAATTCATTCATACGATCCATTCTATTTCATTCGTACGATCCATTCATACTCATTCATACGATCCCTTCTAATTCATTCGTACGATCCATTCTAATTCATTCGTACGATCCATTCTAATTCATTCGCACAATCTATACGTTCCATTCTAATTCATTCGTAAGATTCATTCTAATTCATTCGCACGATCGTATGAATGAATTAGAGTTGATACATTCGTGTGAATGAATTAAAATGGATAATACGAATGAGTAAGAATGGATCATAGAATTAGAATGGATCGTATGAATGAATTAGAATGGATACATACGAATGAATTAGAATGGATCGTATGAATGAATTAGAATGGATCGTGCGAATGAATTAGAATGGATCTGGATCATGTATCCATTCTAATTCATTCGTACGACCCATTCTAATTCATTCGCATGATCCATTTTAATTCATTCGTACGATCTATTCTAATCCATTCTACATTCTAATCGATCGTACGAATGAATTAGAATGGATCGTATGAATGAATTAGATTGGATCGTATGAATGAATTAGAATGGATTATACGAATGAAATAGAATAGATCGTACGAATGAATTAGAATGGATCGTTCGAATGAATTAGAATGGATCGTATGAATGAATTAGATTGGATCGTATGAATGAATTAGAATGGATTGTACGAATTAAATAGAATAGATCGTACGAATGAATTAGAATGGATCGTGCGAAAGAATTAGAATGGGTCGTACGAATGAATTAGAATGGATACACGATCCAGATCCATTCTAATTCATTCGCACAATCTATTCTAATTCATTCGTAGGATCCATTCTAATTCATTACTACGATCCATTATAATTCATTCGTACGATCCATTCTAATTCATTCGCACGATCCATTCTAATTCATTCATACGATCCATTCTATTTCATTCGTATGATCCATTCTTACTCATTCGTACGATCCATTATAATTCATTTGCACGAAGGTATCCATTCTAATTCATTCGTACTATCCATTCTAATTCATTCGTACTATCCATTCTAATTCCTTCGTACGATCCATTCTAATTCCTTCGTACGATCCATTCTAATTCATTCGTACGATCCATTCTAATTCATTCGTACGATCCATTCTAATTCATTCGTTCGATCCATTCTAATTCATTCGTACGATCCATTCTAATTCATTCGCATGATCCATTCTAATTCATGCATACGATCCAATCTAATTCATTCATATGATCCATTCTAATTCATTCGCACGAATGTATCCATTCTAATTCATTCGTACATATATGAATGAATTAGAATGGATCGTACGAATGAATTAGAATGGATCGTATGAATGAATTAGAATGGATCGTGCGAATGAATTAGAATGGATCGTATGAATGAATTAGAATGGATCGTATGAGTGAATTAGAATGGATATGAAGGAATTAGAATGGATCGTACGAACGAATTAGAATGGAGAATGGATCGTGCGAATGAATTAGAATGGATCATACGAAGGAATTAGAATGGATCGTACGAATGAATTAGAATGGATCGTACGAATGAATTAGAATGGATCGTACGAAGGAACTAGAATGGATCGTACGAAGGAATTAGAATGGATAGTAAGAATGAATTAGAATGGATACCTTCGTGCAAATGAATTAGAATGGATCGTACGAATGAGTAAGAATGGATCGTACGAATGAAATAGAATGGATCGTATGAATGAATTAGAATGGATCGTGCGAATGAATTAGAATGGATCGTACGAATGAATTAGAATAGATTGTGTGAATGAATTAGAATGGATCGTACGAATGAATTAGAATGGATCGTACGAATGAATTAGAATGGATCGTGCGAATGAATTAGAATGGATCGTACGAATGAAGTAGAATGGATTCGCACGAATGTATCCATTCTAATTCATTCGTACGATCCATTCTAATTCATTCGTACAATCCATTCTAATTCATTCGCACGATCCATTCGCATTCACTCAAACGATCCATTCTAATTCATTCATATGATCCATTCTAATTCATTCGTACGATCCATTCTAATTCATTCGTACGATCCATTCTAATTCATTCGCATAATCTATTCTAATTCATTCGTACGATCCATTCTAATTCATTCGCACGATCCATTCTAATTCATTCATACGATCCATTCTATTTCATTCTAATTCATTCGTACGATCTATTCTATTTCATTCGTACAATCCATTCTAATTCATTCATACGATCCAATCTAATTCATTCGTACGATCCATTCTAATTCATTCGTACGATTCATTCTAATTCAATCCATTCTAATTCATTCGTACGATTTATTCTTACTCATTCGTACGATCCAAATTCATTTATCCGTACGATCTATTCTATTTCATTTGTACGATCCATTCTTATCGCACGATCCATTCTAATTCATTCGCACGATCCATTCTCCATTCTAATTGATCGTACGAATGAATTAGAATGGATCGTATGAATGAATTAGATTGGATCGTATGAATGAATTAGAATGGATTGTACGAATGAAATAGAATAGATCGTACGAATGAATTAGAATGAAATAGAATGGATCGTATGAATGAATTAGAATGGATCGTGCGAATGAATTAGAATGGATCATACGAATGAATTAGAATAGATTGTGCGAATGAATTAGAATGGATCGTACGAATGAATTAGAATGGATCGTACGAATAAATTAGAATGGATCATATGAATGAATTAGAATGGATCGTTTGAGTGAATGTGAATGGATCGTGCGAATGAATTAGAATGGATTGTACGAATGAATTAGAATGGATCGTACGAATGAATTAGAATGGATACATTCGTGCGAATCCATTCTATTTCATTCGTACGATCCATTCTAATTCATTCGCACGATCCATTCTAATTCATTCATACGATCCATTCTAATTCATTCGTACGATCCATTCTAATTCATTCGTACGATCCATTCTAATTCATTCGCACAATCTATTCTAATTCATTCGTACGATCCATTCTAATTCATTCGCACGATCCATTCTAATTCATTCATACGATCCATTCTATTTCATTCGTACGATCCATTCTTACTCATTCGTACGATCCATTCTAATTCATTTGCACGAAGGTATCCATTCTAATTCATTCGTACTATCCATTCTAATTCCTTCGTACGATCCATTCTAATTCCTTCGTACGATCCATTCTAATTCATAAGTACGATCCATTCTAATTCATTCAAACGATCCATTCTAATTCATTCGTACGATCCATTTTAATTCATTCGTACGATCCATTCTAATTCATTCGCACGATCCATTCTAATTCATTCGTACGATCCATTCTATTTGTTAGGTTTGATGTGGTCTACAGCTCGTAAAACCCTAGGTTTGGCTATATTTGGTTGATAGTTTATTTAGGATTGTATAAAGGTACGTATTATTATACGTGTTCTATTTAAAGAACTTAAAGAGCCATGGCTATATAGTAGTCCATCTGAGTGGGAGATTCAGTGGGTCGGTCCTATGAGCCTAAATCGTTCACAGCTCTGATTTGGGTTGGTCGCCCTATCAGGATAAGCTGTTGGAATGACAGAGCATGAGAATCTCCATAATGGTCATTACCAGGCACAGTGTCTGTGGCCGAACAGAACCAACACGGTGCACAGATCGGTGAGCAGACACTGGTGCACATAGCCGTGTTTCTGCTTAGGGTAATCGGTCCTAAACCCTAAGGAACCGTGACCGGTGGACTAACCAGTTGTGTGTAACTTTGGTTCACCAACGTGTGAGGGATCTAACCACGACCCAATACCACGGTGCGCTGGGTTACCGGGCTGATGTTGCATCGGCACGCCACTCTTGCAAGCCATCCATATCCTTATCGGTAGGTGCGTTCCTTGGTATGACATACGCCGCACTAAACCCAGGTCTGGTGGTCAGCAGTTGAGCTGTTGACCGGATCCGGTTGCTTGGCCAAAGCGATCGGAGGTGCGATGTGATAGTCAACCTGGAAGGAACCTAGTCATATGGTCACTCGAGTCTGACGGTGCTCTCCACCGCTCGAGTTGACTCATGGCACCAAGTGGAGGGACATTGTATTACCAATACTAAGCGGAGAACAGGGGTATGCGAGAGAGCTTAATAAGTCTGGGAGAATTGGAGTGCAGCCTGCGTCGTACTCTGGGTGGCCACGCAGGTTAACCGGGACCCAGAGGATTGACAGGAATACTCGGGTAGTGTGTCGATCGGGTTCGGTTGGAAGCTATGAATCCTAGTCCCTGAAGGTTCCACCCTATCCACGATCATTACGGATCAATACTTTTTCCTTGTCTCACAGCATATTATGAGTTGAAGAAATAATGCCTAATCGTCCTGTGTTCCGTGAGTGCATCGCACTGGAGCATGGTGGTAGCACAGGACTAAGTGTGTTCACTAGGCGGCAACCCTAGAGTAGTGTAGAGACATACGATGTTGCCATTATACCATGAGGAGTCCATTCCGTGTGTGCGTGTTGCACTAGAACGCAGAATGCGAGTTTAGTAATTTTTACTATAGGGCACCCCACCTTTTACTAAGGGCACCCTAGTAAATAATAAAAATACTATTCATCATCCCATGGTGTATTGACTTGTTGCTGATGCCGATGAGGTGCCCTAAGTGTTAGGGTGCATTATCGTGCACGTAGATGGGCTATACAATGTCCCGCATGAGGTGAACGACCACTAGATGCATGGGGGCATTTTGGTTATTTCAAAATATCCCGCATGCCCTAGTGGCCGCCATCCTCACTAGGGCTAGCATGCATGGCCATCAAACTTATAATTAAGGGATTAATTCAGATTTGAATGATTTTGAATCATCTCCTTAATTGCAACAATTCTAATATGGCAACTAGTAATAAAAAGGGGCATTGAATTTGAGAGTAATGAGGGAGAGAGAGAGGAACGGTTTCAAATGACAAGAGAGAGTGAGGGGCACGACTTTCAGATCTGAAAATGGTGCATCTTTCTCATATTTCCAATGAAGAACCAAAGCCCCTTCGCTTATGGTTCGGATTTTTGTCATCTCTCTCTCTCTCGGGTTCATCTCTTCTCTCTCCCTCATCTTCTTCTCCAAGTGTGTGTGTGAGATTGATGGAGATAGCTTGCACTCTGAGGCACTCAGAGATTAGAGTGCAAGGATCCAGGATGATATGTGAGATCGGGTGAATCCGATGAGATTCATTTCTCTCTTGCATGAGGATCCGGCTCGAGATTCCTGCCCAGATTTTACGGGCAGATCTGCACTGTTTTGATCACTGCAGGAGCTATAGAAGTCCAAATGACTTCAAACCGGTTGCAAACTCTTGGCGTTGAAGTCTTCTTTCCGGTAAATCAAGTTTCGCTCCATTCCGATATCGGGATAGAAAGTTATAGCCTTTGCACTGAAAGGTGTTCGTGCAGATCCGAATTTGTCTTTATCAATATTGAAGCAATTCTTCGCGGTGTTAAATCCCGCACGAAGGTATAACCTACTAACCCCTAGATCTATCATAATGCATACATATGATATATGTCAATCATTTCGATAGATGACTATAGGGGTTCGATTCGTATTTGTTTTATCATTTACGCATATGATTAATATGAATGAAAATTTTTAAAATGTACCGCACACCGAAACGATCTTCGGGATCAACTCCACCTTCCGCTGCGCCTCCGATATCATTCCAACACTATTTCATTCATACGATCCATTCTAATTCATTCATACGTACGAATGAATTAGAATGGATCGTACTAATGAATTAGAATAGATTGTGAGAATGAATTAGAATGGATCGTACGAATGAATTAGAATGGATACATTCATGCGAATGAATTAGAATGGATCGTACGAATGAAATAGAATGGATTGTACGAATGAGATAGAATGGATCGTACGAATGAATTAGAATGGATACATTCATGCGAATGAATTAGAATGGATCAAACGAATGAATTAGAATGGATTCATTCGTGCGAATGAATTAGAATGGATCGTACAAATGAGTAAGAATGGATCGTACGAATGAATTAGAATGGATTGAATTAGAATGAATCGTACGAATGAATTAGAATGGATCGTACGAATGAATTAGAATGGATCGTGCGAATGAATTAGAATGGGTCGTACGAATGAATTAGAATGGATACACGATCCAGATCCATTCTAATTCATTCGCACGACCCATTCTAATTCATTCGCACGATCCATTCTAATTCATTCGTATGATCCATTCTAATCCATTCGCACAATCTACTCTAATTCATTCGTACGATCCATTCTATTTCATTTGCACGAAGGTATCCATTCTAATTCATACAATCCATTCTAATTCATTCGTACGATCCAATCTAATTCATTCATACAATCCATTCTAATTCATTCGTACGAATGAATTAGAATGGATTGAATTAGAATGAATCGTATGAATGAATTAGAATGGATTGTGTGAATGAATTAGAATGGATCGTATGAATGAATTGGAATGGATCGTGCGAATGAATTAGAATGGATCGTAGGAATGAAATATAATGGATCGTATGAATGAATTAGAGTTGATACATTCGTGTGAATGAATTAAAATGGATAATACGAATGAGTAAGAATGGATCGTAGAATTAGAATGGATCGTATGAATGAATTAGAATGGATACATACGAATGAATTAGAATGCATCGTATGAATGAATTAGAATGGATCGTGCGAATGAATTAGAATAGATCGTACGAATGAAATAGAATGGATCGTATGAATGAATTAGAATGGATCGTGCGAATGAATTAGAATGGATCGTACGAATGAATTAGAATAGATTGTGCGAATGAATTAGAATGGATCGTACGAATGAATTAGAATGGATCGTACGAATGAATTAGAATGGATCATAATAATGAATTAGAATGGATCGTTTGAGTGAATGCGAATGAATCGTGCGAATGAATTAGAATGGATTGTACGAATGAATTAGAATGGATCGTACGAATGAATTAGAATGGATACATTCGTGCGAATCCATTCTATTTCATTCGTACGATCCATTCTAATTCATTCGCACGATCCATTCTAATTCATTCATACGATCCATTCTAATTCATTCGTACGATCCATTCTAATTCATTCGTACGATCCATTCTAATTCATTAGCACAATCTATTCTAATTCATTCGTACGATCCATTCTAATTCATTCGCACGATCCATTCTAATTCATTCGCACGATCTATTCTAATTCATTCGTACGATCCATTCTAATTCATTCGCACGATCCATTCTAATTCATTCATACGATCCATTCTATTTCATTCGTACGATCCATTCTAATTCATTCGTACGATCCATTCTAATTCATTCGTATGATTCATTCTAATTCAATCCATTCTAATTCATTCGTACGATCCATTCTTACTCATTCGTACGATCCATTCTAATTCATTCGCACGAATGAATCCATTCTAATTCATTCGTATGATCCATTCTAATTCATTCGCATGAATGTATCCATTCTAATTCATTCGTACGATCCATTCTAATTCAATCATATGATCCATTCTAATTCATTCGTATGATCCATTCTAATTCATTCGCACGAATGTATCGATTCTAATTCATTCGTACGATCCATTCTAATTCATTCGCACAATCTATTCTAATTCATTCATACGATCCATTCTAATTTATTCGCACGATCCATTCTAATTCATTCATACGATCAATTCTAATTCGTAGAATGGATCGTACGAATGAATTAGAATGGATACATTCGTGCGAATGAATTAGAATGGATTGTACGAATAAATTAGAATGGATCGTACGAATGAATTAGAATATGGATCGTACGAAGGAATTAGAATGGATCGTACGAATGAATTAGAATGGATACATTCGTGCGAAAGAATTAGAATAGATCGTATGAATGAATTAGAATGGATCGTACGAAGGAATTAGAATAGATCGTACGAAGAAATTAGAATGGATCGTACGAATGAATTAGAATGGATCGTATGAATGAATTAGAATGGATCGTGCGAATGAATTAAAATGGATCGTACGAAGGAATTAGAATGGATCATGCGAATGAATTAGAATAGATCATACGAATGAATTAGAATGGATCGTACGAATGAATTAGAATGGATACATTCGTGAAAAAGAATTAGAATGGATTGTATGAATGAATTAGAAATGATCGTTTGAGTGAATGCGAATGGATCGTGCGAATGAATTAGAATGGATTGTACGAATGAATTAGAATGGATCGTACGAATGAATTAGAATGGATACATTCGTGCGAATCCATTCTATTTCATTCGTACGATCCATTCTAATTCATTCGCACGATCCATTCTAATTCATTCATACGATCCATTCTAATTCAATCGTACGATCCATTCTAATTCATTCGTACGATCCATTCTAATTCATTCGTACGATCCATTCTAATTCATTCGCACAATCTATTTTAATTCATTAGAACGATCCATTCTAATTCATTCGTACGATCCATTCTAATTCATTCGTACGATCTATTCTATTTCATTCGTACAATCCATTCTTACTCAATCGTATGATCCATTCTAATCCATTCGGACAATCTACTCTAATTCATTCGTACGATCCATTCTATTTCATTTGCACGAAGGTATCCATTCTGATTCATACAATCCATTCTAATTCATTCATACGATCCATTCTAATTCATTCGTACGATCCATTCTAATTCATTAGCACGATCCATTCTAATTCATTCGTACGATCCATTCTAATTCATTCGTACGATCCATTCTAATTCCTTCGTATGATCCATTCTAATTCATTCGTACGGTATGATTCATTCTAATTCATTCGTATGATTCATTCTAATTCAATCCATTGTAATTCATTCGTACGATCCATTCTAATTCATTCGTACGATTGATTCTAATTCAATCCATTCTAATTCATTCGTACGATCCATTCTTACTCATTCGTACGATCCATTCTAATTCATTCGCACGAATGAATCCATTCTAATTCATTCGTATGATCCATTCTAATTCATTCGCATGAATGTATCCATTCTAATTCATTCGTACGATCCATTCTATCTCATTCGTACAATCCATTCTATTTCATTCATACGATCCATTCTAATTCATTCGCACAATCTATTCTAAATCATTCGTACGATCCATTCTAATTCATTCGCACGATCCATTCTAATTCATTCATACGATCCATTCTATTTCATTCGTACGATCCATTCTTACTCATTCGTACGATCCATTCTAATTCATTTGCAGGAAGGTATCCATTCTAATTCATTCGTACTATCCATTCTAATTCCTTCGTACGATCCACTCTAATTCATTCATATGATCCATTCTAATTCATTCGTACGATCCATTCTAATTCATTCGTACGATCCATTCTAATTCATTCGCACAATCTATTCTAATTCATTCGTACGATCCATTCTAATTCATTCGCACGATCCATTCTAATTCATTCGCACAATCTATTCTAATTCATTCATACGATCCATTCTAATTAGAATGGATCGTATGAATGAATTAGAATAGATCGTGCGAATGAATTAGAATGGATCGTACGAATGAAATAGAATGGATACATTCGTGCGAATGAATTAGAATGGATCATATGAATGAATTAGAATGGATCGTTTGAGTGAATGCGAATGGATCGTGCGAATGAATTAGAATGGATTGTACGAATGAATTAGAATGGATCGTACGAATGAATTAGAATGGATACATTCGTGCGAATCCATTCTATTTCATTCGTACGATCCATTCTAATTCATTCGTACGATCCATTCTAATTCATTCGTACGATCCATTCTAATTCATTCGTACGATCCATTCTAATTCATTCGCACAATCTATTCTAATTCATTCGTACGATCCATTCTAATTCATTCGCACGATCCATTCTAATTCATTCATACGATCCATTCGATTTCATTCGTACGATCCATTCTTACTCATTCGTACGATCCATTCTAATTCATTTGCACGAAGGTATCCATTCTAATTCATTCGTACTATCCATTTTAATTCCTTCGTACGATCCATTCTAATTCCTTCGTACGATCCATTCTAATTCATTCATACGATTGAGTAAGAATGGATTGTACGAATGAAATAGAATAGATCATACGAATGAATTAGAATGGATCATGCTAATGAATTAGAATTGATCGTACGAATGAATTAGAATAGATTGTGCGAATGAATTAGAATGGATCGTACGAATGAATTGGAATGGATACATTCGTGCGAATGAATTAGAATGGATCGTATGAATGAATTAGAGTGGATACATTCGTACAAATGAATTAGAATGGATCGTACGAATGAATTAGAATGGATACATTCGTGCGAATGAATTAGAATGGATCATATGAATGAATTAGAATGGATCGTTTGAGTGAATGCGAATGGATCGTGCGAATGAAATAGAATGGATTCGCACGAATGTATCCATTCTAATTCATTCGTACGATCCATTCTAATTCATTCGTACAATCCATTCTAATTCATTCGCACGATCCATTCGCATTCACTCAAACGATCCATTCTAATTCATTCATATGATCCATTCTAATTCATTCGCACGAATGTATCCATTCTAATTCATTCGTACGATCCATTCTAATTCATTTGTACGAATGTATCCACTCTAATTCATTCATACGATCCATTCTAATTCATTCGCATGAATGTATCCATTCCAATTCATTCGTACGATCCATTCTAATTCATTCGCACAATGTATTCTAATTCATTCGTACGATCAATTCTAATTCATTAGCATGATCCATTCTAATTCATTCGTACGATCTATTCTATTTCATTCGTACAATCCATTCTTACTCAATCGTATGATCCATTCTAATCCATTCGCACAATCTATTCTAATTCATTCGTACGATCCATTCTATTTCATTCGTACGATCCATTCTAATTCATACGATCCATTCTATTTCATTCATACGATCCATTTTAATTCATTCGCACGATCCATTCTAATTCATTCATACGATCCATTCTAATTCATTCGTACGATTCATTCTAATTCATTCATACGATCTATTCTAATTCATTCGCACGAATATATCCTTTCTAATTCATTCGTACGATCCAAATTCATTTATCCGTACGATCCATTCTTATCGTACGATCCATTCTAATTCAATCCATTCTAATTTATTCGTACGATCCATTCTAATTCATTCGTACGATCCATTCTAATTCATTCGTACGATTCATTCTAATTCAATCCATTCTAATTCATTCGTACGATCCATTCTATTTCATTCGTACGATCCATTCTTACTCATTCGTACGATCCATTCGTATCCATTCTAATTCATTCGTACGATCTATTCTAATTCATTCATACGATCCATTCTAATTCCTTCGTACGATCCATTCTAATTCATTCGTACGATCCATTCTAATTCATTCGCACGATCCATTCTAATTCATTTGTACGATCCATTCTATTTCATTCATACGATCCATTCTAATTCATTCATACGATCTATTCTAATTCTCTCGCACGAATGTATCCATTTTAATTCATTCGTACGATCCATTCTAATTCATTCGCACGATCCATTCTAATTCATTCATACAATCCATTCTAATTCTTTTGCACGAATGTATCCATTCTAATTCATTCGTTCGATCCATTCTAATTCATTCGTACGATCCGTTCTAATTCATTCGCACGATCTATTCTAATTCATGCATACGATCCAATCTAATTCATTCATACGATCCATTCTAATTCATTCGCACGAATGTATCCATTCTAATGTATTCGTACATGTATGAATAAATTAGAATGGATTGTACGAATGAATTAGAGTTGATACATTCATACGAATGAATTAGAATGGATCGTATGAATGAATTAGAATCGATCGTACGAATGAATTAGAATGGATACCTTCGTGCAAATGAATTAGAATGGATCGTACGAATGAGTAAGAATGGATCGTACAATTGAAATAGAATGGATCGTATGAATGAATTAGAATGGATCGTGCGAATGAATTAGAATGGATCGTACGAATGAAATAGAATGGATTCGCACGAATGTATCCATTCTAATTCATTCACACGATCCATTCTAATTCATTCGTACAATCCATTCTAATTCATTCGCACGATCCATTCGCATTCACTCAAACGACCCATTCTAATTCATAAGTACGATCCATTCTAATTCATTCAAACGATCCATTCTAACTCATTCGTACGATCCATTCTAATTCATTCGCACGAATGTATTCATTCTAATTCATTCGTACGATCCATTCTAATTCATTTGTACGAATGTATCCATTCTAATTCATTCGTACGATCCATTCTAATTCATTTGTACGAATGTATCCACTCTAATTCATTCATACGATCCATTCTAATTCATTTGTACGATCCATTCTAATTCATTCGCACAATCTATTCTAATTCATTCGTACGATCCATTCTAATTCATTCGCACGATCCATTCTAATTCATTCATACGATCCATTCTATTTCATTCATACGATCCATTCTTACTCATTCGTACGATCCATTCTAATTCATTTGCACGAAGGTATCCATTCTAATTCATTCGCACGAATGTATCCTTTCTAATTCATTCGTACGATCCATTCTAATTCATTCGCACAATCTATTCTAATTCCTTCGTACGATCCATTCTAATTCATTCCCATGAATGTATCCATTCTAATTGATACGTACGATCCATTCTATTTCATTCGTATGATCCATTCTTACTCATTCGTACGATCCAATCTATTTCATTCATACGATCCATTCTACGATCCATTCTAATTCATTCGTACGTTCCATTCTAATTCATTAGCACGATCAATGCTAATTCATTCGTACAATCCATTCTATTTCATTCGTACGATCCATTCTTACTCATTCGTATGATCCATTCTAATTCATTCGCACGAATGTATCCATTCTAATTCATTCGTACAATCCATTCTTACTCATTCGTAATGAATTAGAATGGATACATTCATGCAAAAGAATTAGAATGGATTGTATGAATGAATTAGAATGGATCGTGCAAATGAATTAGAATAAATCGTGCGAATGAATTAGAATGGATCGTACGAATGAATTAGAATAGATTGTGCGAATGAATTAGAATGGATCGTACGAATGAATTAGAATGGATACATTTGTGCGAATGAATTAGAATTAGAATGAATTGGAATGGATCGTACGAATGAATTAGAGTGGATCGTACGAATGAATTAGAATGGATACATTCGTGCCAATGAATTAGAATGGATCTTACGAATGAGTAAGAATGGATCGTACGAATGAGATAGAATGGATTGTACGAATGAGATAGATAAGATTGTACGAATGAATTAGAATGGATACATTCATTCGAATGAATTAGAATGGATCATACGAATGAATTAGAATGGATTCATTCGTGCGAATGAATTAGAATGGATCGTACGAATAAGTAAGAATGGATCGTACGAATGAATTAGAATGGATTGAATTAGAATGAATCGTACGAATGAATTAGAATGGATCGTACGAATGAATTAGAATGGATCGTGCGAACGAATTAGAATGGATTGAATTAGAATGAATCGTACGAATGAATTAGAATGAATCATACCGTACGAATGAATTAGAATGGATCATACGAAGGAATTAGAATGGATTGTACGAATGAATTAGAATGGATATATTCATGCGAATGAATTAGAATGGATCATACGAATGAATTAGAATGGACTCATTCGTGCGAATGAATTAGAATGGATCGTACGAATGAGTAAGAATGGATCGTACGAATGAATTAGAATGGATTGAATTAGAATGAATCGTATGAATGAATTAGAATGAATCATACCGTACGAATGAATTAGAATGGATCATACGAAGGAATTAGAATGGATCGTACGAATGAATTAGAATGGATCGTACGAATGAATTAGAATGGATCGTACGAATGAATTAGAATGGATCGTATGAATGAATTAGAATGGATCGTGCGAATGAATTAAAATAGATCGTATGAATGAAATTGAATGGATCGTATGAATTAGAATGGATCGTATGAATGAATTAGAATGGATCGTATGAATGAATTAGAATGGATCGTGCGAATGAATTAGAATGGATCGTACGAATGAATTAGAATAGATTGTGCGAATGAATTAGAAAGGATCGTACGAATGAATTAGAATGGATCGTACGAATGAATTAGAATGGATTGTTCGAATGAATTAGAATAGATTGTGCGAATGAATTAGAATGGATCGTACGAATGAATTAGAAAGGATATATTCGTGCGAATGAATTAGAATGGATCGTATGAGTGTGAATGAATTAGAATGGATCGTGCGAATAAATTAGAATGGATCGTACGAATGAGTAAGAATGGATCGTGCGAATGAATTAGAATGGATCATATGAATGAATTAGAATGGATCGTATGAATGAATTAGAATGGATCGTGCGAATAAATTAGAATGGATCGTATGAATGAATTAGAATAGATTGTGCGAATGATCCATTCTAATTCATTCATACGATCCATTCTAATTCATTCATACGATCCATTCTAATTCATTCGTACGATCTATTCTAATTCATTTGCACGAAGGTATCCATTCTAATTCATTCGTACTATCCATTCTAATTCCTTCGTACGATCCATTCTAATTCCTTCGTACAATCCATTTCAATTCATTCACACGATCCATTCTAATTCATTCATACGATCCATTCTATTTCATTCGTAGGATCCATTCTAATTCAGTCGTACGATCCATATTAATTCATTCGTATGATCCATTATAATTCATTCGCATGAATGTATCCATTCTAATTCATTCGTACGATCCATTCTATCTCATTCGTACAATCCATTCTATTTCATTCGTACGATCCATTCTAATTCATTCGCACGATCCATTCTAAGTCATTCGCACGATCTATTCTAATTCATTAGCACGATCATTCATACGAATGAATTAGAATGGATCGTATGAATGAATTAGAATGGATCGTATGAATGAATTAGAATGGATTGTACGAATGAAATAGAAAAGATCGTACGAATGAATTAGAATGGATCGTGCGAATGAATTAGAATGGATCGTGCGAATGAATTAGAATGGATCGTACGAATGAATTAGAATGGATCGTATGAATGAATTAGAATGGATCATACGAATGAATTAGAATGGATACATTCGTGCGAATGAATTAGAATGGATCGTGCGAATGAATTAGAATGGATCGTACGAAGGAATTAGAATGGATCGTACGAAGGAATTAGAATGGATAGTACGAATGAATTAGAATGGATACCTTCGTGCAAATGAATTAGAATGGATCGTACGAATAAGTAAGAATGGATCGTACGAATGAAATAGAATGGATCATATGAATGAATTAGAATGGATCGTGCGAATGAATTAGAATGAATCGTACGAATGAATTAGAATAGATTGTGCGAATGAATTAGAATGGATCGTACGAATGAATTAGAATGGATCGTACGAATGAATTAGAATGGATCGTATGAATAAATTAGAATGGATCGTGCGAATGAATTAGAATGGATCGTACGAATGAAATAGAATGGATTCGCACGAATGTATCCATTCTAATTCATTCGTACGATCCATTCTAATTCATTCGTACAATCCATTCTAATTCATTCGCACGATCCATTCGCATTCACTCAAACGATCCATTCTAATTCATTCATATGATCCATTCTAATTCATTCGCACGAATGTATCCATTCTAATTCATTCGTACGATCCATTCTAATTCATTTGTACGAATGTATCCACTCTAATTCATTCATACGATCCATTCTAATTCATTCGCACGAATGTATCCATTCCAATTCATTCGTACGATCCATTCTAATTCATTCGCACAATCAATTCTAATTCATTCGTACGATCTATTCTAATTCATTAGCATGATCCATTCTAATTCATTCGTATGATCTATTCTATTTCATTCGTACAATCCATTCTTACTCAATCGTATGATCTATTCTAATCCATTCGCACAATCTATTATTCATTGGTACGATCCATTCTATTTCATTCGCACGATCCATTCTAATTCATACGATCCATTCTATTATATTCATACGATCCATTTTAATTCATTCGCACGATCCATTCTAATTCATTCATACGATCCATTCTAATTCATTCGTACGATCCATTCTAATTTCTTCGTATGATCTATTCTAATTCCTTCGTACGATCCATTCTAATTCATTCATACGATCCATTCTTACTCATTCGTACGATCCATTCTAATTCATTCGCACGATCCATTCTAATTCATCCATACGATCCTTTCTATTTCATTCGTACGATCCATTCTTACTCATTCGTACGATCCATTCTAATTCATTCGCACGAATGTATCCATTCTAATTCATTCGTACGATCCATTCTATTTCATTCGTACGATCCATTCTAATTCATTCGTACAATCCATTCTAATTCATTCGCACGATCTATTCGAATTCATTCGCACGAATGTATCCACTCTAATTCATTCATACGATCCATTCTAATTCCTTCGTACGATCCATTCTAATTCATTCGTACGATCCATTCTAATTCATTCGCACAATCTATTCTAATTCATTCGCACGATCCATATGATCCATTCTAATTCATTTGTACGAATGTATCCACTCTATCTCATTCGTATAATCCATTCTATTTCATTCGTACGATCCTTTCTAATTCATTCGCACGATCCATTCTAATTCATTCGTACAATCTATTCTAATTCATTCGTACGATCAATTCTAATTCATTAGCATGATCCATTCTAATTCATTCGTACGAATGAAATAGAATAGATCGTACGAATGAATTAGAATGGATCATGCTAATGAATTAGAATTGATCGTACAAATGAATTAGAATAGATTGTGCGAATGAATTAGAATGGATCGTACGAATGAATTGGAATGGATACATTCGTGTGAATGAATTAGAATGGATCGTATGAATGAATTAGAGTGGATACATTCGTACAAATGAATTAGAATGGATCGTACGAATGAATTAGAATAGATACATTCGTGCGAATGAATTATAATGGATCATGCGAATGAATTAGAATGGATCGTGCGAATGAATTAGAATGGATCGTACGAATGAAATAGAATGGATTGTACGAATGAGATAGAATGGATCGTACGAATGAATTAGAATGGATACATTCATGCGAATGAATTAGAATGGATCATACGAATGAATTAGAATGGATTCATTCGTGCGAATGAATTAGAATGGATCGTACGAATGAGTAAGAATGGATCGTACGAATGAATTAGAATGGATTGAATTAGAATGATCGTACGAATGAATTAGAATGGATCGTTTGAATGAATTAGAATGGATCGTACTTATGAATTAATGGGTCATACGAATGAAATAGAATGGATCGTACGAAGGAATTAGAAAGGATCGTACAAACGAATTAGAATGGATCGTATGAATGAAATAGAATAGATCGTACGAATGAATTAGAATGGATCGTATGAATGAATTAGATTGGATCGTATGAATGAATTAGAATGGATTGTACGAATGAAATAGAATAGATCGTACGAATGAATTAGAATGGATCGTGCGAATGAATTAGAATAGGTCGTACGAATGAATTAGAATGGATACACGATCCTGATCCATTCTAATTCATTCCCACAATCTATTCTAATTCATTCGTAGGATCCATTCTAATTCATTACTACGATCCATTCTAATTCATTCAAACGATCCATTCTAATTCATTTCTTATGATCCATTCTAATTCATTCGCACGATCCATTCTAATTTATTCATACGATCCATTCTAATTCATTCGTATGTATCCATTCTAATTCATTCATACGATCCATTCTAATTCTACGATCCATTCTTACTCATTCGTATTATCCATTTTAATTCATTCACACGAATGTATCAACTCTAATTCATTCGTATGATCCATTCTAATTCATTCGCACGAATGTATCCATTCTAATTCATTCGTACGATCCATTCTAATTCATTCGTACGATCCATTCTAATTCCTTCGCATGATCCATTCTAATTCATTCGCACGAATGTATCCATTCCAATTCATTCGTACGATCCATTCTAATTCATTCGTACGATCCATTCTAATTCCTTCGTATGATCCATTCTAATTCATTCGCACGAATGTATCCATTCTAATTCATTCGTACGATCCATTCTAATTCATTCGTACGATCCATTCTAAATCCTTCGTATGATCCATTCTAATTCATTCGTATGATCAATTCTAATTCATACGATCCATTCTAATTCATTCGCACAATCTATTCTAATTTATTCGTACGATCCATTCTAAATCATTCGCACGAATGTATCCATTCTAATTCATTCGTACGATCCATTCTAATTCATTCATACGATCCATTCTAATTCATTCGCATGAATGTATCCATTCTAATTCATTCGTACGATCCATTCTAATTCATTCGCACAATCTATTCTAATTCATTCATACGATCCATCCTAATTCATTCGCACGAATGTATCCATTCTAATTCATTCGTACAATCCATTCTATTTCATTCGTACGATCCATTCTTACTCATTCGTACGATCCATTCGTAGATCCATTCTAATTCATTCGTATGATCCATTCTAATTCATTCGCACAATCTATTCTAATTCATTCGTACGATCCATTCTAATTCATTCGCACGATCCATTCTAATTCATTCGTTCGATCCATTCAAATTAATTCGTACGATCCATTCTAATTCATTCGCACGATCCATTCTAATTCATGCATACGATCCAATCTAATTCATTCATACGATCCATTCTAATTTATTCGTATGGATGAAATAGAATGGATCATACGAATGAAATAGAATGGATCGTACGAAGGAATTAGAATGGATCGTATGAATGAATTAGAGTGGATACATTCGTGCGAATGAATTCGAATAGATCGTGCGAATGAATTAGAATGGATTGTACGAATGAATTAGAATGGATCGTACGAATGAAATAGAATGGATCGTACGAATGAATTAGAATGGATACATTCGTGCAAAAGAAATAGAATGGATTGTATGAATGAACTAGAATGGATCGTGTGAATGAATTAGAATGGATCATACTAATGAATTAGAATGGATACATTCGTGCGAATGAATTAGAATGGATCGTGCGAATGAATTAGAATGGATCGTACGAATGAATTAGAATGGATCGTATGAATGAATTAGAATGGATCGTGCGAATGAATTAGAATGGATCGTGCGAATGAATTAGAATGGATCGTACGAATGAATTAGAATGGATCGTATGAATGAATTAGATTGGATCGTATTAATGAATTAGAATGGATCGTACGAATGAATTAGAATAGATCGTACGAATGAATTAGAATGGATACGAATGGATCGTACGAATGAGTAAGAATGGATCGTACGAATGAAATAGAATGGATTGTACGAATGAATTAGAATGGATACATTCGTGCGAATGAATTAGGATGGATCGTATGAATGAATTAGAATGGATCGTACGAATGTATTAGAATGGATTGAATTAGAATGAATCGTACGAATGAATTAGAATGAATCATACCGTACGAATGAATTAGAATGGATCATACGAAGGAATTAGAATAGATCGTACGAATGAATTAGATTGGATCGTACGAATGAATTAGAATGGATCGTACGAAGGTATTAGAATGGATCGTACGAAGGAATTAGAATGGATAGTACGAATGAATTAGAATGGATACCTTCGTGCAAATGAATTAGAATGGATCGTACGAATGAGTAAGAATGGATCGTACGAATGAAATAGAATGGATCGTATGAATGAATTAGAATGGATCATGCAAATGAATTAGAATGGATCGTGCGAATGAATTAGAATGGATCGTACGAATGAAATAGAATGGATTGTACGAATGAGATAGAATGGATCGTACGAATGAATTAGAATAGATTGTGCGAATGAAATAGAATGGATCGTACGAATGAATTAGAATGGATCGTATGAATGAATTAGAATGGATCGTGCGAATGAATTAGAATGGATCGTACGAATGAAATAGAATGGATACATTCGTGCGAATGAATTAGAATGGATCATATGAATAAATTAGAATGGATCGTTTGAGTGAATGCGAATGGATCGTGCGAATGAATTAGAATGGATTGTACGAATTATTAGAATGGATCGTACGAATGAATTAGAATGGATACATTCGTGCGAATCCATTCTATTTCATTCGTACGATCCATTCTAATTCATTCGCACGATCCATTCTAATTCATTCATACGATACATTCTAATTCATTCGTACGATCCATTCTAATTCATTCGTACGATCCATTCTAATTTATTCGCACAATCTATTCTAATTCATTCGTACGATCCATTCTAATTCATTCGCACGATCCATTCTAATTCATTCATACGATCCATTCTATTTCATTCGTACGATCCATTCTAATTCATTCGTACTATCCATTCTAATTCCTTCGTACGATCCATTCTAATTCCTTCGTACGATCCATTCTAATTCATTCGTACGATCCATTCTAATTCATTCGTACGATCCATTCTAATTCCTTTGTATGATCCATTCTAATTCATTCGTACGGTATGATTCATTCTAATTCATTCGTACGATTCATTCTAATTCAATCCATTCTAATTTATTCGTACGATTCATTCTAATTCAATCCATTCTAATTCATTCGTACGATCCATTCTTACTCATTCGTACGATCCATTCTAATTCATTCGCACGAATGAATCCATTCTAATTCATTCGTATGATCCATTCTAATTCATTCGCATGAATGTATCCATTCTAATTCATTCGTACGATCCATTCTATCTCATTAGTACGATCCATTCTAATTCATTCGTACGATCCATTCTAATTCATTCATACGATCCATTCTATTTCATTCGTACGATCCATTCTTACTCATTCGTACGATCCATTCTAATTCATTTGCAAGAAGGTATCTATTCTAATTCATTCATACTATCCATTCTAATTCCTTCGTACGATCCATTCTAATTCCTTCGTACGATTCATTCTAATTCATTCATACGATCCATTCTAATTCATTCGTACGATCCATTCTAATTCCTTCGTATGATCCATTCTAATTCATTCGTACGGTATGATTCATTCTAATTCATTCGTACGATTCATTCTAATTCAATCCATTCTAATTCATTCGTACGATCCATTATAATTCATTCGTACGATCCCTTCTAATTCATTCGTATGATTCATTCTAATTCAATCCATTCTAATTCATTCGTACGATCCATTCTTACTCATTCGTACGATCCATTCTAATTCATTCGCACGAATGAATCCATTCTAATTCATTCGTATGATCCATTCTAATTACTTCGCTTGAATGTATCCATTCTAATTGATTCGTACGATCCATTCTATCTCATTCGTACAATCCATTCTATTTCATTCGTACGATCCATTCTAATTCATTCGCACGATCCATTCTAATTCATTCGCATGATCCATTCTAATTCATTCGTACGATCGATTCTAATTCATTCGTACGATCCATTCTAATTCATTCGTATGATCCATTCTAATTCATTCGCACAATCTATTCTAATTCATTCGTACGAATGAATTCATTCGTACGATCCATTCTAATTCCTTCGTACGATCCATATTCTAATTCATTCGTACGATCCATTCTAATTCATTCACACGATCCATTCTAATTCATTCATACGATCCATTCTAATTCATTCGTACGATCCATTCTAATTCATTCATACGATCCATTCTAATTCATTCGCACAATCCATTCTAATTCATTCGTACTATGATTCATTCTAATTCATTCGTACGATTCATTCTAATTCAATCCATTCCAATTCCTTCGTACGATCCATTCTAATTCATTCGTACGATCCATTCTAATTCATTCGCACGATCCATTCTAATTCATTCGTACGATCCATTCTATTTCATTTATACGATCCATTCTAATTCATTTATACGATCAATTCTAATTCATTCGCACGATCCATTCTAATTCATTCGCATGATCCATTCTAATTCATTCGTACGATCGATTCTAATTCATTCATACGATCCATTCTAATTCATTCGCACGAATGTATCCATTCTAATTCATTCGTACGATCCATTCTAATTCATTCATACGATCCATCCTAATTCATTCACACGAATGTATCTATTCTAATTCATTCGTACAATCCATTCTATTTCATTCGTACGATCCATTCTTACTCATTCGTACGATCCATTCATATCCATTCTAATTCATTCGTACGATCTATTCTAATTCATTCATACGATCCATTCTAATTCATTAATACGATCCAATCTAATTCATTCATACGATCCATTCTAATTCATTCGTATGGTCCATTCTAATTCATTCGCACGATCCATTCTAATTCATTCATACGATCCATTCTAATTCATTCGTACGATCCATTCTAATTCATTCATACGATCCATTCTAATTCATTCATATGATCCATTCTAATTCATTCGTACGGTATGATTCATTCTAATTCATTCGTACGATTCATTCTAATTCAATCCATTCTAATTCATTCGTACGATCCATTCTATTTCATTCATACGATCCATTCTAATTCATTCATACGATCCATTCTAATTCATTCGTACGATCCATTCTAATTCATTCGTACAATCCATTCTAATTCATTCGCACGATCCATTCGCATTCACTCAAAAGATCCATTCTAATTCATTCATATGATCCATTCTAATTCATTCGCACGAATGTATCCATTCCAATTCATTCGTACGATCAATTCTAATTCATTCGCATGATCTATTCGAGAATGGATCATATTAATGAATTAGAATGGATCGTGCGAATGAATTAGAATGGATCGTACGAATGAGTAAGAATGGATCGTGCGAATGAATTAGAATGGATCATATGAATGAATTAGAATGGATCGTATGAATGAATTAGAATGGATCGTACGAATGAATTCGAATGGATCGTACGAATGAATTAGAATGGATCGTTTGAGTGAATTAGAATGGATCGTGCGAATGAATTAGAATGGATCGTACGAATGAATTAGAATGGATACATTCGTGCGAATCCATTCTATTTCATTCGTACGTTCCATTCTAATTCATTCGCACGATCCATTCTAATTCATTCATACGATCCATTCTAATTCATTCGTACGATCCATTCTAATTCATTCGTGCGAATAAATTAGAATGGATCATACGAATGAGTAAGAATGGATCGTACGAATGAAATAGAATGGATTGTACGAATGAATTAGAATGGATCATACGAATGAATTAGAAAAGATTGTATGAATGAATTAGAATGGATACATTCGTGCGAATGAATTAGAATGGATCGTACGAATGAATTAGAATAGATCGTGCGAATAAATTAGAATGGATCGTACGAATGAATTAGAATTGATTGTGCGAATGAATTAGAATGGATCGTATGAATGAATTAGATTATGATCCATTTTATTTCATTCGTATGATCCATTCTAATTCCTTCGTACAATCTAATTCATTCATACGATCCATTCTAATTCATTCGCACGAATGTATCCATTCAAATTCATTCGTACGATCCATTCTAATTCATTCGCACGATCCATTCTAATTCATTCGTACGATCCATTCTAATTCATTTATACGATCCAATCTAATTCATTCATACAATCTATTCTAATTCATTTGCACGAATTTATCCATTCTAATTCATTCGTACGATCCATTCTAATTCATTCACACAATCTATTCTAATTCATTCGCACAATCTATTCTAATTCATTCGTACAATCCATTCGAATTCATTTGTACGATCCATTCTAATTCATTCGTACGATTCATTCTAATTCAATCCATTCAAATTCATTCGTACGATCCATTCTTACTCATTCGTACGATCCATTCTAATTCATTCGCACGAATGAATCCATTCTAATTCATTCGTATGATCCATTCTAATTCATTCGCATGAATGTATCCATTCTAATTCATTCGTACGATCCATTTTAATTCATAAGTACGATCCATTCTAATTCATTCAAACGATCCATTCTAAATCATTCGTATGATCCATTCTAATTCATTCGCACGATCCATTCTAATTCATTTGTACGAATGTAGCCACTCTAATTCATTCGTACGATTCATTCTAATTCAATCCATTCTAATTCATTCGTACGATCCATTCTTACTCATTCGTACGATCCATTCTAATTCATTCGCACGAATGAATCCATTCTAATTCATTCGTATGATCCATTCTAATTCATTCGCATGATTGTATCCATTCTAATTCATTCGTACGATCCATTCTAATTCATTCATATGATCCATTCTAATTCATTCGTATGATCCATTCTAATTCATTCGCACGAATGTATCCATTCTAATTCATTCGTACGATCCATTTTAATTCATTCGCACAATCTATTCTAATTCATTCATACGATCCATTCTAATTTATTCGCACGATCCATTCTAATTCATTCATACGATCCATTCTAATTCGTAGAATGGATCGTACGAATGAATTAGAATGGATACATTCATGCGAATGAATTAGAATGGATTGTACGAATAAATTAGAATGGATCGTACGAATGAATTAGAATATGGATCGTACGAAGGAATTAGAATGGATCGTACGTATGAATTAGAATGGATCGTGCGAATGAATTAGAATGGATCGTATGAATGAATTAGAGTAGATACATTCGTACGAAGGAATTAGAATGGATCGTACGAATGAATTAGAATGGATTATATGATTGAATTAGAATGGATCGTACGAATGAATTATAATGGATCATGCGAATGAATTAGAATAGATCATACGATTGAATTAGAATGGATCGTACGAATGAATTAGAATGGATACATTCGTGCAAAAGAATTAGAATGGATTGTATGAATGAATTAGAATGGATCGTGCGAATGAATTAGAATGGATACATTCGTGCGAATGAATTAGAATGGATCGTAGGAATGAATTAGAATGGATCGTATGAATGAATTAGAATGGATCGTGCGAATAAATTAGAATGGATCGTATGAATGAATTAGAATAGATTGTGCTAATGAAATAGAATGGATTGTACGAATGAGATAGAATGGATCGTACGAATGAATTAGAATGGATACATTCATGCGAATGAATTAGAATGGATCATACGAATGAATTAGAATGGATTCATTCGTGCGAATGAATTAGAATGGATCGTACGAATGAGTAAGAATGGATCATACGAATGAATTAGAATGGATTGAATTAGAATGAATCGTACGAATGAATTAGAATGGATCGTACGAATGAATTAGAATGGATCATACGAATGAATTAGAATGGATTGAATTAGAATGAATCGTACGAATGAATTAGAATGAATCATACCGTACGAATGAATTAGAATGGATCATACGAAGGAATTAGAATGGATCGTACGAATGAATTAGAATGGATCGTACGAATGAAGTAGAATGGATCGTACGAAGGAATTAGAATGGATCGTACGAAGGAATTAGAATGGATAGTACGAATGAATTAGAATGGATACCTTCGTGCAAATGAATTAGAATGGATCGTACGAATGAGTAAGAATGGATCGTACGAATGAAATAGAATGGATCGTATGAATGAATTAGCATGGATTGTGCGAATGAATTAGAATGGATCGTACGAATGAATTAGAATAGATTGTGCGAATGAATTAGAATGGATCGTACGAATGAATTAGAATGGATCGTACGAATGAATTAGAATAGATTGTGCGAATGAATTAGAATGAATCATACCGTACGAATGAATTAGAATGGATCATACGAAGGAATTAGAATGGATCGTACGAATGAATTAGAATGGATCGTACGAAGGAATTAGAATGGATCGTACGAACGAATTAGAATGGATAGTACGAATGAATTAGAATGGATACCTTCGTGCAAATGAATTAGAATGGATCGTACGAATGAGTAAGAATGGATCGTACGAATGAAATGGAATGGATCGTATGAATGAATTAGAATAGATCGTGCGAATGAATTAGAATGGATCGTACGAATGAATTCGAATAGATTGTGCGAATGAATTAGAATGGATCGTACGAATGAATTAGAATGGATCGTACGAATGAATTAGAATGGATCGTATGAATGAATTAGAATGGATCGTGCGAATGAATTAGAATATATCGTACGAATGAATTAGAATATGGATCGTACAAAGGAATTAGAATGGATCGTATGAATGAATTAGAATGGATCGTGCGAATGAATTAAAATGGATCGTATGAATGAAATAGAATGGATCGTATGAATTAGAATGGATCGTATGAATGAATTAGAATGGATCGTATGAATGAATTAGAATGGATCGTGCGAATAAATTAGAATGGATCGTATGAATGAATTAGAATAGATTGTGCTAATGAAATAGAATGGACTGTACGAATGAGATAGAATGGATCGTACGAATGAATTAGAATGGATACATTCATGCTAATGAATTAGAATGGATCATACGAATGAATTAGAATGGATTCATTCGTGCGAATGAACTAGAATGAATCGTACGAATAAGTAAGAATGGATCGTACGAATGAATTAGAATGGATTGAATTAGAATGAATCGTACGAATGAATTAGAATGGATCGTACGAATGAATTAGAATGGATCGTACGAATGAATTAGAATGGATTGAATTAGAATGAATCGTACGAATGAATTAGAATGAATCATACCGTACGAATGAATTAGAATGGATCATACGAAGGAATTAGAATGGATCGTACGAATGAATTAGAATGGATCGTACGAATGAATTAGAATGGATCGTACGAAGGAATTAGAATGGATCGTACGAAGGAATTAGAATGGATAATACGAATGAATTAGAATGGATACCTTCGTGCAAATGAATTAGAATGGATCGTACGAATGAGTAAGAATGGATCGTACGAATGAAATAGAATGGATCGAATGAATGAATTTGAATGGATCGTACGAAGGAATTAGAATGGATCGTACGAAGGAATTAGAATAGATCATACGAAGAAATTAGAATGGATCGTACGAATGAATTAGAATGGATCTTATGAATGAATTAGAATGGATCGTGCGAATGAATTAAAATGGATCGTATGAATGAAATAGAATGGATCGTATGAATTAGAATGGATCGTACGAATGAAATAGAATAAATCGTACGAATGAATTAGAATAGATTGTGCGAATGGATTAGAATGGATCATACGATTGAGTAAGAATGGATTGTACGAATGAAATAGAATAGATCGTACGAATGAATTAGAATGGATCATGCTAATGAATTAGAATTGATCGTACGAATGAATTAGAATAGATTGTGCGAATGAATTAGAATGGATCGTACGAATGAATTGGAATGGATACATTCGTGTGAATGAATTAGAATGGATCGTATGAATGAATTAGAGTGGATACATTCGTACAAATGAATTAGAATGGATCGTACGAATGAATTACAATGGATACATTCGTGCGAATGAATTAGAATGGATCATATGAATGAATTAGAATGGATCGTTTGAGTGAATGCGAATGGATCGTGCGAATGAATTAGAATGGATTGTACGAATGAATTAGAATGGATCGTACGAATGAATTAGAATGGATACATTCGTGCGAATCCATTCTATTTCATTCGTATGATCCATTCTAATTCATTCGCACGATCCATTCTAATTCATTCATACGATCCATTCTAATTCATTCGTACGATTCATTCTAATTCATTCGTACGATCCATTCTAAATCCTTCGTATGATCCATTCTAATTCATTCGTACGGTATGATTCATTCTAATTCATTCGTACGATTCATTCTAATTCAATCCATTCTAATTCATTCGTACGATCCATTCTAAGTCATTCGTACGATCCATTCTAATTCATTCGTACGATTCATTCTAATTCAATCCATTCTAATTCATTCGTACGATCCATTCTTACTCATCGTATGCATGAATTAGAATGGATCGTGCGAATGAATTAGAATGGATCGTACGAATGAAATAGAATGGATCGAACGAATGAATTAGAATGGATACATTCGTGCGAATGAATTAGAATGGATCATACAAATTAGTAAGAATGGATCGTACGAATGAAATAGAATGGATTGTACGAATGAATTAGAATGGATCGTACGAATGAATTAGAATGGATCGTGCAAATGAATTAGAATGGATCGTATTAATGAATTTGAATGGATCGTACGAATGAATTAGAATGGAACGTACGAATGAATTAGAATGGATCGTAGAATGGATCGTATGAATGAATTAGATTGGATCGTACGAATGAGTAAGAATGGATCATACGAATGAATTAGAATGGATCGTACGAATGAATTAGAATAGATACATTTCGTACGATCCATTCTAATTCATTCGTACGATCTATTCTAATTCATTCATGCAATCCATTCTAATTCATTCGTACGAAGGAATTAGAAGGATCGTATGAATGAATTAGAATGGATCCTGCGAATGAAATAGAATGAATCGTACTTATGAATTAGAATGGATCGTACGAATGAATTAGAATGGATTGTACGAATGAATTAGAATAGATTGTGCGAATGAATTAGAATGGATCGTACGAATGAATTAGAATGGATAAATTCATGCAAATGAATTAGAATGGATTATATGAATGAATTAGATTGGATCGTATAAATGAATTAGAATGGATCGTACGAATGAATTAGAATAGATCGTACGAATGAATTAGAATGGATACGAATGGATCGTACGAATGAGTAAGAATGGATCGTACGAATGAAATAGAATGGATTGTACGAATGAATTAGAATAGATACATTCGTGCGAATGAATTAGGATGGATCGTATGAATGAATTAGAATAGATTGTGCGAATGAATTAGAATGGATCGTACGAATGAATTAGAATGGATAGATTCGTGCGAATGAATTTGAATGGATCATACAAATGAGTAAGAATGGATTGACTTAGAATGAATTAGAATGGATCGTACGAATGAATTAGAATGGATCGTATGAATGAATTAGAATGGATCATGCGAATGAATTAGAAGGGATCGTGCGAATGAATTAGAATGGATCGTACGAATGAATTAGAATGGATCGTATGAATGAATTAGATTGGATCGTATTAATGAATTAGAATGGATCGTACGAATGAATTAGAATAGATCGTACGAATGAATTAGAATGGATACGAATGGATCGTACGAATGAGTAAGAATGGATCGTACGAATGAAATAGAATGGATTGTACGAATGAATTAGACTGGATACATTCGTGCGAATGAATTAGGATGGATCGTATGAATGAATTAGAATAGATTGTGCGAATGAATTAGAATGGATCGTACGAATGAATTAGAATGGATACATTCATACGAATGAATTAGAATGGATCGTATGAATGAATTAGAATGGATCGTATGAGTGAATTAGAATGGATACGAAGGAATTAGAAAGGATCGTATGAAGGAATTAGAATGGAGAATGCATCGTGCGAATGAATTAGAATGGATCGTGCGATAAGAATGGATCGTACGAATGAAATAGAATAGATCGTACGGATAAATAAATTTGGATCGTGCTAATGAATTTGAATGGATCGTACGAATGAATTAGAATGGATCGTACTAATGAATTAGAATCGATTGTGCGAATGAATTAGAATGGATCGTACGAATGAATTAGAAAGGATATATTCGTGCGAATGAATTAGAATAGATCGTATGAATGAATTAGATTGGATCGTATTAATGAATTAGAATGGATCGTGCGAATGAATTAGAATGGATCGTATGAATGAAATAGAATGGATCGTGCGAATGAATTAGAATGGATCGTACGAATGAATTAGAATCGATCGTACGAATGAATTAGAATGGATCATGCGAATGAATTAGAATGGATCATGCGAATGAATTAGAATGGATTGTACGAATGAAATAGAATGGATTGTATGAATGAGATAGAATGGATCATACGAATGAATTAGAATAGATACATTCATGCGAATGAATTAGAATGGATCATACGAATGAATTAGAATGAATTCATTCGTGCGAATGAATTAGAATGGATCGTACGAATGAGTAAGAATGGATCGTACGAATGAATTAGAATGGATTGAATTAGAATGAATCGTACGAATGAATTAGAATGGATCGTACGAATGAATTAGAATGGATCGTACGAATGAATTAGAATGGATTGAATTAGAATGAATCGTATGAATGAATTAGAATGAATCATACCGTACGAATGAATTAGAATGGATCATACGAAGGAATTAGAATGGATCGTACGAATGAATTAGAATGGATCGTACGAATAAATTAGAATGGATCGTACGAAGGAATTGAATGGATCGTACGAAGGAATTAGAATGGATAGTACGAATAAATTAGAATGGATACCTTCGTGCAAATGAATTAGAATGGATCGTACGAATGAGTAAGAATGGATCGTACGAATGAAATAGAATGGATCGTATGAATGAATTAGAATGAATCGTGCGAATGAATTAGAATGGATCGTACGAATGAATTAGAATAGATTGTGCGAATGAATTAGAATGGATCGTACGAATGAATTAGAATGGATCGTACGAATGAATTAGAATGGATCGTAAGAATGAATTAGAACGGATCGTGCGGATGAATTAGAATGGATCGTACGAATGAATTAGAATATGGATCGTACGAAGGAATTAGAATGGATCGTACGAATGAATTCGAATGTATCCTTTCTAATTCATTCGTACGATCCATTCTAATTCCTTCGTACGATCCATTCTAATTCATTCGTACGATCCATTCTAATTCATTCGCACGATCCATTCTAATTCATTCGTACGATCCATTCTATTTCATTCATACGATCCATTCTAATTCATTCATACGATCTATTCTAATTCTTTCGCACGAATGTATCCATTCTAATTCATTTGTACGATCCATTCTAATTCATTAGCACGATCCATTCTAATTCATTCATACAATCCATTCTAATTCTTTTGCACGAATGTATCCATTCTAATTCATTCGTTCGATCCATTCTAATTCATCCGTACGATCCATTCTAATTCATTCGCACGATCCAATCGCATTCACTCAAACGATCCATTCTAATTCATTCATATGATCCATTCTAATTCATTCGCAAGAATGTATCCATTCTAATTCATTCGTACGATCCATTCTAATTCATTTGTACGAATGTATCCACTCTAATTTATTCATACGATCCATTCTAATTCATTCGCACGAATGTATCCATTCCAATTCATTCGTACGATCCATTCTAATTCATTCGCACAATCTATTCTAATTCATTCGTACGATCAATTCTAATTCATTAGCATGATCCATTCTAATTCATTCGTACGATCTATTCTATTTCATTCGTACAATCTATTCTTACTCAATCGTATGATCCATTCTAATCCATTCGCACAATCTATTCTAATTCATTCGTACGATCCATTCTATTTCATTCGTACGATCCATTCTAATTCATACGATCCATTCTATTTCATTCATACGATCCATTTTAATTCATTCGCACGATCCATTCTAATTCATTCGTACGATCCATTCTATTTCATTCGTACGATCCATTCTAATTCATACGATCCATTCTATTTCATTCATACGATCCATTTTAATTCATTCGCACGATCCATTCTAATTCATTCATACGATCCATTCTAATTCATTCGTACGATCCATTCTAATTTCTTCGTATGATCTATTCTAATTCCTTCATACGATCCATTCTAATTTCTTCGTACGATCCATTCAAATTCATTCGCACGAATCTATCCATTCTAATTCATTCGTACGATCCATTCTAATTCATTCGCACGATCCATTCTAATTCATTAATACGATCCAACCTAATTCATTCATACGATCTATTCTAATTCATTCGCACGAATATATCCTTTCTAATTCATTCGTACGATCCATTCTAATTCATTCGCACAATCTATTCTAATTCATTAGTACGATCCATTCTAATTCATTCGTACGATCCATTCTAATTCATTAGCACGATCCAAATTCATTTATCCGCACGATCTATTCTATTTCATTCGTACGATCCATTCTTATCGCACGATCCATTCTAATTCATTCGCACGATCCATTCTCCATTCTAATTCCTTCGTACGATCCATTCTAATTCCTTCGTATCCATTTCGTACGAATGAATTAGAATGGATCGTATGAAGGAATTAGAATGGATCGTACGAAGGAATTAGAATGTATAGTACGAATGAATTAGAATGGATACCTTCGTGCAAATGAATTAGAATGGATCGTACGAATGAGTAAGAATGGATCGTACGAATGAAATAGAATGGATCGTATGAATAAATTAGAATGGATCGTGCGAATGAAGTAGAATGGATCGTACGAATGAATTTGAATAGATTGTGCGAATGAATTAGAATGGATCGTATGAATGAATGAGAATGGATCGTACGAATAAATTGGAATGGATACATTCGTGCGAATGAATTAGAATGGATCGTATGAATGAATTAGAGTGGATACATTCGTACAAATGAATTAGAATGGATCGTACGAAAGAATTAGAATGGATACATTCGTGCGAATGAATTAGAATGGATCATATGAATGAATTAGAATGGATCGTTTGAGTGAATGCGAATGGATCGTGCGAATGAATTAGAATGGATTGTACGTATGAATTAGAATGGATCGTACGAATGAATTAGAATGGATACATTCGTGCGAATCCATTCTATTTCATTCGTACGATCCATTCTAATTCATTCGCACGATCCATTCTAATTCATTCATACGATCCATTCTAATTCATTCGTACGATCCATTCTAATTCATTCGCACAATCTATTCTAATTCATTCGTACGATCCATTCTAATTCATTCGCACGATCTATTCTAATTCATTCATACGATCCATTCTATTTCATTCATATGATCCATTCTAATTCATTCGCACGATCCATTCTAATTCATTAGCACGAAAAAACACGATCCACACATATACGAATAAATTAGAATGAATTAGAATGGATCGTACGAATGAATTAGAATGGACTGAATTAGAATGGATCGTGTGAATGAATTAGAATGGATCGTACGAATGAATTAGATTGGATCGTATGAATGAATTAGAATGGATCGTGCGAATGAATTAGAATGGATCGTACGAATGAATTAGAATGGATCATTTGAATGAATTAGAATGGATCGTACTTATGAATTAGAATGGGTCGTTTGAGTGAATGCGAATGGATCGTGCGAATGAATTAGAATGGATTGTACGAATGAATTAGAATGGATCGTACGAATGAATTAGAATGGATCGTGCGAATGAATTAGAATGGATCGTACGAATGAATTAGAATGGATCGCTTGAATGAATTAGAATGGATCGTACTTATGAATTAGAATGGGTCGTTTGAGTGAATGCGAATGGATCGTGCGAATGAATTAGAATGGATTGTACGAATGAAATAGAATGGATCGTACGAAGGAATTAGAATGGATACCTTCGTGCAAATGAATTAGAATGGATTGAATTAGAATGAATCGTACGAATGAATTAGAATGAATCATACCGTACGAATGAATTAGAATGGATCATACGAAGGAATTAGAATGGATCGTACGAATGAATTAGAATGGATCGTACGAATGAATTAGAATGGACCGTACGAAGGAATTAGAATGGATCGTACGAAGGAATTAGAATGGATAGTACGAATGAATTAGAATGGATACCTTCGTGCAAATGAATTAGAATGGATCGTACGAATGAAATAGAATGGATCGTACGAATGAATTAGAATAGATTGTGCGAATGGATTAGAATGGATCGTATGAATGAATTAGAATGGATCGTGCGAATGAATTAGAATGGATCGTGCGAATGAATTAGAATGGATCGTACGAATGAATTAGAATGGATCGTATGAATGAATTAGATTGGATCGTATTAATGAATTAGAATGGATCGTACGAATGAATTAGAATAGATCGTACGAATGAATTAGAATGGGTACGAATGGATCGTATGAATGAGTAAGAATGGATCGTACGAATGAAATAGAATGGATTGTACGAATGAATTAGAATAGATATATTTGTGCGAATGAATTAGGATGGATCGTATGAATGAATTAGAATAGATTGTGCGAATGAATTAGAATGGATCGTACGAATGAATTAGAATGGATACATTCATGCGAATGAATTAGAATGGATCGTATGAATGAATTAGAATGGATCGTATGAGTGAATTAGAATGGATACGAAGGAATTAGAATGGATCGTACGAAGGAATTAGAATGGAGAATGGATCGTGCGAATGAATTAGAATGAATCGTGCGATAAGAATGGATCGTACGAATGAAATAGAATAGATCGTACGGATAAATGATTTTTGGATCGTGCTAATGAATTAGAATGGATCGTACGAATGAATTAGAATGGATCGTACTAATGAATTAGAATAGATTGTGCGAATGAATTAGAATGGATCGTACGAATGAATTAGAAAGGATATATTCGTGCGAATGAATTAGAATAGATCGTATGAATGAATTAGATTGGATCGTATTAATGAATTAGAATGGATCGTGCGAATGAATTAGAATGGATCGTACGAATGAATTAGAATGGATAGATTCGTGCGAATGAATTTGAATGGATCGTATGAGTGTGAATGAATTAGAATGGATCGTGCGAATGAATTAGAATGGATCGTATGAATGAATTAGAATGGATCGTGCGAATGAATTAGAATGGATCGTACGAATGAATTAGAATAGATTGTGCGAATGAATTAGAATGGATCGTACGAATGAATTAGAATGGATCGTACGAATGAATTAGAATGGATCGTATGAATGAATTAGAATGGATCGTGCGAATGAATTAGAATGGATCGTACGAATGAATTAGAATAGATTGTGCGAATGAATTAGAATGGATTGTACGAATGAATTAGAATGGATCGTACGAATGAATTAGAATGGATCGTATGAATGAATTAGAATGGATCGTGCGAATGAATTAGAATGGATCATAAGAATGAAATAGAATGGATTCGCACGAATGTATCCATTCTAATTCATTCATACGATCCATTCTAATTCATTCGTACAATCCATTCTAATTCATTCGCACGATCCATTCGCATTCACTCAAACGATCCATTCTAATTCATTCATATGATCCATTCTAATTCATTCGCACGAATGTATCTATTCTAATTCATTCGTACGATCCATTCTAATTCATTTGTACGAATGTATCCACTCTAATTCATTCATACGATCCATTCTAATTCATTTGTATGATCCATTCTAATTCATTTGCACGAAGGTATCCATTCTATTTCATTCGTACGATCCATTTTAATTCATTCGTATGATCCATTCTAATTCATTCGCATGAATGTATCCATTCTAATTCATTCGTACGATCCATTCTATCTCATTCGTACAATCCATTCTATTTCATTCGTACGATCCATTATATCTCATTCGTACGATCCATTCTAATTCGTTTGGACGACCCATTCTAATTCATTCGCACGATCCATTCTAATTCATTCGCACAATTTATTCTAATTCATTCGCATGAATGTATCTATTCTAATTCATTCGTACATGTATGAATGAATTAGAATAGATCGTACGAATGAATTAGAGTTGATACATTCGTGCGAATAAATTAGAATGGATCGTACGAATGAATTAGATTGGATCGTATGAATGAATTATAATGGATCATGCGAATGAATTAGAATAGATCATACGAATGAATTAGAATGGATCGTATGAATGAATTAGAGTGGATCGTACGAATGAATTAGATTGGATCGTATGAATGAATTATAATAGATCATACGAATGAATTAGAATGGATCATACGAATGAATTAGAATGGATCGTATGAATGAATTAGAGTGGATATATTCGTACGAATGAATTAGAATGGATACATTCGTGCGAATGAATTAGAATGGATCATATGAAAGAATTAGAATGGATCGTTTGAGTGAATGCGAATGGATCGTGCGAATGAATTAGAATGGATTGTACGAATGAATTAGAATGGATCGTACGAGTGAATTAGAATGGATCGTACGAATGAATTAGAATAGATTGAATTAGAATGAATCGTACGAATGAATTAGAATAAATCATACTGTACGAATGAATTAGAATGGATCATACGAAGGAATTAGAATGGATCGTACGAATGAATTAGAATGGATCGTACGAATGAATTAGAATTGATCATATGAAGAAATTAGAATGGTTCGTACGAATGAATTAGAATGGATCGTATGAATGAATTAGAATGGATGGTGCGAATGAATTAAAATGGATCGTATGAATGAAATAGAATGGATCGTATGAATTAGAATGGATCGTACGAATGAAATAGAATGGATCGTACGAATGAATTAGAATAGATTGTGCGAATGGATTAGAATGGATCATACGATTGAGTAAGAATAGATTGTACGAATGAAATAGAATAAATCGTATGAATGAATTAGAATGGATCATGCTAATGAATTAGAATTGATCGTACAAATGAATTAGAATAGATTGTGCGAATGAATTAGAATGGATCGTACGAATGAATTGGAATGGATACATTCGTGCGAATGAATTAGAATGGATCGTATGAATAAATTAGAGTGGATACATTCGTACAAATGAATTAGAATGGATCGTACGAATGAATTAGAATGGATACATTCGTGCGAAAGAATTAGAATAGATCGTATGAATGAATTAGAATGGATCGTATGAATGAAATAGAATGGATCGTACGAATGAATTAGAATGGATCGTGTGAATGAATTAGAATGGATCGTACGAATGAATATCGTACGAATGAATTAGAATGGATCGTACGAATGAATTAGAAAGGATCGTACGAAGGAATTAGAATGGATCGTACGAAGGAATTAGAATGGATAGTACGAATGAATTAGAATGGATACCTTCGTGCAAATGAATTAGAATGGATCGTATGAATGAGTAAGAATGGATCGTACGAATGAAATAGAATGGATCGTATGAATGAAATAGAATGGATCGTGCGAATGAATTAGAATGGATCGTACGAATGAATTAGAATAGATTATGCGAATGAATTAGAATGGATCGTACGAATGAATTAGAATGGATCGTACGAATGAATTAGAATGGATCGTATGAATGAATTAGAATGGATCGTGCGAATGAATTAGAATGGAACGTACGAATGAAATAGAATGGATTCGCACGAATGTATCCATTCTAATTCATTCGTACGATCCATTCTAATTCATTCGTACAATCCATTCTAATTCATTCGCACGATCCATTCGCATTCACTCAAACGATCCATTCTAATTCATTCATATGATCCATTCTAATTTATTCACACGAATGTATCCATTCTAATTCATTCGTACGATCCATTCTAATTCATTTGTACGAATGTATCCACTCTTATTCATTCATACGATCCATTCTAATTCATTCGCACGAATGTATCCATTCCAATTCATTCGTACGATCCATTCTAATTCATTCGCACAATCTATTCTAATTCATTCATACGATCAATTCTAATTCATTAGCATGATCCATTCTAATTCATTCGTACGATCTATTCTATTTCATTCGTACAATCCATTCTTACTCAATCGTATGATCCATTCTAATCCATTCGCACAATCTATTCTAATTCATTCGTACGATCCATTCTATTTCATTTGTACGATCCATTCTAATTCATACGATCCATTCTATTTCATTCATACGATCCATTTTAATTCATTCGCACGATCCATTCTAATTCATTCATATGATCCATTCTAATTCATTCGTACGATCCATTCTAATTTCTTCGTATGATCTATTCTAATTCCTTCGTACGATCCATTCTAATTCCTTCGTACGATCCATTCAAATTAATTCGCACGAATCTATCCATTCTAATTCATTCGTACGATCCATTCTAATTCATTCGCACGATCCATTCTAATTCATTAATACGATCCAATCTAATTCATTCATACGATCTATTCTAATTCATTCGCACGAATATATCCTTTCTAATTCATTCGTACGATCCATTCTAATTCATTCGCACAATCTATTCTAATTCATTAGTATGATCCATTCTAATTCATTCGTACGATCCATTCTAATTCATTAGCACGATCCAAATTCATTTATCCGTACGATCTATTCTATTTCATTCGTACGATCCATTCTTATCGCACGATCCATTCTAATTCATTCGCATGATCCATTCTCCATTCTAATTCCTTCGTACGATTGATTCTAATTCCTTTGTATCCATTCTAATTCACTCATACGATCCATTCTAATTCATTCATACGATCCATTCTAATTCATTCGCATGAATGTATCCATTCTAATTCATTCGTACGATCCATTCTAATTCATTCGCACAATCTATTCTAATTCATTCATACGATCCATCCTAATTCATTCGCACGAATGTATCCATTCTAATTCATTCGTACAATCCATTCTATTTCATTCGTACGACCCATTCTTACTCATTCGTACGATCCATTCGTATCCATTCTAATTTATTCGTACGATCTATTCTAATTCATTCGTACGATCCATTCTAATTCATTAATACGATCCAATCTAATTCATTCATACGATCCATTCTAATTCATTCGTACGATCCATTCTAATTCATTCGCACGATCCATTCTAATTCATTCGCACGATCCATTCTAATTCATTCGCACGATCCATTCTAATTCATTCATACGATCCATTCTAATCCATTCGCACAATCTATTCTAATTCATTCGTACGATCTATTCTATTTCATTCGTACGATCGTATGAATGAATTAGAATGGATTGTATGAATGAATTAGATTAGATCGTATAAATGAATTAGAATAGATCGTAGGAATGAATTAGAATGGATACGAATGGATCGTACGAATGAGTAAGAATGGATCGTACGAATGAAATAGAATGGATTGTACGAATGAATTAGAATGGATACATTTGTGCGAATGAATTAGGATGGATCGTCTGAATGAATTAGAATAGATTGTGCGAATGAATTTGAATGGATCGTACGAATGAATTAGAATGGATACATTCATGCGAATGAATTAGAATGGATCGTACGAATGAGTAAGAATGGATCGTACGAATGAATTAGAATCGATCGTACGAATGAATTAGAATTAGAATGAATTAGAATGGATCGTACGAATGAATTAGAGTGGATCGTACGAATGAATTAGAATGGATACATTCGTGCCAATGAATTAGAATGGATCTTACGAATGAGTAAGAATGGATCGAACGAATGAAATAGAATGGATTGTACGAATGAATTAGAATGGATTCATTCGTGCGAATGAATTAGAATGGATCATACGAATGAATTAGAATGGAACGTACGAATGAATTAGAATGGATCGTGTGAAAGAATTAGAATGGATTGTATGAATAAATTAGAATGGATCGTATGAATGAATTAGAATGGATCGGACGAATGAATTAGAATGGATCGTATGAATGAATTAGAATGGATCGTACGAATGAATTAGAATGGATACATTCGTGCGAATGAATTAGAATGGATCATACGAATGAGTAAGAATGGATCGTACGAATGAAATAGAATTGATCGTAAGAATAAATTAGAATGGATCGTGTGAATGAATTAAAATGGATCGTTTGAATGAAATAGAATGGATCGTATGAATTAGAATGGATCGTACGAATGAAATAGAATGGATCGTACGAATGAATTAGAATAGATTGTGCGAATGGATTAGAATGAATCATACGATTGAGTAAGAATGGATTGTACGAATGAAATAGAATAGATCGTACGAATGAATTAGAATGGATCATGCTAATGAATTAGAATTGATCGTACGAATGAATTAGAATAGATTGTGCGAATGAATTAGAATAGATCGTACGAATGAATTGGAATGGATACATTCGTGCGAATGAATTAGAATGGATCGTATGAATGAATTAGAGTGGATACATTCCTACAAATGAATTAGAATGGATCGTACGAAGGAATTAGAATGGATACATTCGTGCGAATGAATTAGAATGGATCGTATGAATGAATTAGAATCGATCGTACGAATGAATTAGAATGGATCCTGCGAATGAATTAGAATGGATCGTGCGAATGAATTAGAATGGATCGTACGAATGAAATAGAATGGATTGTACGAATGAGATAGAATGGATCGTACGAATGAATTAGAATGGATACATACATGCGAATGAATTAGAATGGATCATACGAATGAATTAGAATGGATTCATTCGTGCGAATGAATTAGAATGGATCGTACGAATGAGTAAGAATGGATCGTACGAATGAATTAGAATGGATTGAATTAGAATGAATCGTACGAATGAATTAGAATGGATCGTACGAATTAATTAGAATGGATCATGCGAATGAATTAGAATGGGTCGTACAAAAGAATTAGAATGGATACACGACCCAGATCCATTCTAATTCATTCGCATAATCTATTCTAATTCATTCGTAGGATCCATTCTAATTCATTACTATGATCCATTCTAATTCATTCATACGATCCATTCTAATTCATTCGTACGATCCATTCTAATTCATTCGCACGATCCATTCTAATTCATTCATACGATCCATTCTAATTCATTCGTATGTATCCATTCTAATTCATTCATACGATCCATTCTAATTCTACGATCCATTCTTACTCATTCGTATTATCCATTTTAATTCATTCACATGAATGTATCAACTCTAATTCATTCGTATGATCCATTCTAATTCATTCGCACGAATGTAACCATTCTAATTCATTCGTACGATCCATTCTAATTCATTCGTACGATCCATTCTAATTCATTCGTACAATCTATTCTAATTCATTCGTACGATCCATTCTAATTTATTCGTACAATCCATTCTAATTCATTCATACAATCCATTCTAATTCATTCGCACGAATGTATCCATTCTAATTCATTCGTACGATCCATTCTAATTCATTCGTACAATCCATTCTAATTCATTCGCACGATCCATTCGCATTCACTCAAACGATCCATTCTAATTCATTCATATGATCCATTCTAATTCATTCGCACGAATGTATCCATTCTAATTCATTCGTACGATCCATTCTAATTCATTTGTACGAATGTATCCACTCTAATTCATTCATACGATCCCTTCTAATTCATTCGCACGAATGTATCCATTCCAATTCATTCGTACGATCCATTCTAATTCATTCGCACAATCTATTCTAATTCATTCGTACGATCAATTCTAATTCATTAGCATGATCCATTCTAATCCATTCGTACTATCCATTCTAATTCCTTCGTACGATCCATTCTAATTCCTTCGTACGATCCATTCTAATTCATTTGTACGATCCATTCTAATTCATTTGTACGATCCATTCTAATTCCTTCGTATGATCCATTCTAATTCATTCGTACGGTATGATTCATTCTAATTCATTCGTACGATTCATTCTAATTTCTTCGTATGAATGAATTAGAATGGATCGTTTGAGTGAATTAGAATGGATCATACGAATGAATTAGAATGGATCGTACGAAGGAATTAGAATGGATCGTACGAAGGAATTAGAATGGATAGTACGAATAAATTAGAATGGATACCTTCATGCAAATGAATTAGAATGGATCGTACGAATGAGTAAGAATGGATCGTACGAATGAAATAGAATGGATCGTACGAATGAATTAGAATAGATTGTGCGAATGAATTAGAATGGATCGTACGAATGAATTAGAATGGATCGTACGAATGAATTAGAATGGATCGTATGAATGAATTAGAATGGATCGGGCGAATGAATTAGAATGGATCGTACGAATGAAATAGAATGGATTCGCACGAATGTATCCTTTCTAATTCATTCGTACGATCCATTCTAATTCATTCGTACAATCCATTCTAATTCATTCGCACGATCCATTCGCATTCATTCATAGGATCCATTCTAATTCATTCGTACGATCCATTCTAATTCATTTGCACGAAGGTATCCATTCTAATTCATTCGTACTATCCATTCTAATTCATTCGCACGATCCATTCTAATTCATTTTAATTTATTCGTATGTGAGTGGATCGTGTTTTTTCGTGCTAATGAATTAGAATGGATCGTACGAATGAATTAGAATGGAAACATTCATGCGAAAGAATTAGAATGGATCGTATGAATGAATTAGATTGGATCATATAAATGAATTGGAATGGATCGTACGAATGAGTTAGAATGGATCGTGCTAATGAATTAGAATGGATCGTGCGAATGAATTAGAATGGATCGTACGAATGAATTATAATGGATCGTACGAATGAATTAGAATGAATCGTTCGAATGAATTAGAATAGATTGTGCGAATGAATTAGAATGGATCGTACGAATGAATTAGAATGGATCGTGCGAATAAATTAGAATGGATCGTATGAATGAATTAGAATGGATCGTGCGAATGAATTAGAATATGGATCGTACGAAGGAATTAGAATGGATCGTACGAATGAATTCGAATGTATCCTTTCTAATTCATTCGTACGATCCATTCTAATTCCTTCGTACGATCCATTCTAATTCATTCGTACGATCCATTCTAATTCATTCGCACGATCTATTCTAATTCATTCGTACGATCCAATCTAAGTCATTCGTACGATCCATTCTAATTCATTCGCACAATCTATTCTAATTCATTCGTACGATCCATTCTAATTCATTCGCACGATCCATTCTAATTCATTCATACGATCCATTCTATTTCATTCGTACGATCCATTCTTACTTATTCGTACGATCCATTCTAATTCATTTGCACGAAGGTATCCATTCTAATTCATTCGTACTATCCATTCTAATTCCTTCGTACGATCCATTCTAATTCCTTCGTACGATCCATTCTAATTCATTCGTACGATCCATTCTAATTCATTCGTACGATCCATTTTAATTCCTTCGTAAGATCCATTCTAATTCATTCATACGGTATGATTCATTCTAATTCATTCGTACGATTCATTCTAATTCAATCCATTCTAATTCATTCGTACGATCCATTCTAATTCATTCGTACGATTCATTCTAATTCAATCCATTCTAATTCATTCGTACGATCCATTCTTACTCATTCGTACGATCCATTCTAAATCATTCGCACGAATGAATCCATTCTAATTCATTCGTATGATCCATTCTAATTCATTCGCATGAATGTATCCATTCTAATTCATTCGTACGATCCATTCTATCTCATTCGTACAATCCATTCTATTTCATTCGTACGATCCATTCTAATTCATTCGCACGATCCATTCTAATTCATTCGCAGGATCCATTATAATTCATTCGTACGATCGATTCTAATTCATTCGCACGATCCATTCTAATTCATTCGTACGATCCATTCTAAATCATTCGCACAATCTATTCTAATTCATTCATACGATCCATTCTAATTTATTCGCACGATCCATTCTAATTCCTTCGTATGATCCATTCTAATTCATTCGTACGGTATGATTCATTCTAATTTATTCATACGATTCATTCTAATTCAATCTATTCTAATTCATTCGTATGATCCATTCTAATTCATTCGTACGATCCATTCTAATTCATTCGTACGATTCATTCTAATTCAATCCATTCTAATTCATTCGTACGATCCATTCTTACTCATTCGTACGATCCATTCTAATTCATTCGCACGAATGAATCCATTCTAATTCATTCGTATGATCCATTCTAATTCATTCGCATGAATGTATCCATTCTAATTCATTCGTACGATCCATTCTATCTCATTCGTACAATCAATTCTATTTCATTCGTACGATCCATTCTAATTCATTCGCACGATCCATTCTAATTCATTCACATGATCCATTCTAATTCATTCGCATGAATGTATCCATTCTAACTCATTCGTACGATCCATTCTATCTCATTCATACAATCCATTCTATTTCATTCGTACGATCCATTCTAATTCATTTGTATGATCCATTCTAATTCTTTCGCATGAATGTATCCATTCTAATTCATTCGTACGATCCATTCTATCTCATTCGTACGATTTATTCTAATTCATTCGCACGAATATATCCTTTCTAATTCATTCGTACGATCCATTCTAATTCATTCGCACAATCTATTCTAATTCATTAGTACGATCCATTCTAATTCATTCGTACGATCCATTCTAATTCATTAGCACGATCCAAATTCATTTATCCGTACGATCTATTCTATTTCATTCGTACGATCCATTCTTATCGTACGATCCATTCTAATTCAATCCATTCTAATTCATTCGTACGATCCATTCTAATTCATTCGTACGATCCATTCTAATTCATTCGTACGATTCATTCTAATTCAATCCATTCTAATTCATTCGTACGATCCATTCTTACTCATTCATACGATCCATTCTAATTCATTCGCACGAATGAATCCATTCTAATTCATTTGTATGATCCATTCTAATTTATTCGCATGAATGTATCCATTATAATTCATTCGTACGATCCATTCTATCTCATTCGTACAATCCATTCTATTTCATTCGTACGAATGTATCCAATCTAATTCATTCGTATGATCCATTCTAATTTCTTCGTACGATCCATTCTAATTCCTTCGTACGATCCATTCTAATTCATTCCTATGAATGTATCCATTCTAATTCATTCGCACGATCCATTCTAATTCATTCACACTCATACGATCCATTCTAATTCATTCGCACGAATGTATCCTTTCTAATTCATTCGTACGATCCATTCTAATGCATTCGCACAATCTATTCTAATTCATTCGAACGATCCATTCTAATTCATTAGCATGATCCATTCTAATTCATTCTTACGATCTATTCTATTTCATTCGTACAATCCATTCTTACTCAATCGTATGATCCATTCTAATCTATTCGCACAATCTATTCTAATTCATTCGTACGATCCATTCTATTTCATTCGTACGATCCATTCTAATTCATACGATTCATTCTATTTCATTCATACGATCCATTTTAATTCATTCGCACGATCCATTCTAATTCATTCATACGATCCATTCTAATTCATTCGCATGATCCATTCTCCATTCTAATTCCTTCGTACTATCCATTCTATTTCATTCATACGATCCATTCTAATTCATTCATACGATCTATTCTAATTCTTTCGCACGAATGTATCCATTCTAATTCATTCGTACGATCCATTCTAATTCATTCGCACGATCCATTCTAATTCATTAATACGATCCGTTCTAATTCATTCGTACGATCCATTCTAATTCATTCGCACGATCCATTCTAATTCATTAATACGATCCATTCTAATTCATTCGCGCGATCCATTCGAATTCATTCATACGATCCATTCTAATTTATTCGCACGATCCATTCTAATTCATTCATATGATCCATTCTAATTCATTCGCACGATCCATTCTTACTCATTCGTACGATCCATTCTAATTCATTCGCACAATCCATTCTAATTCTTTTGCACGAATGTATCCATTCTAATTCATTCGTACGATGCATTCTAATTCATTCGTATGATCTATTCTAATTCATTCGCATGATCCATTATAATTCATTTATACGATCCAATCTAATTCATTCGTACGATCCATTCTAATTCATTCGCACGAATGTATCAACTCTAATTCATTCGTACGATCCATTCTAATTCATTTATACATGTACGAATGAATTAGAATGGATACATTCGTGCGAATGAATTAGAATGGATCGTATGAATGAATTAGATTGGATCGTATGCATGAATTAGAATGGATCGTGCGAATGAATTAGAATGGATCGTACGAATGAATTAGAATGGATCGAACGAATGAATTAGAATGGATACATTCGTGCAAAAGAATTAGAATGGATTGTATGAATGAATTAGAATGGATCGTGCGAATGAATTAGAATGGATCGTACGAATGAATTAGAATGGATACATTCGTGCGAAAGAATTAGAATAGATCGTATGAATGAATTAGAATGGATCGTATGAATGAAATAGAATGGATCGTACGAAGGAATTAGAATGGAGAATGGATCGTGCGAATGAATTAGAATGGATCGTATGAATGAATTAGAATGGATCGTGCGAATGAATTAAAATGGATCGTATGAGTGAAATAGAATGGATCGTATGAATTAGAATGGATCGTACGAATGAAATAGAATGGATCGTACGAATGAATTAGAATAGATTGTGCGAATGGATTAGAATGGATCATACGATTGAGTAAGAATGGATTGTACGAATGAAATAGAATAGATCGTACGAATGAATTAGAATGGATCATGCTAATGAATTAGAATGGATCGTTCGAATGAATTAGAATAGATTGTGCAAATGAATTAGAATGGATCGTACGAATGAATTTGAAAGGATACATTCGTGCGAATGAATTAGAATGGATCGTATGAGTGTGAATGAATTAGAATGGATCGTGCGAATGAATTAGAATGGATCGTGCGAATGAATTAGAATGGATCGAACGAATGAAATCGAATGGATTGTACGAATGAGATAGAATGGATCGTACAAATGAATTAGAATGGATACATTCATGCGAATGAATTAGAATGGATCATCCGAATGAATTAGAATGGATTCATTCGTGCGAATGAATTAGAATGGATCGTACGAATGAGTAAGAATGGATCGTACGAATGAATTAGAATGAATTGAATTAGAATGAATCTTACGAATGAATTAGAATGGATCGTACGACTCAATTAGAATGGATCGTACGAATGAATTAGAATGGATTGAATTAGAATGAATCGTACGAATGAATTAGAATGGATCATACGAAGGAATTAGAATAGATCGTACGAATGAATTAGAATGGATCGTACGAATGAATTAGAATGGATCGTACGAAGGAATTAGAATGGATAGTACGAATGAATTAGAATGGATACCTTCGTGCAAATGAATTAGAATGGATCGTACAAATGAGTAAGAATGGATCGTATGAATGAATTAGAATAGATCGTATGAATGAATTAGAATAGATCATGCGAATGAATTAGAATGGATCGTACGAATGAATTAGAATAGATTGTGCGAATGAATTAGAATGGATCATACGAATGAATTAGAATGGATCATACGAATGAATTAGAATGGTTCGTATGAATGAATTAGAATGGATCGTGAGAATGAATTAGAATGGATCGTACGAATGAAATAGAATGGATTTGCACGAATGTATCCCTTCTAATTCATTCGTACGATCCATTCTAATTCATTCGTACAATCCATTCTAATTCATTCGCACGATCCATTCGCATTCACTCAAACAATCCATTCTAATTCATTCATATGATCCATTCTAATTCATTCGCACGAATGTATCCATTCTAATTCATTCGTATAATCCATTCTAATTCATTTGTACGAATGTATCCACTCTAATTCATTCATACGATCCATTCTAATTCATTCGCACGAATGTATCCATTCCAATTCATTCGTACGATCCATTCAAATTCATTCGCACAATCTATTCTAATTCATTCGTACGATCAATTCTAATTCATTAGCATGATCCATTCTAATTCATTCGTACGATCTATTCTATTTCATTCGTACAATCCATTCTTACTCAATCGTATGATCCATTCTAATCCATTCGCACAATCTATTCTAATTCATTCGTACGATCCATTCTATTTCATTCGTACGATCCATTCTAATTCATACGATCCATTCTATTTCATTCATACGATCCATTTTAATTCTTTCGCGCGATCCATTCTATTTCATTCATACGATCCATTCTAATTCATTCGTATGATCCATTCTAATTTCTTCGTATGATCTATTCTAATTCCTTCGTACGATCCATTCTAATTCCTTCGTACGATCCATTCAAATTCATTCGCACGAATCTATCCATTCTAATTCATTAGTACGATCCATTCTAATTCATTCGCACGATCCATTCTAATTCATTAATACGATCCAATCTAATTCATTCATACGATCTATTCTAATTCATTCGCACGAATATATCCTTTCTAATTCATTCGTACGATCCATTCTAATTCATTCGCACAATCTATTCTAATTCATTAGTACGATCCATTCTAATTCATTCGTACGATCCATTCTAATTCATTAGCACGATCCAAATTCATTTATCCGTACGATCTATTCTATTTCATTCGTACAATCCATTCTTAGCGCACGATCCATTCTAATTCATTCGCACGATCCATTCTCCATTCTAATTCCTTCGTATGATCCATTCTAATTCCTTCGTATCCATTCTAATTCACTCATACGATCCATTCTAATTCATTCATACGATCCATTCTAATTCATTCGCATGAATGTATCCATTCTAATTCATTCGTACGATCCATTTTAATTCATTCGCACAATCTATTCTAATTCATTCATACGATCCATCCTAATTCATTCGCACGAATGTATCCATTCTAATTCATTCGTACAATCCATTCTATTTCATTCGTACGATCCATTCTTACTCATTCGTACGATCCATTCGTATCCATTCTAATTCATTCGTACGATCTATTCTAATTCATTCGTACGATCCATTCTAAGTCATTAATACGATCCAATCTAATTCATTCATACGATCCATTCTAATTCATTCGTACGATCCATTCTAATTCATTCGCAAGATCCATTCTAATTCATTCGCACGATCCATTCTAATTCATTCATACGATTCATTCTAATTCATTCGTACGATCCATTCTAATTCATTCGCACGATCCAATCTAATTCATTCATACGATCCATTGTAATTCTTTCGTACGATCCATTCTAATTCATTCACACAATCCATTCTAATTCATTCGCACGATCCATTCTAATTCATTCGTACGATCCATTCTAATTCATTCGTACGATTCATTCTAATTCAATCCATTCTAATTCATTCGCACGATCCATTCTAATTCATTCGTTCGATCCATTCTAATTCAGTCGTACGATCCATTCTAATTCATTTGTACGAATGTATCCACTCTAATTCATTCATACGATCCATTCTAATTCATTCGCACGAATGTATCCATTCCAATTCATTCGTACGATCCATTCTAATTCATTCGCACAATCTATTCTAATTCATTCGTACGATCAATTCTAATTCATTAGCATGATCCATTCTAATTCATTCGTACGATCTATTCTATTTCATTCGTACAATCCCTTCTTACTCAATCGTATGATCCATTCTAATCCATTCGCACAATCTATTCTAATTCATTCGTACGATCCATTCTATTTCATTCGTACGATCCATTCTAATTCATACGATCCATTCTATTTCATTCATACGATCCATTTTAATTCATTCGCACGATCCATTCTAATTCATTCATACGATCCATTCTAATTCATTCGTACGATCCATTCTAATTTCTTCGTATGATCTATTCTAATTCCTTCGTACGATCGATTCTAATTCTTTCGTACGATCCATTCAAATTCATTCGCACGAATCTATCCATTCTAATTCATTCGTACGATCCATTCTAATTCATTCGCACGATCCATTCTAATTCATTAATACGATCCAACCTAATTCATTCATACGATCTATTCTAATTCATTCGCACGAATATATCCTTTCTAATTCATTCGTACGATCCATTCTAATTCATTCGCACAATCTATTCTAATTCATTAGTACGATACATTCTAATTCATTCGCACAATCTATTCTAATTCATTCGTACGATCCATTCTAATTCATTCGCACGATCCATTCTAATTCATTCATACGATCCATTCTATTTCATTCGTACGATCCATTCTTACTCATTCGTACGATCCATTCTAATTCATTTGCACGAAGGTATCCATTCTAATTCATTCGTACTATCCATTCTAATTCCTTCGTACGATCCATTCTAATTCCTTCGTACGATCCATTCTAATTCATTCGTACGATCCATTCTAATTCATTCGTACGTTCCATTTTAATTCCTTCGTATGATCCATTCTAATTCATTCATACGGTATGATTCATTCTAATTCATTCGTACGATTCATTCTAATTCAATCCATTCTAATTCATTCGTACGATCCATTCTAATTCATTCGTACGATTCATTCTAATTCAATCCATTCGAATTCATTCGTACGATACATTCTTACTCATTCGTACGATCCATTCTAAATCATTCGCACGAATGAATCCATTCTAATTCATTCGTATGATCCATTCTAATTCATTCGCATGAATGTATCCATTCTAATTCATTCGTACGATCCATTCTATCTCATTCGTACAATCCATTCTATTTCATTCGTACGATCCATTCTAATTCATTCGCACGATCCATTCTAATTCATTCGCAGGATCCATTCTAATTCATTCGTACGATCGATTCTAATTCATTCGCACGATCCATTCTAATTCATTCGTACGATCCATTCTAATTCATTCGCACAATCTATTCTAATTCATTCATACGATCCATTCTAATTTATTCGCACGATCCATTCTAATTCCTTCGTATGATCCATTCTAATTCATTCGTACGGTATGATTCATTCTAATTCATTCGTACGATTCATTCTAATTCAATCCATTCTAATTCATTCGTATGATCCATTCTAACTCATTCGTACGATCCATTCTAATTCATTCGTACGATTCATTCTAATTCAATCCATTCTAATTCATACGTACGATCAATTCTTACTCATTCGTACGATCCATTCTAATTCATTCGCATGAATGAATCCATTCTAATTCATTCGTATGATCCATTCTAATTCATTCGCATGAATGTATCCATTCTAATTCATTCGTACGATCCATTCTATCTCATTCGTACAATCCATTCTATTTCATTCGTACGATCCATTGTAATTCATTCGCACGATCCATTCTAATTCATTCGCATGATCCATTCTAATTCATTCGCATGAATGTATCCATTCTAATTCATTCGTACGATCCATTCTATCTCATTCGTACAATCCATTCTATTTCATTCGTACGATCCATCCTAATTCCTTCGTATGATCCATTCTAATTCATTTGCATGAATGTATCCATTCTAATTCATTCGTACGATCCATTCTATCTCATTCGTACGATTTATTCTAATTCATTCGCACGAATATATCCTTTCTAATTCATTCGTACGATCCATTCTAATTCATTCGCACAATCTATTCTAATTCATTAGTACGATCCATTCTAATTCATTCGTACGATCCATTCTAATTCATTAGCACGATCCAAATTCATTTATCCGTACGATCTATTCTATTTCATTCGTACGATCCATTCTTATCGTACGATCCATTCTAATTCAATCCATTCTAATTCATTCGTACGATCCATTCTAATTCATTCGTACGATCCATTCTAATTCATTCGTATGATTCATTCAAATTCAATCCATTCTAATTCATTCGTACGATCCATTCTTACTCATTCGTACGATCCATTCTAATTCATTCGCACGAATGAATCCATTCTAATTCATTCGTATGATCCATTCTAATTCATTCGCATGAATGTATCCATTATAATTCATTCGTACGATCCATTCTATCTCATTCGTACAATCCATTCTATTTCATTCGTACGAATGTATCCATTCTAATTCATTCGTACGATCCATTCTAATTCCTTCGTACGATCCATTCTAATTCCTTCGTACGATCCATTCTAATTCATTCCCATGAATGTATCCATTCTAATTCATTCGCACGATCCATTCTAATTCATTCACACTCATACGATCCATTCTAATTCATTCGCATGAATGTATCCTTTCTAATTCATTCGTACGATCCATTCAAATTCATTCGCACAATCTATTCTAATTCATTCGAACGATCCATTCTAATTCATTAGCATGATCCATTCTAATTCATTCGTACGATCTATTCTATTTCATTCGTACAATCCATTCTTACTCAATCGTATGATCCATTCTAATCCATTCGCACAATCTATTCTAATTCGTACGATCCATTCTATTTCATTCGTACGATCCATTCTAATTCATACGATCCATTCTATTTCATTCATACGATCCATTTTAATTCATTCGCACGATCCATTCTAATTCATTCATACGATCCATTCTAATTCATTCGCAAGATCCATTCTCCATTCTAATTCCTTCGTACTATCCATTCTATTTCATTCATACGATCCATTCTAATTCATTCATACGATCTATTCTAATTCTTTCGCACGAATGTATCCATTCTAATTCATTCGTACGATCCATTCTAATTCATTCGCACGATCAATTCTAATTCATTAATACGATCCGTTCTAATTCATTCGTATGATCCATTCTAATTCATTCGCACGATCCATTCTAATTCATTAATACGATCCATTCTAATTCATTCGCGCGATCCATTCGAATTCATTCATACGATCCATTCTAATTTATTCTCACGATCCATTCTAATTCATTCATATGATCCATTCTAATTCATTCGCACGATCCATTCTTACTCATTCGTATGATCCATTCTAATTCACTCATATGATCCATTCTAATTTATTCGCACGATCCATTCTAATTCATTCATATGATCCATTCTAATTCATTCGTATGATCTATTCTAATTTATTCGCATGATCCATTATAATTCATTCATACGATCCAATCTAATTCACTCATACGATCCATTCTAATTCATTCGCACGAATGTATCAACTCTAATTCATTGGTACGATCCATTCTAATTCATTCATACATGTACGAATGAATTAAAATGGATACATTCGTGCGAATGAATTAGAATGGATCGTATGAATGAATTAGATTGGATCGTATGCATGAATTAGAATGGATCGTGCGAATGAATTAGAATGGATCGTACGAATGAATTAGAATGGATCGAACGAATGAATTAGAATGGATACATTCGTGCAAAAGAATTTGAATGGATTGTATGAATGAATTAGAGTGGATCGTGCGAATGAATTAGAATGGATCGTATGAATGAATTAGAATGGATACATTCGTGCGAAAGAATTAGAATAGATCGTATGAATGAATTAGAATGGATCGTATGAATGAAATAGAATGGATCGTACGAAGGAATTAGAATGGAGAATGGATCGTGAGAATGAATTAGAATGGATCGTATGAATGAATTAGAATGGATCGTGCGAATGAATTAAAATGGATCGTATGAGTGAAATAGAATGGATCGTATGAATTAGAATGGATCGTACGAATGAAATAGAATGGATCGTACGAATGAATTAGAATAGATTGTGCGAATGGATTAGAATGGATCATACGATTGAGTAAGAATGGATTGTACGAATGAAATAGAATAGATCGTACGAATGAATTAGAATGGATCATGCTAATGAATTAGAATGGATCGTTCGAATGAATTAGAATAGATTGTGCAAATGAATTAGAATGGATCGTACGAATGAATTAGAAAAGATACATTCGTGCGAATGAATTAGAATGGATCGTATGAGTGTGAATGAATTAGAATGGATCGTGCGAATGAATTAGAATGGATACATTCGTGCGAATGAATTAGAATGGATCGTACGAATGAGTAAGAATGGATCGTACGAATGAATTAGAATGGATTGAATTAGAATGAATCGTACGAATGAATTAGAATGGATCGTACGAATGAATTAGAATGGATCGTACGAATGAATTAGAATGAATCGTACGAATGAATTAGAATGAATCATACCGTACGAATGAATTAGAATGGATCATACGAAGGAATTAGAATGGATCGTACGAATGAATTAGAATGGATCGTATGAATGAATTAGAATGGATCGTACGAAGGAATTAGAATGGATCGTACGAAGGAATTAGAATGGATAGTACGAATGAATTAGAATGGATACCTTCGTGCAAATGAATTAGAATGGATCGTACAAATGAGTAAGAATGGATCGTACGAATGAATTAGAATGGATCGTATGAATGAATTAGAATGGATCATGCGAATGAATTAGAATGGATCGTACGAATGAATTAGAATAGATTGTGCGAATGAATTAGAATGGATCGTACGAATGAATTAGAATGGTTCGTATGAATGAATTAGAATGGATCGTGCCAATGAATTAGAATGGATCGTACGAATGAAATAGAATGGATTTGCACGAATGTATCCATTCTAATTCATTCGTACGATCCATTCTAATTCATTCGTACAATCCATTCTAATTCATTCGCACGATCCATTCGCATTCACTCAAACGATCCATTCTAATTCATTCATATGATCCATTCTAATTCATTCGCACGAATGTATCCATTCTAATTCATTCGTACAATCCATTCTAATTCATTTGTACGAATGTATCCACTCTAATTCATTCATACGATCCATTCTAATTCATTCGCACGAATGTATCCATTCCAATTCATTCGTACGATCCATTCTAATTCATTCGCACAATCTATTCTAATTCATTCGTACGATCAATTCTAATTCATTAGCATGATCCATTCTAATTCATTCGTACGATCTATTCTATTTCATTCGTACAATCCATTCTTACTCAATCGTATGATCCATTCTAATCCATTCGCACAATCTATTCTAATTCATTCGTACGATCCATTCTATTTCATTCGTACGATCCATTCTAATTCATACGATCCATTCTATTTCATTCATACGATCCATTTTAATTCATTCGCACGATCCATTCTAATTCATTCATACGATCCATTCTAATTCATTCGTATGATCCATTCTAATTTCTTCGTATGATCTATTCTAATTTCTTCATACGATCCATTCTAATTCCTTCGTATGATCCATTCAAATTCATTCGTACGAATCTATCCATTCTAATTCATTAGTACGATCCATTCTAATTCATTCGCACGATCCATTCTAATTCATTAATACGATCCAATCTAATTCATTCATACGATCTATTCTAATTCATTCGCACGAATATATCCTTTCTAATTCATTCGTACGATCCATTCTAATTCATTCGCACAATCTATTCTAATTCATTAGTACGATCCATTCTAATTCATTCGTACGATCCATTCTAATTCATTAGCACGATCCAAATTCATTTATCCGTACGATCTATTCTATTTCATTCGTACAATCCATTCTTATCGCACGATCCATTCTAATTCATTCGCACGATCCATTCTCCATTCTAATTCCTTCGTACGATCCATTATAATTCCTTCGTATCCATTCTAATTCACTCATACGATCCATTCTAATTCATTCATACGATCCATTCTACTTCATTCGCATGAATGTATCCATTCTAATTCATTCGTACGATCCATTTTAATTCATTCGCACAATCTATTCTAATTCATTCATACGATCCATTCTAATTCATTCGCACGAATGTATCCATTCTAATTCATTCATACAATCCATTCTATTTCATTCGTACGATCCATTCTTACTCATTCGTACGATCCATTCGTATCCATTCTAATTCATTCGTACGATCTATTCTAATTCATTCGTACGATCCATTCTAATTCATTAATACGATCCAATCTAATTCATTCATACGATCCATTCTAATTCATTCGTACGATCCATTCTAATTCATTCGCACGATCCATTCTAATTCATTCGCACGATCCATTCTAATTCATTCATACGATCCATTCTAATTCATTCGTACGATCCATTCTAATTCATTCGCACGATCCAATCTAATTCATTCATACGATCCATTGTAATTCATTCGTACGATCCATTCTAATTCATTCACACAATCCATTCTAATTCATTCGCACGATCCATTCTAATTCATTCGTACGATCCATTCTAATTCATTCGTACGATTCATTCTAATTCAATCCATTCTAATTTATTCGCACGATCCATTCTAATTCATTCGTTCGATCCATTCTAATTCAGTCGTACGATCCATTCTAATTCATTTGTACGAATGTATCCACTCTAATTCATTCATACGATCCATTCTAATTCATTCGCACGAATGTATCCATTCCAATTCATTCGTACGATCCATTCTAATTCATTCGCACAATCTATTCTAATTCATTCGTACGATCAATTCTAATTCATTAGCATGATCCATTCTAATTCATTCGTACGATCTATTCTATTTCATTCGTACAATCCATTCTTACTCAATCGTATGATCCATTCTAATCAATTCGCACAATCTATTCTAATTCATTCGTACGATCCATTCTATTTCATTCGTACGATCCATTCTAATTCATACGATCCATTCTATTTCATTCATACGATCCATTTTAATTTATTCGCACGATCCATTCTAATTCATTCATACGATCCATTCTAATTCATTCGTACGATCCATTCTAATTTCTTCGTATGATCTATTCTAATTCCTTCGTACGATCCATTCTAATTCTTTCGCACGAATCTATCCATTCTAATTCATTCGTACGATCCATTCTAATTCATTCGCACGATCCATTCTAATTCATTAATACGATCCAACCTAATTCATTCATACGATTTATTCTAATTCATTCGCACGAATATATCCTTTCTAATTTATTCGTACGATCCATTCTAATTCATTCGCACAATCTATTCTAATTCATTAGTACGATACATTCTAATTCATTCGCACAATCTATTCTAATTCATTCGTACGATCCATTCTAATTCATTCGCACGATCCATTCTAATTCATTCATACGATCCATTCTATTTCATTCGTACGATCCATTCTTACTCATTCGTACTATCCATTCTAATTCATTTGCACGAAGGTATCCATTCTAATTCATTCGTACTATCCATTCTAATTCCTTCGTACGATCCATTCTAATTCCTTCGTACGATCCATTCTAATTCATTCGTACGATCCATTCTAATTCATTCGTACGTTCCATTTTAATTCCTTCGTATGATCCATTCTAATTCATTCATACGGTATGATTCATTCTAATTCATTCGTACGATTCATTCTAATTCAATCCATTCTAATTCATTCGTACGATCCATTCTAATTCATTCGTACGATTCATTCCAATTCAATCAATTCTAATTCATTCGTACGATCCATTCTTACTCATTCGTACGATCCATTCTAAATCATTAGCACGAATGAATCCATTCTAATTCATTCGTATGATCTATTCTAATTCATTCGCATGAATGTATCCATTCTAATTTATTCGTACGATCCATTCTATCTCATTCGTACAATCCATTCTATTTCATTCGTACGATCCATTCTAATTCATTCGCACGATCCATTCTAATTCATTCGCAGGATCCATTCTAATTCATTCGTACGATCGATTCTAATTCATTTGCACGATCCATTCTAATTCATTCGTACGATCCATTCTAATTCATTCGCACAATCTATTCTAATTCATTCATACGATCCATTCTAATTTATTCGCACGATCCATTCTAATTCCTTCGTATGATCCATTCTAATTCATTCGTACGGTATGATTCATTCTAATTCATTCGTACGATTCATTCTAATTCAATCCATTCTAATTCATTCGTATGATCCATTCTAATTCATTCGTACGATCCATTCTAATTCATTCGTACGATTCATTCTAATTCAATCCATTCTAATTCATTCGTACGATCCATTCTTACTCATTCGTACGATCCATTCTAATTCATTCGCACGAATGAATCCATTCTAATTCATTCGTATGATCCATTCTAATTCATTCGCATGAATGTATCCATTCTAATTCATTCGTACGATCCATTCTATCTCATTCGTACAATCCATTCTATTTCATTCGTACGATCCTTTCTAATTCATTCGCACGATCCATTCTAATTCATTTGCATGATCCATTCTAATTCATTCGCATGAATGTATCCATTCTAATTCATTCGTACGATCCATTCTATCTCATTCGTACAATCCATTCTATTTCATTCGTACGATCCATTCTAATTCATTCGTATGATCCATTCTAATTCATTCGCATGAATGTATCCATTCTAATTCATTCGTACGATCCATTCTATCTCATTCGCACGAATGAATCCATTCTAATTCATTCGTATGATCCATTCTAATTCATTCGCATGAATGTATCCATTATAATTCATTCGTACGATCCATTCTATCTCATTCGTACAATCCATTCTATTTCATTCGTACGAATGTATCCATTCTAATTCATTCGTACGATCCATTCTAATTCCTTCGTACGATCCATTCTAATTCCTTCGTACGATCCATTCTAATTCATTCCCATGAATGTATCCATTCTAATTCATTCGCACGATCCATTCTAATTCATTCACACTCATACGATCCATTCTAATTCATTCGCACGAATGTATCCTTTCTAATTCATTCGTACGATCCATTCTAATTCATTCGCACAATCTATTCTAATTCATTCGAACGATCCATTCTAATTCATTAGCATGATCCATTCTAATTCATTCGTACGATCTATTCTATTTCATTCGTACAATCCATTCTTACTCAATCGTATGATCCATTCTAATCCATTCGCACAATCTATTCTAATTCGTACGATCCATTCTATTTCATTCGTACGATCCATTCTAATTCATACGATCCATTCTATTTCATTCATACGATCCATTTTAATTCATTCGCACGATCCATTCTAATTCATTCATACGATCCATTCTGATTCATTCGCACGATCCATTCTCCATTCTAATTCCTTCGTACTATCCATTCTATTTCATTCATACGATCCATTCTAATTCATTCATACGATGTATTCTAATTCTTTCGCACGAATGTATCCATTCTAATTCATTCGTACGATCCATTCTAATTCATTCGCACGATCCATTCTAATTCATTAATACGATCCGTTCTAATTCATTCGTACGATCCATTCTAATTCATTCGCACGATCCATTCTAATTCATTAATACGATCCATTCTAATTCATTCGCGCGATCCATTCGAATTCATTCATACGATCCATTCTAATTTATTCGCACGATCCATTCTAATTCATTCATATGATCCATTCTAATTCATTCGCACGATCCATTCTTACTCATTCGTACGATCCATTCTAATTCATTCGCACAATCCATTCTAATTCTTTTGCACGAATGTATCCATTCTAATTCATTCGTACGATCCATTCTAATTCATTCGTATGATCTATTCTAATTCATTCGCATGATCCATTATAATTCATTCATACGATCCAATCTAATTCATTCATACGATCCATTCTAATTCATTCGCACGAATGTATCAACTCTAATTCATTCGTACGATCCATTCTAATTCATTCATACATGTACGAATGAATTAGAATGGATACATTCGTGCGAATGAATTAGAATGGATCGTATGAATGAATTAGATTGGATCGTATGCATGAATTAGAATGGATCGTGCGAATGAATTAGAATGGATCGTACGAATGAATTAGAATGGATCGAACGAATGAATTAGAATGGATCGAACGAATGAATTAGAATGGATACATTCGTGCAAAAGAATTTGAATGGATTGTATGAATGAATTAGAATGGATCGTGCGAATGAATTAGAATGGATCGTACGAATGAATTAGAATGGATACATTCGTGCGAAAGAATTAGAATAGATCGTATGAATGAATTAGAATGGATCGTATGAATGAAATAGAATGGATCGTACGAAGGAATTAGAATGGAGAATGGATCGTGAGAATGAATTAGAATGGATCGTATGAATGAATTAGAATGGATCGTGCGAATGAATTAAAATGGATCGTATGAGTGAAATAGAATGGATCGTATGAATTAGAATGGATCGTACGAATGAAATAGAATGGATCGTACGAATGAATTAGAATAGATTGTGCGAATGGATTAGAATGGATCATACGATTGAGTAAGAATGGATTGTACGAATGAAATAGAATAGATCGTACGAATGAATTAGAATGGATCATGCTAATGAATTAGAATGGATCGTTCGAATGAATTAGAATAGATTGTGCAAATGAATTAGAATGGATCGTATGAATGAATTAGAAAAGATACATTCGTGCGAATGAATTAGAATGGATCGTATGAGTGTGAATGAATTAGAATGGATCGTGCGAATGAATTAGAATGGATCGTGCGAATGAATTAGAATGGATCGTACGAATGAAATCGAATGGATTGTACGAATGAGATAGAATGGATCGTACGAATGAATTAGAATGGATACATTCATGCGAATGAATTAGAATGGATCATACGAATGAATTAGAATGGATTCATTCGTGCGAATGAATTAGAATGGATCGTACGAATGAGTAAGAATGGATCGTACGAATGAATTAGAATGGATTGAATTAGAATGAATCGTACGAATGAATTAGAATGAATCATACCGTACGAATGAATTAGAATGGATCATACGAAGGAATTAGAATGGATCGTACTAATGAATTAGAATGGATCGTACGAATGAATTAGAATGGATCGTACGAAGGAATTAGAATGGATCGTACGAAGGAATTAGAATGGATAGTACGAATGAATTAGAATGGATACCTTCGTGCAAATGAATTAGAATGGATCGTACAAATGAGTAAGAATGGATCGTACGAATGAATTAGAATGGATCGTATGAATGAATTAGAATGGATCATGCGAATGAATTAGAATGGATCGTACGAATGAATTAGAATAGATTGTGCGAATGAATTAGAATGGATCGTACCAATGAATTAGAATGGTTCGTATGAATGAATTAGAATGGATCGTGCGAATGAATTAGAATGGATCGTACGAATGAAATAGAACGGATTTGCACGAATGTATCCATTCTAATTCATTCGTACGATCCATTCTAATTCATTCGTACAATCCATTCTAATTCATTCGCACGATCCATTCGCATTCACTCAAACGATCCATTCTAATTCATTCATATGATCCATTCTAATTCATTCGCACGAATGTATCCATTCTAATTCATTCATACAATCCATTCTAATTCATTTGTACGAATGTATCCACTCTAATTCATTCATACGATCCATTCTAATCCATTCGCACGAATGTATCCATTCCAATTCATTCGTACGATCCATTCTAATTCATTCGCACAATCTATTCTAATTCATTCGTACGATCAATTCTAATTCATTAGCATGATCCATTCTAATTCATTCGTACGATCTATTCTATTTCATTCGTACAATCCATTCTTACTCAATCGTATGATCCATTCTAATCCATTCGCACAATCTATTCTAATTCATTCGTACGATCTATTCTATTTCATTCGTACGATCCATTCTAATTCATACGATCCATTCTATTTCATTCATACGATCCATTTTAATTCATTCGCACGATCCATTCTAATTCATTCATACGATCCATTCTAATTCATTCGTATGATCCATTCTAATTTCTTCGTATGATCTATTCTAATTCATTCTAATTCATTAATACAATCCATTCTAATTCATTCGTACGATCCATTCTAATTCATTCGTACGATCCATTCTAATTCATTCGCACAATCTATTCTAATTCATTAGTACGATCTATTCTAATTCATTCGTACGATCCATTCTAATTCATTAGCACGATCCAAATTCATTTATCCGTACGATCTATTCTATTTCATTCGTACAATCCATTCTTATCGCACGATCCATTCTAATTCATTCGCACGATCCATTCTCCATTCTAATTCCTTCGTACGATCCATTCTAATTCCTTCGTATCCATTCTAATTCACTCATACGATCCATTCTAATTCATTCATACGATCCATTCTACTTCATTCGCATGAATGTATCCATTCTAATTCATTCGTACGATCCATTTTAATTCATTCGCACAATCTATTCTAATTCATTCATACGATCCATCCTAATTCATTCACACGAATGTATCCATTCTAATTCATTCGTACAATCCATTCTATTTCATTCGTACGATCCATTCTTACTCATTCGTACGATCCATTCGTATCCATTCTAATTCATTCGTACGATCTATTCTAATTCATTCGTACGATCCATTCTAATTCATTAATACGATCCAATCTAATTCATTCATACGATCCATTCTAATTCATTCGTACGATCCATTCTAATTCATTCGCACGATCCATTCTAATTCATTCGCACGATCTATTCTAATTCATTCATACGATCCATTCTAATTCAATCGTACGATCCATTCTAATTCATTCGCACGATCCAATCTAATTCATTCATACGATCCATTCTAATTCATTCGTACGATCCATTCTAATTCATTCGCACAATCCATTCTAATTCATTCGCACGATCCATTCTAATTCATTCGTACGATCCATTCTAATTCATTCGTACGATTCATTCTAATTCAATCCATTCTAATTCATTCGCACAATCCATTCTACTTCATTCGTTCGATCCATTCTAATTCAGTCGTACGATCCATTCTAATTCATTTGTACGAATGTATCCACTCTAATTCATTCATACGGTCCATTCTAATTCATTCGCACGAATGTATCCATTCCAATTCATTCGTACGATCCATTCTAATTCATTCGCACAATCTATTCTAATTCATTCGTACGATCAATTCTAATTCATTAGCACGATCCATTCTAATTCATTCGTACGATCTTTTCTATTTCATTTGTACAATCCATTCTTACTCAATCGTATGATCCATTCTAATCCATTCGCACAATCTATTCTAATTCATTCGTACGATCCATTCTATTTCATTCGTACGATCCATTCTAATTCATACGATCCATTCTATTTCATTCATACGATCCATTTTAATTTATTCGCACGATCCATTCTAATTCATTCATACGATCCATTCTAATTCATTCGTACGATCCATTCTAATTTCTTCATATGATCTATTCTAATTCCTTCGTACGATCCATTCTAATTCCTTCGTACGATCCATTCAAATTCATTCGCACGAATCTATCCATTCTAAATCATTCGTACGATCCATTCTAATTCATTCGCACAATCCATTCTAATTCATTAATACGATCCAATCTAATTCATTCATACGATCTATTCTAATTCATTCGCACGATCCATTCTAATTCATTAATACGATCCAATCTAATTCATTCATACGATCTATTCTAATTCATTCGCACGAATATATCCTTTCTAATTCATTCGTACGATCTATTCTAATTCATTCGCACAATCTATTCTAATTCATTAGTACGATCCATTCTAATTCATTCGTACGATCCATTCTAGTTCATTAGCACGATCCAAATTCATTTATCCGTACGATCTATTCTATTTCATTCGTACGATCCATTCTTATCGCACGATCCATTCTAATTCATTTGCACGATCCATTCTTCATTCTAATTCCTTCGTACGATCCATTCTAATTCCTTCGTACCCATTCTAATTCACTCATACGATCCATTCTAATTCATTCATACGATCCATTCTAATTCATTCGCACAATCTATTCTAATTCATTCATACGATCCATCCTAATTCATTCGCACGAATGTATCCATTCTAATTCATTCGTACAATCCATTCTATTTCATTCGTATGATCCATTCTTACTCATTCGTACGATCCATTCGTATCCATTCTAATTCATTCGTACGATCTATTCTAATTCATTCGTACGATCCATTCTAATTCATTAATACGATCCAATCTAATTCATTCATACGATCCATTCTAATTCATTCGTACGATCCATTCTAATTCATTCGCACGATCCATTCTAATTCATTCGCACGATCCATTCTAATTCATTCATACGATCCATTCTAATTCATTCATACAATCCATTCTAATTCTTTTGCACGAATGTATCCATTCTAATTCATTCGTACGATCCATTAAAATTCATTCATATGATCTATTCTAATTCATTCGCATGATCCATTATAATTCATTCATACGATCCAATCTAATTCATTCGTACGATCCATTCTAATTCATTCATACGATCCAATCTAATTCATTCGTACGATCCATTCTAATTCATTCGCACGAATGTATCAACTCTAATTCATTCGTACGATCCATTCTAATTCATTCATACATGTACGAATGAATTAGAATGGATACATTCGTGCGAATGAATTAGAATGGATCGTATGAATGAATTAGATTGGATCGTATGCATGAATTAGAATGGATCGTGCGAATGAATTAGAATGGATCGTACGAATGAATTAGAATGGATCGAACGAATGAATTAGAATGGATACATTCGTGCAAAAGAATTAGAATGGATTGTATGAATGAATTAGAAGGATCGTGCGAATGAATTAGAATGGATCGTACGAATGAATTAGAATGGATACATTCGAATTCATTCGTACGATCCATTCTAATTCCTTCGTACAATCCATATTCTAATTCATTCGCACGATCCATTCTAATTCGTTTGTACGATCCATTCTAATTCATTCGCACAATCTATTCTAATTCATTCGTACGATCCATTCTAATTCATTCGCACGATCCATTCTAATTCATTCATACGATCCATTCTATTTCATTCGTACGATCCATTCTTACTCATTCGTACGATCCATTCTAATTCATTTGCACGAAGGTATCCATTCTAATTCATTCGTACTATCCATTCTAATTCCTTCGTACGATCCATTCTAATTCCTTCGTACGATCCATTCTAATTCATTCGTACGATCCATTCTAATTCATTCATACGATCCATTCTAATTCCTTCGTATGATCCATTCTAATTCAATCATACAATCCATTCTAATTCTTTTGCACGAATGTATCCAATCTAATTCATTCGTTCGATCCATTCTAATTCATTCGTACGATCCATTCTAATTCATTCGCACGATCCATTCTAATTCATGCATACGATCTAATCTAATTCATTCATACGATCCATTCTAATTCATTCGCACGAATGTATCCATTCTAATTCATTCGTACATGTATGAATGAATTAGAATGGATCGTACGAATGAATTAGAGTTGATACATTCGTGCAAATGACTTAGAATGGATCGTATGAATGAATTAGAGTGGATCGTATGCATGAATTAGAATGGATCGTGCGAATGAATTAGAATGGATCGTACGAATGAATTAGAATGGATCGTATGAATGAATTAGATTGGATCGTATTAATGAATTAGAATGGATCGTACGAATGAATTAGAATAGATCGTACGAATGAATTAGAATGGATACGAATGGATCGTACGAATGAGTAAGAATGGATCGTACGAATGAAATAGAATGGATTGTACGAATTAATTAGAATGGATACATTCGTGCGAATGAATTAGGATGGATCGTATGAATGAATTAGAATAGATTGTGCGAATGAATTAGAATAGATTGTACGAAGGAATTACAATGGATTGTATGAATGAGTTAGAATAGATCGTATGAATGAATTAGAATGGATCGTGCGAATGAATTAGAATGGATAGTATGAATGAAATAGAATGGATCGTATGAATTAGAATGGATTGTACGAATGAATTAGAATGGATCGTGCGTCGTACGAATGAATTAGAATGGATCATATTAATGAATTAGAATGGATCGTATGAATGAATTAGAATGGATCGTGCGAATGAATTAAAATGGATCGTATGAATGAAGTAGAATGGATCGTATGAATTAGAATGGATCGTACGAATGAAATAGAATGGATCGTACGAATGAATTAGAATAGATTGTGCGAATGGATTAGAATGGATCATACGATTGAGTAAGAATGGATTGTACGAATGAAATAGAATAGATTGTACGAATGAATTAGAATGGATCGTATAAATGAATTAGAATAGATCGTACGAATGAATTAAAATGGATCGTATAAATGAATTAGAATGGATCGTACGAATGAGTAAGAATGGATCGTACGAATGAAATAGAATGGATCGTATGAATGAATTAGAATGGATCGTGCGAATGAATTAGAATGGATCGTACGAATGAATTAGAATAGATTGTGCGAATGAATTAGAATGGATCGTACGAATGAATTAGAATGGATCGTACGAATGAATTAGAATGGATCGTGCGAATGAATTAGAATTGATCGTACGAATGAATTAGAATGGATCATACGAATGAATTAGAATGGATCGTTCGAATGAATTAGAATAGATTGTGCGAATGAATTAGAATGGATCGTACGAATGAATTAGAAAGGATACATTCGTGCGAATGAATTAGAATGGATCGTATGAGTGTGAATGAATTAGAATGGATCGTGCGAATGAATTAGAATGGATCGTATTAATGAATTAGAATGGATCGTGCGAATGAATTAGAATGGATCGTACGAATGAGTAAGAATGGATCGTGCGAATGAATTAGAATGGATCATATGAATGAATTAGAATGAATCGTATGAATGAACTAGAATGGATCGTGCGAATAAATTAGAATGGATCGTATGAATGAATTAGAATAGATTGTGCGAATGAATTAGAATGGATCGTACGAATGAATTAGAATGGATACATTCGTGCGAATGAATTAGAATGGATCGTATGAATAAATTAGAATCGATCGTACGAATGAATTAGAATGGATCATGCGAATGAATTAGAATGGATCGTGCGAATGAATTAGAATGGATCGTACGAATGAAATAGAATGGATTGTACGAATGAGATAGAATAGATCGTACGAATGAATTAGAATGGATACATTCATGCGAATGAATTAGAATGGATCATACGAATAAATTAGAATGGATTCATTCGTGCGAATGAATTAGAATGGATCGTACGAATAAGTAAGAATGGATCGTACGAATGAATTAGAATGGATTGAATTAGAATGAATCGTACGAATGAATTAGAATGGATCGTACGAATGAATTAGAATGGATCGTACGAATGAATTAGAATAGATTGAATTAGAATGAATCGTACGAATGAATTAGAATGAATCATACCGTACGAATGAATTAGAATGGATCATACGAAGGAATTAGAATGGATCGTACGAATGAATTAGAATGGAGCGTACGAAGGAATTAGAATGGATCGTACGAAGGAATTAGAATGGATAGTACGAATAAATTAGAATGGATACCTTTGTGCAAATGAATTAGAATGGATCGTACGAATGAGTAAGAATGGATCGTACCAATGAAATAGAATGGATCGTATGAATGAATTAGAATGGATCGTGCGAATGAATTAGAATGGATCGTACGAATGAATTAGAATAGATTGTGCGAATGAATTAGAATGGATCGTACGAATGAATTAGAATGGATCGTACGAATGAATTTGAATGGATCGTATGAATGAATTAGAATGGATCGTGCGAATGAATTAGAATGGATCGTACGAATGAAATAGAATGGATTCGCACGAATGTATCCATTCTAATTCATTCGTTCAATCCATTCTAATTCATTCGTACAATCCATTCTAATTCATTCGCACGATCCATTCGCATTCACTCAAACGATCCATTCTAATTCATTCATATGATCCATTCTAATTCATTCGCACGAATGTATCCATTCTAATTCATTCGTACGATCCATTCTAATTCATTTGTACGAATGTATCCACTCTAATTCATTCATACGATCCATTCTAATTCATTCACACGAATGTATCCATTCCAATTCATTCGTACGATCCATTCTAATTCATTCGCACAATCTATTCTAATTCATTTGTACGATCAATTCTAATTCATTAGCATGATCCATTCTAATTCATTTGTACGATCTATTCTATTTCATTCGTACAATCCATTCTTACTCAATCGTATGATCCATTCTAATCCATTCGCACAATCTATTCTAATTCATTCGTACGATCCATTCTATTTCATTCGTACGATCTATTCTAATTCATAGGATCCTTTCTATTTCATTCATACGATCCATTTTAATTCATTCGCACGATCCATTCTAATTCATTCATACGATCCATTCTAATTCATTCGTACGATCCATTCTAATTTCTTCGTATGATCTATTCTAATTCCTTCGTACGATCCATTCTAATTCCTTCGTACGATCCATTCAAATTCATTCGCACGAATCTATCCATTCTAATTCATTCGTACGATCCATTCTAATTCATTCGCACGATCCATTCTAATTCATTAATACGATCCAATCTAATTCATTCATACGATCTATTCTAATTCATTCGCACGAATATATCCTTTCTAATTCATTCGTACGATCCATTCTAATTCATTCGCACAATCTATTCTAATTCATTAGTACGATCCATTCTAATTCATTCGTACGATCCATTCTAATTCATTAGCACGATCCAAATTCATTTATCCGTACGATCTATTCTATTTCATTCGTACGATCCATTCTTATCGCACGATCCATTCTAATTCATTCGCACGATCCATTCTCCATTCTAATTCCTTCGTACGATCCATTCTAATTCCTTCGTATCCATTCTAATTCACTCATACGATCCATTCTAATTCATTCATACGATCCATTCTAATTCATTCGCATGAATGTATCCATTCTAATTCATTCGTACGATCCATTCTAATTCATTCGCACAATCTATTCTAATTCATTTATACGATCCATCCTAATTCATTCGCACGAATGTATCCATTCTAATTCATTCATACAATCCATTCTATTTCATTCGTACGATCCATTCTTACTCATTCGTATGATCCATTCGTATCCATTCTAATTCATTCGTACGATCTATTCTAATTCATTCGTACGATCCATTCTAATTTATTAATACGATCCAATCTAATTCATTCATACGATCCATTCTAATTCATTCCTACGATCCATTCTAATTCATTCGCACGATCCATTCTAATTCATTCACACGATCCATTCTAATTCATTCGTACGATCCATTCTAATTCATTCGTACGATCCATTCTAATTCATTCGCACAATCCATTCTAATTCATTCGCACGAATGTATCCATTCTAATTCATTCGTATGATCCATTCTAATTCATTCACACGATCCATTCTAATTCATTCATACAATCCATTCTATTTCTTTTGCACGAATGTATCCATTCTAATTCATTCGTACGATCCATTCTAATTCATTCGTACGATCCATTCTAATTTCTTCGTATGATCTATTCTAATTCCTTCGTACGATCCATTCTAATTCCTTCGTACGATCCATTCAAATTCATTAGCACGAATCTATCCATTCTAATTCATTCGTACGATCCATTCTAATTCATTCGCACGATACATTCTAATTCATTAATACGATCCAATCTAATTCATTCATACGATCTATTCTAATTCATTCGCACGAATATATCCTTTCTAATTCATTCGTACGATCCATTCTAATTCATTCACACAATCTATTCTAATTCATTAGTACGATCCATTCTAATTCATTCGTACGATCCATTCTAATTCATTAGCACGATCCAAATTCATTTATCCGTACGATCGATTCTATTTCATTCGTACGATCCATTCTTGTCGCACGATCCATTCTAATTCATTCGCACGATCCATTCTCCATTCTAATTCCTTCGTACGATCCATTCTAATTCCTTCGTATCCATTCTAATTCACTCATACGATCCATTCTAATTCATTCATACGATCCATTCTAATTCATTCGCATGAATGTATCCATTCTAATTCATTCGTACGATCCATTCTAATTCATTCGCACAATCTATTCTAATTCATTCATACGATCCATCCTAATTCATTCGCACGAATGTATCCATTCTAATTCATTCGTACAATCCATTCTATTTCAGTCGTACGATCCATTCTTACTCATTCGTACGATCCATTCGTATCCATTCTAATTCAATCGTACGATCTATTCTAATTCATTCGTACGATCCATTCTAATTCATTAATACAATCCAATCTAATTCATTCATAAGATCCATTCTAATTCATTCGTACGATCCATTCTAATTCATTCGCACGATCCATTCTAATTCATTCGCACGATCCATTCTAATTCATTCATACGATCCATTCTAATTCATTCGTACGATCCATTCTAATTCATTCGCACGATCCATTATAATTCATTCGCACGAATGTATCCATTCTAATTCATTCCTTTGATCCATTCTAATTCATTCACACGATCCATTCTAATTCATTCATACAATCCATTCTATTTCTTTTGCACGAATGTATCCATTCTAATTCATTCGTACGATCCATTCTATTTCATTCGTACGATCCATTCTAATTCATTCGCACAATCTATTCTAATTCATTCGTACGATCCATTCTAATTCATTCGCACGATCCATTCTTTTTTTTTGATAAAATCTAGGGGATTTTATTAGGGACCCCGCCCTTCAAAGAACATCATTACAACTAAAGACTTCCATACAAGTCCAAAAAATCAAAACCAAACCAAAATTTACAACAAGACACAAAGGAAAAAGAACTCAGACTTGAAAGAGCATCCTGTCCAATACAGATCCATTCCACTCCAGCACAGCCCTTCTGCCTTAATCTTTCAGCAATATCAGCATCAAAAGCTATTATCTTTCCTGTCATAACCTTTTTGCATATTATCAGCTTCAACAGCAATTCTCAAATTGCCTTTAAGATCCTCAGAATAAAGTTCAGTAATATGATCCATGTTCTGTCCCATTTTAGAGAGCACATCAGCTGCTTGATTTCCTTCTCTCAGAATATGAGTAATTTGGAAATGCCTAAACTGATTCAGCTTCTTCTGAATATACTGAACTTGATGAGAACAATTCCAAGGGATAGAATAAACGTTTTTAATATAGTTCACAGCTAAAAGAGAATCTGATTCAATCCATAACTGAGATATATTCAGATTTTCTGCATAAACCAGTCCTTGCTCTATTGCCTCCAATTCAACTTCTGCAATTTGCTTATGCCTGGAAGGACCACAGTAACTCAATATAACCTGTCCTTCAGAGTTTCTGAAAATTCCTCCAATCGAAGAATTATTCTCTTTAACAGCCCCATCTGTATTCAACTTAATCCAATCAGTTGAAGGCTTCTGCCAAAAGACTTTATTAAAATTCTGATGATAAGAAGAGAAAGATAGACCCCATTTAGCTGCAGAAATTCTAGTATCATAACTGTCCTCCTCAAACAGTTTAATACCTGACAGTCTTAAATGGATTGTTCTGGTGATGATAGCTAATAGCACTCTTTTGTGTCTATTAACCTTCTCAAAAATTCTTTTATTTCTTTCCTCCCATAACAAATAGACAACACAGCCTAAGGCCAATCTAGCAATAGTAGCAATCAAACCTTCCCCTTTAAATTTGCTACTAAGTCTATGAATCTCCTCTTTAATATTTCCAGTTCTCCCAGGTTTAATCCCTAGCCTAGCAAGGACTGATCTCCATATCCAGTTAGAATAAGAACAGTTAAAGAATAGATGATCTTGATCCTCTCTATCAGACCAGCAGAGAGAGCACAAAGAATGAACATTAATTCCTCTTTTATGCAGATTATCACAAGTAAGAAGAGTCTGTTGAGTAGTTCTCCATAAACAAATAGCATGTCTTTCAATCCTTTGCTTATGCCAAATCCAGGAGTATTCAACTATTATAGGCTTTTTACTCCTAATAGCATTCCAGGCTGATTTAAGAGAGTAAACACCACTGCTAGAAGGTTTCCACACTATTAAATCTGGACTGTACGAATGAGTAAGAATGGATCGTACGAATGAATTAGAATGGATCGTACGAATGAATTAGAATAGATTGTGCGAATGAATTAGAATGGATCGTACGAATGAATTAGAATGGATCGTACGAATGAATTAGAATGGATCGTACGAATAAATTAGAATGGATCGTGTGAATGAATTAGAATGGATCATACGAATGAATTAGAATGGATACATTCGTGCGAATGAATTAGAATGGATCGTGCGAATGAATTAGAATGGATCGTACGAAGGAATTAGAATGGATCGTACGAAGAAATTAGAATGGATAGTACGAATGAATTAGAATGGATACCTTCGTGCAAATGAATTAGAATGGATCGTACGAATGAGTAAGAATGGATCGTACGAATGAAATAGAATGGATCGTATGAATGAATTAGAATGGATCGTGCGAATGAATTAGAATGGATCGTACGAATGAATTAGAATAGATTGTGCGAATGAATTAGAACGGATCGTACGAATAAATTAGAATGGATCGTACGAATGAATTAGAATGGATCGTATGAATGAATTAGAATGGATCGTGCGAATGAATTAGAATGGATCGTACGAATGAAATAGAATGGATTCGCACGAATGTATCCATTCTAATTCATTCGTACGATCCATTCTAATTCCTTCGTATGATCCATTCTAATTCATTCGTACGGTATGATTCATTCTAATTCATTAATACGATCCAATCTAATTCATTCATACGATCCATTCTAATTCATTCGTACAATCCATTCTAATTCATTCGCACGATCCATTCTAATTCATTCGCACGATCCATTCTAATTCATTCGTACGATCCATTTTAATTCATTCGCACGATCCATTCTAATTCATTCGCACGAATGTATCCATTCTAATTCATTCGTATGATCCATTCTAATTCATTCACACGATCCATTCTAATTCATTCATACAATCCATTCTATTTCTTTTGCACGAATGTATCCATTCTAATTCATTCGTACGATCCATTCTATTTCATTCGTACGATCCATTCTAATTCATTCGTACAATCCATTCTAATTCATTCGCACGATCTATTCGAATTCATTCGCACGAATGTATCCACTCTAATTCATTCATACGATCCATTCTAATTCCTTCGTACGATCCATTCTATTTCATTCGTATGATCCATTCTATTTCATTCATATAATCCATTCTAATTCATTCGCACGACGAATGAGATAGAATGGATCGTACGAATGCATTAGAATGGATACATTCATGCGAATTAATTAGAATGGATCATACGAATGAATTAGAATGGATTCATTCGTGCGAATGAATTAGAATGGATCGTATGAATGAATTAGAATGGATCGTGCGAATGAATTAAAATGGATCGTATGAATGAAATAAAATGGATCGTATGAATTAGAATGGATCGTACGAATGAAATAGAATGGATCGTACGAATGAATTAGAATAGATTGTGCGAATGGATTAGAATGGATCATACGATTGAGTAAGAATGGATTGTACGAATGAAATAGAATAAATCGTACGAATGAATTAGAATGGATCATGCTAATGAATTAGAATGGATCGTTCGAATGAATTAGAATAGATTGTGCGAATGAATTAGAATGGATCGTACGAATGAATTAGAAAGGATACATTCGTGCGAATGAATTAGAATGGATCGTATGAGTGTGAATGAATTAGAATGGATCGTGCGAATGAATTAGAATGGATCGTATTAATGAATTAGAATCGATTGAATTAGAATGAATCGTACAAATGAATTAGAATGGATCGTATGAATGAATTAGAATGGATCGTACGAAGGAATTAGAATGGATAGTACGAATGAATTAGAATGGATACCTTCGTGCAAATGAATTAGAATGGATCGTACGAATGAGTAAGAATGGATCGTACGAATGAAATAGAATGGATCGTATGAATGAATTAGAATGGATCGTGCGAATGAATTAGAATGGATCGTACGAATGAATTAGAATAGATTGTGCGAATGAATTAGAATGGATATTACGAATGAATTAGAATGGATCGTACGAATGAATTAGAATGGATCGTATGAATGAATTAGAATGGATCGTGCGAATGAATTGGATGGATCGTACGAATGAAATAGAATGGATTCGCACGAATATATCCATTCTAATTCATTCGTACGATCCATTCTAATTCATTCGTACAATCCATTCTAATTCATTCGCACGATCCATTCGCATTCACTCAAACGATCAATTCTAATTCATTCATATGATCCATTCTAATTCATTTGCACGAATGTATCCATTCTAATTCATTCGTACGATCCATTCTAATTCATTTGTACGAATGTATCCACTCTAATTCATTCATACGATCCATTCTAATTCATTCGCACGAATGTATCCATTCCATTTCATTCGTACGATCCATTCTAATTCATTCGCACAATCTATTCTAATTCATTCGTACGATCAATTCTAATTCATTAGCATGATCCATTCTAATTCATTCGTACGATCTATTCTATTTTATTCGTACAATCCATTCTTACTCAATCGTATGATCCATTCTAATCCATTCGCACAATCTATTCTAATTCATTGGTACGATCCATTCTATTTCATTCGTACGATCCATTCTAATTCATTCGTACGATCCATTCCAATTCATTCGCACGATCCATTCTAATTCATTCGCACGAATGTATCCATTCTAATTCATTCGTATGATCCATTCTAATTCATTCACACGATCCATTCTAATTCATTCATACAATCCATTCTATTTCTTTTGCACGAATGTATCCATTCTAATTCATTCGTACGATCCATTCATAAGTATGAATGAATTAGAATGGATCATGCTAATGAATTAGAATTGATCGTACGAATGAATTAGAATAGATTGTGCGAATGAATTAGAATGGATCGTACGAATGAATTGGAATGGATACATTCTTGCGAATGAATTAGAATAGATCGTATGAATGAATTAGAGTGGATACATTCGTACAAATGAATTAGAATGGATCGTACGAATGAATTAGAATGGATCGTACGAATGAATTAGAATGGATTGAATTAGAATGAATCGTACGATTGAATTAGAATGGATCATACGAATGATATAGAATGGATCGTACGAATGAATTAGAATGGATTGAATTAGAATGAATCGTACGAATGAATTAGAATGAATCATACCGTACGAATGAATTAGAATGGATCATACGAAGGAATTAGAATGGATCGTACGAATGAATTAGAATGGATCGTACGAAGGAATTAGAATGGATCGTACGAAGGAATTAGAATGGATAGTACGAATGAATTAGAATGGATACCTTCGTGCAAATGAATTAGAATGGATCGTACGAATGAGTAAGAATGGATCGTACGAATGAAATAGAATGGATCGTATGAATGAATTAGAATGGATCGTGCGAATGAATTAGAATGGATCGTACGAATGAATTAGAATAGATTGTGCGAATGAATTAGAATGGATCGTACGAATGAATTAGAATGGATCGTACGAATGAATTAGAATGGATCGTGCGAATGAATTAGAATGGATCGTACGAATGAAATAGAATGGATTCGCACGAATGTATCCATTCTAATTCATTCGTACGATCTATTCTAATTCATTCGTACAATCCATTCTAATTCATTCGCATGATCCATTCGCATTCACTCAAACGATCCATTCTAATTCATTCATATGATCCATTCTAATTCATTCGCACGAATGTATCCATTCTAATTCATTCGTACGATCCATTCTAAATCATTTGTACGAATGTATCCACTCTAATTCATTCATACGATCCATTCTAATTCATTCGTACGAATGTGTCCTTTCCAACTCATTCGTACGATCCATTCTAATTCATTCGCACAATCTATTCTAATTCATTCGTACGATCAATTCTAATTCATTAGCATGATCCATTCTAATTCATTCGTACGATCTATTCTATTTCATTCGTACAATCCATTCTTACTCAATCGTATGATCCATTCTAATCCATTCGCACAATCTATTCTAATTCATTCGTACGATCCATTCTATTTCATTCGTACGATCCATTCTAATTCCTACGATCCATTCTATTTCATTCATACGATCCATTTTAATTCATTCGCACGATCCATTCTAATTCATTCATACGATCCATTCTAATTCATTCGTACGATCATTCTAATTTCTTCGTATGATCCATTCTAATTCCTTCGTATGATCCATTCAAATTCATTCGCACGAATCTATCCATTCTAATTCATTCGTACGATCCATTCTAATTCATTCGCACGATCCATTCTAATTCATTAATACGATCCAATCTAATTCATTCATACGATCTATTCTAATTCATTCGCATGAATATATCCTTTCTAATTCATTCGTACGATCCATTCTAATTCATTCGCACAATCTATTCTAATTCATTAGTACGATCCATTCTAATTCATTCGTACGATCCATTCTAATTCATTAGCACGATCCAAATTCATTTATCCGTACGATCTATTCTATTGCATTCATACGATCCATTCTTATCGCACGATCCATTCTAATTCATTCGCACGATCCATTCTCCATTCTAATTCCTTCGTACGATCCATTCTAATTCCTTCGTATCCATTCTAATTCACTCATACGATCCATTCTAATTCATTCATACGATCCATTCTAATTCATTCGCATGAATGTATCCATTCTAATTCATTCGTACGATCCATTCTAATTCATTCGCACAATCTATTCTAATTCATTCATACGATCCATCCTAATTCATTCGCACGAATGTATCCATTCTAATTCATTCGTACAATCCTTTCTATTTCATTCGTACGATCCATTCTTATTCATTCGTACGATCCATTCGTATCCATTCTAATTCATTCGTACGATCTATTCTAATTCATTCGTACGATCCATTCTAATTCATTAATATGATCGAATCTAATTCATTCATACGATCCATTCTAATTCATTCGTACGATCCATTCTAATTCATTCGCACGATCCATTCTAATTCATTCATACGATCCATTCTAATTTATTCGTACGAAGGAATTAGAATGGAGAATGGATCGTGCGAATGAATTAGAATGGATCGTACGAATGAAATAGAATAGATCGTACGGATAAATGAATTTGGATCGTGCTAATGAATTAGAATGGATCGTACGAATGAATTAGACTGGATCGTACTAATGAATTAGAATAGATTGTGTGAATGAATTAGAATGGATCGTACGAATGAATTAGAAAGGATATATTCGTGCGAATGAATTAGAATAGATCGTATGAATGAATTAGATTGGATCGTATTAATGAATTAGAAAGGATCGTGCGAATGAATTAGAATGGATCGTACGAATGAATTAGAATGGATAGATTCGTGCGAATGAATTTGAATGGATCGTACGAAGGAATTAGAATGGATCGTACGAAGGAATTAGAATAGATCATACGAAGAAATTAGAATGGATCGTACGAATGAATTAGAATGGATCGTATGAATGAATTAGAATGGATCGTGCGAATGAATTAAAATGGATCGTATGAGTGAAATAGAATGGATCGTATGAATTAGAATGGATCGTACGAATGAAATAGAATGGATCGTACGAATGAATTAGAATAGATTGTGCGAATGGATTAGAATGGATCATACGATTGAGTAAGAATGGATTGTACGAATGAAATAGAATAGATCGTACGAATGAATTAGAATGGATCATGCTAATGAATTAGAATTGATCGTACGAATGAATTAGAATAGATTGTGCGAATGAATTAGAATGGATCGTACGAATGAATTGGAATGGATACATTCGTGCGAATGAATTAGAATGGATCGTATGAATGAATTAGAGTGGATACATTCGTAGAAATGAATTAGAATGGATCGTACGAATGAATTAGAATGGATACATTCGTACGAATGAATTAGAATGGATCATATGAATGAATTAGAATGGATCGTTTGAGTGAATGCGAATGGATCGTGCGAATGAATTAGAATGGATTGTACGAATGAATTAGAATGGATCGTACGAATGAATTAGAATGGATACATTCGTGCGAATCCATTCTATTTCATTCGTACGATCCATTCTAAGTCATTCGCACGATCCATTCTAATTCATTCATACGATCCATTCTAATTCATTCGTACGATCCATTCTAATTCATTCGTACGATCCATTCTAATTCATTCGCACAATCTATTCTAATTCATTCGTACGATCCATTCTAATTCATTCGCACGATCCATTCTAATTCATTCATACGATCAATTCTATTTCATTCGTACGATCCATTCTTACTCATTCGTACGATCCATTCTAATTCATTTGCACGAAGGTATCCATTCTAATCCATTCGTACTATCCATTCTAATTACTTCGTACGATCCATTCTAATTCCTTCGTACGATCCATTCTAATTCATTCGTACGATCCATTCTAATTCATTCGTACGATCCATTCTAATTCCTTCGTATGACCCATTCTAATTCATTCGTACGGTATGATTCATTCTAATTCATTCGTACGATTCATTCTAATTCAATCCATTCTAATTCATTCGTACGATCCATTCTAATTCATTCGTACGATCCATTCTAATTCATTCGTACGATTCATTCTAATTCAATTCATTCTAATTCATTCGGACGATCCATTCTTACTCATTCGTACGATCCATTCTATTTCATTCGCACAAATGAATCCATTCTAATTTATTCGTATGATCCATTCGAATTCATTCGCATGAATGTATCCATTCTAATTCATTCGTACGATCCATTCTATCTTATTCGTACAATCCATTCTATTTCATTCGTATGATCCATTCTAATTCATTCGCACGATCCATTCTAATTCATTCGCAAGATCCATTCTAATTTATTCGCACGATCCATTCTAATTCATTCATACGATCCATTCTAATTCATTTATATGATCCATTCTAATTCATTCATACGATCCATTCTAATTCATTAGTACGAAAAAACATGATCCACTCACATACGAATAAATTAGAATGAATTAGAATGGGTTGTGTGAATGAATTAGAATGGATCGTGCGAATGAATTAGAATGGTTCGTGCGAATGAATTAGAATATGGATCGTACGAAGGAATTAGAATGGATTGTACGAATGAATTCGAATGTATCCTTTCTAATTCATTCGTACGATCCATTCTAATTCCTTCGTACGATCCATTCTAATTCATTCATACGGTCCATTCTAATTCATTCGCACGATCCATTCTAATTCATTCGTACGATCCATTCTATTTCATTCATACGATCCATTCTAATTCATTCATACGATCCATTCTAATTCCTTCGTACGATCCATTCTAATTCATTCGTACGATCCATTCTTACTCAATCGTACGTATGAATGAATTAGAATGGATCGTGCGAATGAATTAGAATGGATTATATGAATGAAATAGAATGGATCATACGAACGAAATAGAATGGATCGTACGAAGGAATTAGAATGGACCGTATGAATGAATTAGAGTGGATACATTCGTGCGAATGAATTCAAATAGATCGTGCGAATGAATTAGAATGGATTGTACGAATGAATTAGAATGGATCGTACGAATGAAATAGAATGGATCGTACGAATGAATTAGAATGGATACATTCGTGCAAAAGAAATAGAATTGATTGTATGAATGAATTAGAATGGATCGTGTGAATGAATTAGAATGGATCATACGAATGAATTAGAATGGATACATTCGTGCGAATGAATTAGAATGGATCGTGCGAAAGAATTAGAATGGATCGTACGAATGAATTAGAATGGATCGTATGAATGAATTAGAATGGATCGTGCGAATGAATTAGAATGGATCGTGCGAATGAATTAGAATGGATCGTATGAATGAATTAGATTGGATTGTATTAATGAATTAGAATGGATCGTACGAATGAATTAGAATAGATCGTACGAATGAATTAGAATGGATACGAATGGACCGTACGAATGAGTAAGAATGGATCATACGAATGAAATAGAATGGATTGTACGAATGAATTAGAATGGATACATTCGTGCGAATGAATTAGGATGGATCGTATGAATGAATTAGAATAGATTGTGCGAATGAATTAGAATGGATCGTACGAATGAATTAGAATGGATACATTCATGCGAATGAATTAGAATGGATCGTATGAATTAATTAGAATGGATCGTATGAGTGAATTAGAATGGATACGAAGGAATTAGAATGGATCGTACGAAGGAATTAGAATGGAGAATGGATCGTGCAAATGAATTAGAATGGATCGTGCGATAAGAATGGATCGTACGAATGAAATAGAATAGATCGTACGGATAAATGAATTTGGATCGTGCTAATGAATTAGAATGGATCGTACGAATGAATTAGAATGGATCGTACTAATGAATTAGAATAGATTGTGCGAATGAATTAGAATGAATCGTACGAATGAATTAGAAAGGATATATTCGTGCGAATGAATTAGAATAGATCGTATGAATGAATTAGATTGGATCGTATTAATAAATTAGAATGGATCGTGCGAATGAATTAGAATGGATCGTATGAATGAATTAGAATGGATAGATTCGTGCGAATGAATTTGAATGGATCGTACGAATGAATTAGAATGGATAGATTCGTGCGAATCCATTCTATTTCATTCGTACGATCCATTCTAATTCATTCGCACGATCCATTCTAATTCATTCATACGATCCATTCTAATTCATTCGTACGATCCATTCTAATTCATTCGTACGATCCATTCTAATTCATTCGCACAATCTATTCTAATTTATTTGTACGATCCATTCTAATTCATTCGCACGATCCATTCTAATTCATTCATACGATCCATTCTATTTCATTCGTACGATCCATTCTTACTCATTCGTACGATCCATTCTAATTCATTTGCACGAAGGTATCCATTCTAATTCATTCGTACTATCCATTCTAATTCCTTCGTACGATCCATTCTAATTCGTTCGTACGATCCATTCTAATTCTTTCGTACGATCCATTCTAATTCCTTCATATGATCCATTCTAATTCATTCGTACGGTATGATTCATTCTAATTCATTCGTACGATCCATTCTAATTCATTCGTACGATCCATTTTAATTCATTCGCACGATCCATTCTAATTCATTCATACGATCTATTCTAATTCATTCGCACGAATGTATCCATTCTAATTCATTCGCACGATCCATTCTAATTCATTCATACAATCCATTCTAATTCTTTTGCACGAATGTATCCATTCTAATTCATTCGTACGATCCATTCTAATTCATTCGTATGATCTATTCTAATTCATTCGCATGATCCATTATAATTCATTCATACGATCCACGAATGAAATAGAATGGATTAGAATAGATTGTGCGAATAAATTAGATTGGATCGTACGAATGAATTAGAATGAATCATACCGTACGAATGAATTAGAATGGATCATACGAAGGAATTAGAATGGATCGTACGAATGAATTAGAATGGATCGTACGAATGAAATAGAATGGATTGTACGAATGAGATAGAATGGATCGTATGAATGAATTAGAATGGATACATTCATGCGAATGAATTAGAATGGATCATACGAATGAATTAGAATAGATTCATTCGTGCGAATGAATTAGAATGGATCGTACGAATGAGTAAGAATGGATCGTACGAATGAATTAGAATGGATTGAATTAGAATGAATCGTACGAATGAATTAGAATGGATCGTACGAATGAATTAGAATGGATCGTACGAATGAATTAGAATGGATTGAATTAGAATGAATCGTACGAATGAATTAGAATGAATCATACCGTACGAATGAATTAGAATGGTTAGAATGGATAGATTCGTGCGAATGAATTTGAATGGATCGTACGAAGGAATTAGAATGGATCGTACGAAAGAATTAGAATAGATCATACGAAGAAATTAGAATGGATCGTACGAATGAATTAGAATGGATCGTATGAATGAATTAGAATGGATCGTGCGAATGAATTAAAATGGATCGTATGAATGAAATAGAATGGATCGTATGAAGTAGAATGGATCGTACGAATGAAATAGAATGGATCATATGAATAAATTAGAATAGATTGTGCGAATGGATTAGAATGGATCATACGATTGAGTAAGAATGGATTGTACGAATGAAATAGAATAGATCGTACGAATGAATTAGAATGGATCATGCTAATGAATTAGAATTGATCATACGAATGAATTAGAATAGATTGTGCGAATGAATTTGAATGGATCGTACGAATGAATTGGAATGGATACATTCGTGCGAATGAATTAGAATGGATCGTATGAATGAATTAGAGTGGATACATTCGTACAAATGAATTAGAATGGATCGTACGAAGGAATTGGAATGGATCGTACGAAGGAATTAGAATGGATAGTACGAATGAATTAGAATGGATACCTTCGTGCAAATGAATTAGAATGGATCGTACGAATGAGTAAGAATGGATCGTACGAATGAAATAGAATGGATCGTATGAATGAATTAGAATGGATCGTGCGAATGAATTAGAATGGATCGTACGAATGAATTAGAATAGATTGTGCGAATGAATTAGAATGGATCGTACGAATGAATTAGAATGGATCGTACGAATGAATTAGAATGGATCGTACGAATGAATTAGAATGGATCGTACGAATGAATTAGAATGGATCGTATGAATGAATTAGATTGGATCGTCTTAATGAATTAGATTGGATCGTACGAAGGAATTAGAATAGATCGTACGAATGAATTAGAATGGATACGAATGGATCGTACGAATGAGTAAGAATGGATCGTACGAATGAAATTGAATGGATTGTATGAATGAATTAGAATGGATCGTACGAATGAAATAGAATAGATCGTACGAATGAATTAGAATGGATCATGCTAATGAATTAGAATGGATCGTTCGAATGAATTAGAATAGATTGTGCGAATGAATTAGAATGGATCGTACGAATGAATTAGAAAGGATAGATTGTGCGAATGAATTAGAATGGATCGTACGAATGAATTGGAATGGATACATTCGTGCGAATGAATTAGAATGGATCGTACGAATGAATTAGAATGGATCGTACGAATGAATTAGAATGGATCGTATGAATTAATTAGAATGGATCGTGCGAATGAATTAGAATGGATCGTACGAATGAAATAGAATGGATTCGCACGAATGTATCCATTCTAATTCATTCGTACGATCCATTCTAATTCATTCGTACAATCCATTCTAATTCATTCGCACGATCCATTGCATTCACTCAAACGATCCATTCTAATTCATTCATATGATCCATTCTAATTCATTCGCACGATCCATTCTAATTCATTCATACGATCCATTCTAATTCATTAGAATGGATCGTGCGAATGAATTAGAATATGGATCGTACGAAGGAATTAGAATGGATCGTACGAATGAATTAGAATGGATCGTAGAATTAGAATGGATCGTATGAATGAATTAGAATGGATCGTACGAATGAATTAGAATGGATACATTCGTGCGAATGAATTAGAATGGATCGTACGAATGAGTAAGAATGGATCGTACGAAGGAATTAGAATGGATCGTACGAAGGAATTAGAATGGATCGTACGAATGAATTAGAATGGATCGTACGAATGAATTAGAATGGATTGAATTAGAATGGATCGTACGAATGAATTAGAATGGATTGTACGAATGAATTAGAATGGAATGAATTAGAATGGATCATACGAAGGAATTAGAATGGATCGTACGAATGAATTAGAATATGGATCGTATGAATGAAATAGAATGGATCGTATGAATTAGAATGGATCGTACGAATGAAATAGAATGGATCGTACGAATGAATTAGAATAGATTGTGCGAATGGATTAGAATGGATCATACGATTGAGTAAGAATGGATTGTACGAATGAAATAGAATAGATCGTACGAATGAATTAGAATGGATCATGCTAATGAATTAGAATTGATCGTACGAATGAATTAGAATAGATTGTGCGAATGAATTAGAATGGATCGTACGAATGAATTGGAATGGATACATTCGTGCGAATGAATTAGAATGGATCGTATGAATGAATTAGAGTGGATACATTCCTACAAATGAATTAGAATGGATCGTACAAAGGAATTAGAATGGATCGTACGAAGGAATTAGAATGGATAGTACGAATGAATTAGAATGGATACCTTCGTGCAAATGAATTAGAATGGATCGTACGAATGAGTAAGAATGGATCGTACGAATGAAATAGAATGGATCGTATGAATGAATTAGAATGGATCGTGCGAATGAATTAGAATGGATCGTACGAATGAATTAGAATGGATCGTACGAATGAATTAGAATGGATCGTACGAATGAATTAGAATGGATCGTATGAATGAATTAGATTGGATCGTATTAATGAATTAGAATGGATCGTACGAATGAATTAGAATAGATCGTACGAATAAATTAGAATGGATACGAATGGATCGTACGAATGAGTAAGAATGGATCGTACGAATGAAATAGAATGGATTGTATGAATGAATTAGAATGGATCGTACGAATGAAATAGAATAGATCGTACGAATGAATTAGAATGGATCATGCTAATGAATTAGAATGGATCGTTCGAATGAATTAGAATAGATTGTACGAATGAATTAGAATGGATCGTACGAATGAATTAGAAAGGATAGATTGTGCGAATGAATTAGAATGGATCGTACGAATGAATTGGAATGGATACATTCGTGCGAATGAATTAGAATGGATCGTACGAATGAATTAGAATGGATCGTACGAATGAATTAGAATGGATCGTATGAATGAATTAGAATGGATCGTGTGAATGAATTAGAATGGATCGTATGAATGAAATAGAATGGATTCGCACGAATGTATCCATTCTAATTCATTCGTACGATCCATTCTAATTCATTCGTACAATCCATTCTAATTCATTCGCACGATCCATTCGTATTCACTCAAACGATCCATTCTAATTCATTCGCACGAATGAATCCATTCTAATTCATTCGTATGATCCATTCTAATTCATTCGCTTGAATGTATCCATTCTAATTCATTCGTACGATCCATTCTATCTCATTCATACAATCCATTCTATTTCATTCGTACGATCCATTCTAATTCATTCGCACGATCCATTCTAATTCATTCGCATGATCCATTCTAATTCATTCGTACGATCGATTCTAATTCATTCATACGATCAATTCTAATTCATTCGCACGAATGTATCCATTCTAATTCATTCGTACGATCCATTCTAATTCATTCGCACAATCTATTCTAATTCATTCATACGATCCATTCTAATTTATTCGCACGATCCATTCTAATTCATTCGTACGATCCATTCTAATTCATTCATATGATCCATTCTAATTCAATCGCACGATCCATTCTTACTCATTCGTACGATCCATTCTAATTCATTCGCACGATCCATTCTAATTCATTAATACGATCCATTCTAATTCATTCGCACGATCAATTCTAATTCATTCACACTCATACGATCCATTCTAATTCATTCGCACGAATGTATCCTTTCTAATTCATTCGTACGATCCATTCTAATTCATTCGCACAATTTATTCTAATTCATTCGAACAATCCATTCTAATTCATTCGTACGATCCATTCTAATTCATTCGTACGATCCATTCTAATTCATTCACACAATCCATTCTAATTCATTCTAATTTATTCGTATGTGAGTGGATCGTGTTTTTTCGTGCTAATGAATTAGAATGGATCGTACGAATGAATTAGAATGGATACATTCGTGCGAAAGAATTAGAATGGATCGTATGAATTAATTAGATTGGATCGTATTAATGAATTAGATTGGATCGTATGAATGAATTAAAGTAGATACATTGAATGAATTAGAGTGGATACATTCGGGCGAATGAATTAGAATGGATCGTGCGAATGAATTAGAATGGATCGTACGAATGAATTAGAATGGATCGTTTGAATGAATTAGAATGGATCGTACTTATGAATTAGAATGGGTCATTTGAGTGAATGCGAATGGATCGTGCGAATGAATTAGAATGGATTGTACGAATGAATTAGAATGGATCGTATGAATGAATTAGATTGGATCGTATGAATGAATTAGAATGGATCGTGCGAATGAATTAGAATGGATCGTACGAATGAATTAGAATGGATCGTTTGAATGAATTAGAATGGATCATACTTATGAATTAGAATGGGTCATACGAATGAAATAGAATGGATCGTACGAAGGAATTAGAAAGGATCGTACAAACGAATTAGAATGGATCGTATGAATGAAATAAAATAGATCGTACGAATGAATTAGAATGGATCGTATGAATGAATTAGAATGGATTGTACGAATGAAATAGATTAGATCGTACGAATGAATTAGAATGGATCGTGCGAATGAATTAGAATGGGTCGTACGAATGAATTAGAATGGATACACGATCCAGATCCATTCTAATTCATTCGCACAATCTATTCTAATTCATTCGTAGGATCCATTCTAATTCATTACTACGATCCATTCTAATTCATTCGTACGATCCATTCTAATTCATTCGCACGATCCATTCTAATTCATTCGCACGAATGTATCCATTCTAATTCATTCGTACGATCCATTGTAATTCATTTGTACGAATGTATCCACTCTAATTCATTCATACGATCCATTCTAATTCATTCGCACGAATGTATCCATTCCAATTCATTCGTACGATCCATTCTAATTAATTCGCACAATCTATTCTAATTCATTCGTACGATCAATTCTATTTCATTAGCATGTGATCCATTCTAATTGTACGAATGAATTAGAATGGATTGTACGAATGAGATAGAATAGATCGTACGAATGAATTAGAATGAATACATTCATGCGAATGAATTAGAATGGATCATACGAATGAATTAGAATGGATTCATTCGTGCGAATGAATTAGAATGGATCGTACGAATGAGTAAGAATGGATATTACGAATGAATTAGAATGGATTGAATTAGAATGAATCGTATAAATGAATTAGAATGGATCGTACGAATGAATTAGAATAGATCGTACGAATGAATTAGAATGGATTGAATTAGAATGCATCGTACGAATGAATTAGAATGAATCATACCGTACGAATGAATACGAATGGATCATACGAAGGAATTAGAATGGATCGTACGAATGAATTAGAATGGGTCGTACCGTACGAATGAATTAGAATGGATCATACGAAGGAATTAGAATGGATCGTACGAATGAATTAGAATGGATCGTACGAATGAATTAGAATGGATCGTATGAATAAATTAGAATGGATCATACGAATGAATTAGAATGGATACATTCGTGCGAATGAATTAGAATGGATCATATGAATGAATTAGAATGGATCGTTTGAATGAATGCGAATGGATCGTGCGAATGAATTAGAATGGATTGTACGAATGAATTAGAATGGATCGAACGAATGAATTAGAATGGATACATTCGTGCAAAAGAATTAGAATGGATTGTATGAATGAATTAGAATGGATCGTGCGAATGAATTAGAATGGATCGTACGAATGAATTAGAATGGATACATTCGTGCGAAAGAATTAGAATAGATCGTATGAATGAATTAGAATGGATCGTATGAATGAAATAGAATGGATCGTACGAATGAATTAGAATGGATCGTGCGAATGAATTAGAATGGATCGTACGAATAAATTAGAATGGATCGTACGAAGGAATTAGAATGGATCGTACGAATGAATTAGAAAGGATACATTCGAATTCATTCGTACGATCCATTCTAATTCATTCGTACAATCCATATTCTAATTCATTCGCACGATCCATTCTAATTCATTCGCACGATCCATTCTAATTCATTCATACGATCCATTCTAATTCATTCACACAATCCATTCTAATTCATTCTAATTTATTCGTATGTGAGTGGATCATGTTTTTTCGTGCTAATGAATTAGAATGGATCGTACGAATGAATTAGAATGGATACATTCGTGCGAAAGAATTAGAATGGATCGTATGAATGAATTAGATTGGATTGTATAAATGAATTAGAATGGATCGTACGAATGAATTAGAATGGATCGTGCTAATGAATTAGAATGGATCGTGCGAATGAATTAGAATGGATCGTGCGAATAAATTAGAATGGATCGTACGAATAAATTAGAATGGATCGTACGAATGAATTAGAATGGATCGAGCGAATGAATTAGAATATGGATCGTACGAATGAATTAGAATGGATCGTATGAATGAATTAGAATGGATACATTCGTGCGAATGAATTAGAATGGATCATACGAAGGAATTAGAATGGATCGTACGAATGAATTAGAATCGATCGTACGAATGAATTAGAATGGATCGTACGAATAAATTAGAATGGATACATTCGTGCGAATGAATTAGAATGGATCATACGAATGAATTAGAGTGGATACATTCGTACAAATGAATTAGAATGGATCATAATTAGAATGGATACATTCGTGCGAATGAATTAGAATGGATCGTACGAATGAATTAGAATGGATCGTATGAATGAATTAGAATGAATCGTACGAATGAATTAGAATGGATCGTACGAATGAATTAGAATGGATTGAATTAGAATGAATCGTACGAATGAATTAGAATGAATCATACCGTATGAATGAATTAGAATGGGTCATACGAAGGAATTAGAATGGATCGTACGAATGAATTAGAATGGATCGTATGAATGAATTAGAATGAATCGTACGAATGAATTAGAATGGATCGTACGATGAATTAGAATGGATTGAATTAGAATGAATCGTACGAATGAATTAGAATGAATCATACCGTATGAATGAATTAGAATGGATCATACGAAGGAATTAGAATGGATCGTACGAATGAATTAGAATGGATCGTGCGAATGAATTAGAATGGATCGTACGAATGAATTAGAATGGATCGTATGAATGAATTAGAATGGATCGTGCGAATGAATTAGAATGGATCGTACGAATGAAATAGAATGGATTCGCACGAATGTATCCATTCTAATTCATTCGTACGATCCATTCGTACAAATTAATTAGAATGGATCGTACGAATGAATTAGAATGGATAAATTCGTGCGAATGAATTAGAATGGATCATATGAATGAATTAGAATGGATCGTTTGAGTGAATGCGAATGGATCGTGCGAATGAATTAGAATGGATTGTACGAATGAATTAGAATGGATCGTACGAATGAATTAGAATGGATCGTACGAATGAATTATAATGGATCGTATGAATGAATTAGAATGGATCGTGCGAATAAATTAGAATGAATCGTACGAATGAAATAGAATGGATCGTATGAATGAATTAGAGTGGATACATTCGTACAAATGAATTAGAATGGATTGAATTAGAATGAATCATACGAATGAATTAGAATGGATCGTACGAATGAATTAGAATGGATCGTACGAAGGAATTAGAATGGATCGTACGAATGAATTAGAAAGGATACATTCGAATTCATTCGTACGATCCATTCTAATTCCTTCATACGATCCATAATCTAATTCATTCGCACGATCTATTCTAATTCATTCGCACGATCCATTCTAATTCATTCATATGATCCATTCTAATTCATTCACACAATCCATTCTAATTTATTCTAATTTATTCGTATGTGAGTGGATCGTGTTTTTTCGTGCTAATGAATTAGAATGGATCGTACGAATGAATTAGAATGGATACATTCATTTGAAAGAATTAAAATGGATTGTATGAATGAATTAGATTGGATCGTATAAATGAATTAGAATGGATCGGACGAATGAATTAGAATGGATCGTGCTAATGAATTAGAATGGATCGTGCGAATGAATTAGAATGGATCGTGCGAATGAATTAGAATGGATCGTACGAATGAATTAGAATGGATCGTTCGAATGAATTAGAATAGATTATGCGAATGAATTAGAATGGATCGTACGAATGAATTAGAAAGGATACATTCGTGCGAATGAATTAGAATGGATCGTGCGAATGAATTAGAATGGATCGTATTAATGAATTAGAATGGATCGTGCAAATGAATTAGAATGGATCGTACGAATGAGTAAGAATGGATCGTGCGAATGAATTAGAATGGATCATATGAATGAATTAGAATGGATCGTATGAATGAATTAGAATGGATCGTGCGAATAAATTAGATCCATTCTAATTCATTCGTACGATCCATTCTATCTCATTCGTACGATTTATTCTAATTCATTCGCACGAATATATCCTTTCTAATTCATTCGTACGATCCATTCTAATTCATTCGCACAATCTATTCTAATTCATTAGTACGATCCATTCTAATTCATTCGTACGATCCATTCTATTTCATTAGCACGATCCAAATTCATTTATCCGTACGATCTAGTCTATTTCATTCGTACGATCCATTCTTATCGTACGATCCATTCTAATTCAATCCATTCTAATTCATTCGTACGATCCATTCTAATTCATTCGTACGATCCATTCTAATTCATTCGTACGATTCATTCTAATTCAATCCATTCTAATTCATTCATACGATCCATTCTTACTCATTCGTACGATCCATTCTAATTCATTCGCACGAATGAATCCATTCTAATTCATTCGTATGATCCATTCTAATTCATTCGCATGAATGTATCCATTATAATTCATTCGTACGATCCATTCTATCTCATTCGCACGAATGAATCCATTCTAATTCATTCGTATGATCCATTCTAATTCATTCGCATGAATGTATCCATTATAATTCATTCGTACGATCCATTCTATCTCATTCGTACAATCCATTCTATTTCATTCGTACGAATGTATCCATTCTAATTCATTCGTACGATCCATTCTAATTCCTTCGTACGATCCATTCTAATTCCTTCGTACGATCCATTCTAATTCATTCCCATGAATATATCCATTCTAATTCATTCGCACGATCCATTCTAATTCATTCACACTCATACGATCCATTCTAATTCATTCACACGAATGTATCCTTTCTAATTCATTCGTACGATCCATTCTAATTCATTCGCACAATCTATTCTAATTCATTCGAACGATCCATTCTAATTCATTAGCATGATCCATTCTAATTCATTCGTACGATCTATTCTATTTCATTCGTACAATCCATTCTTACTCAATCGTATGATCCATTCTAATCCATTCGCACAATCTATTCTAATTCGTACGATCCATTCTATTTCATTCGTACGATCCATTCTAATTCATACGATCCATTCTATTTCATTCATACGATCCATTTTAATTCATTCGCACGATCCATTCTAATTCATTCATACGATCCATTCTAATTCATTCGCACGATCCATTCTCCATTCTAATTCCTTCGTACTATCCATTCTATTTCATTCATACGATCCATTCTAATTCATTCATACGATCTATTCTAATTCTTTCGCACGAATGTATCCATTCTAATTCATTCGTACGATCCATTCTAATTCATTCGCACGATCCATTCTAATTCATTAATACGATCCGTTCTAATTCATTCGTACGATCCATTCTAATTCATTCGCACGATCCATTCTAATTCATTAATACGATCCATTCTAATTCATTCGCGCGATCCATTCGAATTCATTCATACGATCCATTCTAATATATTCGCACGATCCATTCTAATTCATTCATATGATCCATTCTAATTCATTCGCACAATCCATTCTTACTCATTCGTACGATCCATTCTAATTCATTCGCACAATCCATTCTAATTCTTTTGCACGAATGTATCCATTCTAATTCATTCGTACGATCCATTCTAATTCATTCGTATGATCTATTCTAATTCATTCGCATGATCCATTATAATTCATTCATACGATCCAATCTAATTCATTCATACGATCCATTTTAAGTCATTCGCACGAATGTATCAACTCTAATTCATTCGTACGATCCATTCTAATTCATTCATACATGTACGAATGAATTAGAATGGATACATTCGTGCGAATGAATAAGAATGGATCGTATGAATGAATTAGATTGGATCGTATGCACGAATTAGAATGGATCGTGCGAATGAATTAGAATGGATCGTACGAATGAATTAGAATGGATCGAACGAATGAATTAGAATGGATACATTCGTGCAAAAGAATTTGAATGGATTGTATGAATGAATTAGAATGGATCGTGCGAATGAAATAGAATGGATCGTACGAATGAATTAGAATGGATACATTCGTGCGAAAGAATTAGAATAGATCGTATGAATGAATTAGAATGGATCGTATGAATGAAATAGAATGGATCGTACGAAGGAATTAGAATGGAGAATGGATCGTGAGAATGAATTAGAATGGATCGTATGAATGAATTAGAATGGATCGTGCGAATGAATTAAAATGGATCATATGAGTGAAATAGAATGGATCGTATGAATTAGAATGGATCGTACGAATGAAATAGAATGGATCGTACGAATGAATTAGAATAGATTGTGCGAATGGATTAGAATGGATCATACGATTGAGTAAGAATGGATTGTACGAATGAAATAGAATAGATCGTACGAATGAATTAGAATGGATCATGCTAATGAATTAGAATGGATCGTTCGAATGAATTAGAATAGATTGTGCAAATGAATTAGAATGGATCGTACGAATGAATTAGAAAAGATACATTCGTGCGAATGAATTAGAATGGATCGTATGAGTGTGAATGAATTAGAATGGATCGTGCGAATGAATTAGAATGGATCGTGCGAATGAATTAGAATGGATCGTACGAATGAAATCGAATGGATTGTACGAATGAGATAGAATGGATCGTACGAATGAATTAGAATGGATACATTCATGCGAATGAATTAGAATGGATCATACGAATGAATTAGAATGGATTCATTCGTGCGAATGAATTAGAATGGATCGTACGAATGAGTAAGAATGGATCGTACGAATGAATTAGAATGGATTGAATTAGAATGAATCGTACGAATGAATTAGAATGGATCGTACGAATGAATTAGAATGGATCGTACGATTGAATTAGAATGGATTGAATTAGAATGAATAGTACGAATGAATTAGAATGAATCATACCGTACGAATGAATTAGAATGGATCATACGAAGGAATTAGAATGGATCGTACGAATGAATTAGAATGGATCGTACGAATGAATTAGAATGGATCGTACGAAGGAATTAGAATGGATCGTACGAAGGAATTAGAATGGATAGTACGAATGAATTAGAATGGATACCTTCGTGCAAATGAATTAGAATGGATCGTACAAATGAGTAAGAATGGATCGTACGAATGAATTAGAATGGATCGTATGAATGAATTAGAATGGATCATGCGAATGAATTAGAATGGATCGTACGAATGAATTAGAATAGATTGTGCGAATGAATTAGAATGGATCGTACGAATGAATTAGAATGGTTCGTATGAATGAATTAGAATGGATCGTGCGAATGAATTAGAATGGATCGTACGAATAAAATAGAATGGATTTGCACGAATGTATCCATTCTAATTCATTCGTACGATCCATTCTAATTCATTCGTACAATCCATTCTAATTCATTCGCACGATCCATTCGCATTCACTCAAACGATCCTTTCTAATTCATTCATATGATCCATTCTAATTCATTCGCACGAATGTATCCATTCTAATTCATTCGTACAATCCATTCTAATTCATTTGTACGAATGTATCCACTCTAATTCATTCATACGATCCATTCTAATTCATTCGCACGAATGTATCCATTCCAATTCATTCGTACGATCCATTCTAATTCATTCGCACAATCTATTCTAATTCATTCGTATGATCAATTCTAATTCATTAGCATGATCCATTCTAATTCATTCGTACGATCTATTCTATTTCATTCGTACAATCCATTCTTACTCAATCGTATGATCCATTCTAATCCATTCGCACAATCTATTCTAATTCATTCGTACGATCCATTCTATTTCATTCGTACGATCCATTCTAATTCATACGATCCATTCTATTTCATTCATACGATCCATTTTAATTCATTCGCACGATCCATTCTAATTCATTCATACGATCCATTCTAATTCATTCGTATGATCCATTCTAATTTCTTCGTATGATCTACTCTAATTCCTTCGTACGATCCATTCTAATTCCTTCGTATAATCCATTCAAATTCATTCGCACGAATCTATCCATTCTAATTCATTAGTACGATCCATTCTAATTCATTCGCACGATCCATTCTAATTCATTAATACAATCCAATCTAATTCATTCATACGATCTATTCTAATTCATTCGCACGAATATATCCTTTCTAATTCATTCGTACGATCCACCTAATTCATTCGCACAATCTATTGTAATTCATTAGTACGATCCATTCTAATTCTTTCGTACGATCCATTCTAATTCATTCGCACGATCCATTCTAATTCATTCGCACGATCCATTCTAATTCATTCATACGATCCATTATAATTCATTCGTACGATCCATTCTAATTCATTCGCACGATCCAATCTAATTCATTCATACGATCCATTCTAATTCATTCGTACGATCCATTCTAATTCATTCGCACAATCCATTCTAATTCATTCGCACGATCCATTCTAATTCATTCGTACGATCCATTCTAATTCATTCGTACGATTCATTCTAATTCAATCCATTCTAATTCATTCGCACGATCCATTCTAATTCATTCGTTCGATCCATTCTAATTCAGTCGTACGATCCATTCTAATTCATTTGTACAAATGTATCCACTCTAATTCATTCATACGATCCATTCTAATTCATTCGCACGAATGTATCCATTCCAATTCATTCGTACGATCCATTCTAATTCATTCGCACAATCTATTCTAATTCATTCGTACGATCAATTCTAATTCATTAGCACGATCCATTCTAATTCATTCGTACGATCTATTCTATTTCATTTGTACAATCCATTCTTACTCAATCGTATGATCCATTCTAATCCATTCGCACAATCTATTCTATTTCATTCGTACGATCCATTCTATTTCATTCGTACGATCCATTCTAATTCATACGATCCATTCTATTTCATTCATACGATCCATTTTAATTTATTCGCACGATCCATTCTAATTCATTCATACGATCCATTCTAATTCATTCGTACGATCCATTCTAATTTCTTCGTATGATCTATTCTAATTCCTTCGTACGATCCATTCTAATTCCTTCGTACGATCCATTCAAATTCATTCGCACGAATCTATCCATTCTAAATCATTCGTACGATCCATTCTAATTCATTCGCACGATCCATTCTAATTCATTAATACGATCCAATCTAATTCATTCATACGATCTATTCTAATTCATTCGCACGAATATATCCTTTCTAATTCATTCGTACGATCTATTCTAATTCATTCGCACAATCTATTCTAATTCATTAGTACGATCCATTCTAATTCTTTCGTACGATCCATTCTAGTTCATTAGCACGATCCAAATTCATTTATCCATACGATCTATTCTATTTCATTCGTACGATCCATTCTTATCGCACGATCCATTCTAATTCATTTGCACGATCCATTCTTCATTCTAATTCCTTCGTACGATCCATTCTAATTCCTTCGTATCCATTCTAATTCACTCATACGATCCATTTTAATTCATTCATACGATCCATTCTAATTCATTCGCATGAATGTATCCATTCTAATTCATTCGTACGATCCATTCTAATTCATTCGCACAATCTATTCTAATTCATTCATACGATCCATCCTAATTCATTCGCACGAATGTATCCATTCTAATTCATTCGTACAATCCATTCTATTTCATTCGTATGATCCATTCTTACTCATTCGTACGATCCATTCGTATCCATTCTAATTCATTCGTACGATCTATTCTAATTCATTCGTACGATCCATTCTAATTCATTAATACGATCCAATCTAATTCATTCATACGATCCATTCTAATTCATTCGTACAATCCATTCTAATTCATTCGCACGATCCATTCTAATTCATTCGCACGATCCATTCTAATTCATTCATACGATCCATTCTAATTCATTCATACAATCCATTCTAATTCATTTGCACGAATGTATCCATTCTAATTCATTCGTACGATCCATTCTAATTCATTCATATGATCTATTCTAATTCATTCGCATGATCCATTATAATTCATTCATACGATCCAATCTAATTCATTCGTACGATCCATTCTAATTCATTCATACGATCCAATCTAATTCATTCGTACGATCCATTCTAATTCATTCGCACGAATGTATCAACTCTAATTCATTCGTACGATCCATTCTAATTCATTCATACATGTACGAATGAATTAGAATGGATACATTCGTGCGAATGAATTAGAATGGATCGTATGAATGAATTAGATTGGATCGTATGCATGAATTAGAATGGATCGTGCGAATGAATTAGAATTGATCGTACGAATGAATTAGAATGGATCGAACGAATGAATTAGAATGGATACATTCGTGCAAAAGAATTAGAATGGATTGTATGAATGAATTAGAAGGATCGTGCGAATGAATTAGAATGGATTGTACGAATGAATTAGAATGGATACATTCGAATTCATTCGTCTGATCCATTCTAATTCCTTCGTACAATCCATATTCTAATTCATTCGCACGATCCATTCTAATTCGTTTGTACGATCCATTCTAATTCATTCGCACAATCTATTCTAATTCATTCGTACGATCCATTCTAATTCATTCGCACGATCCATTCTAATTCATTCATACGATCCATTCTATTTCATTCGTACGATCCATTCTTACTCATTCGTACGATCCATTCTAATTCATTTGCACGAAGGTATCCATTCTAATTCATTCGTACTATCCATTCTAATTCCTTCGTACGATCCATTCTAATTCCTTCGTACGATCCATTCTAATTCATTCGTACGATCCATTCTAATTCATTCATACGATCCATTCTAATTCCTTCGTATGATCCATTCTAATTCATTCATACAATTCATTCTAATTCTTTTGCACGAATGTATCCATTCTAATTCATTCGTTCGATCCATTCTAATTCATTCGTACGATCCATTCTAATTCATTCACACGATCCATTCTAATTCATGCATACGATCTAATCTAATTCATTCATACGATCCATTCTAATTCATTCGCACGAATGTATCCATTCTAATTCATTCGTACATGTATGAATGAATTAGAATGGATCGTACGAATGAATTAGAGTTGATACATTCGTGCAAATGACTTAGAATGGATTGTATGAATGAATTAGAGTGGATCGTATGCATGAATTAGAATGGATCGTGCGAATGAATTAGAATGGATCGTGCGAATGAATTAGAATGGATCGTACGAATGAATTAGAATGGATCGTATGAATGAATTAGATTGGATCGTATTAATGAATTAGAATGGATCGTACGAATGAATTAGAATAGATCGTACGAATGAATTAGAATGGATACGAATGGATCGTACGAATGAGTAAGAATGGATCGTACGAATGAAATAGAATGGATTGTACGAATTAATTAGAATGGATACATTCGTGCGAATGAATTAGGATGGATCGTATGAATGAATTAGAATAGATTGTGCGAATGAATTAGAATAGATCGTACGAAGGAATTACAATGGATTGTATGAATGAGTTAGAATAGATCGTATGAATGAATTAGAATGGATCGTGCGAATGAATTAGAATGGATAGTATGAATGAAATAGAATGGATCGTATGAATTAGAATGGATTGTACGAATGAATTAGAATGGATCGTGCGCCGTACGAATGAATTAGAATGGATCATATTAATGAATTAGAATGGATCGTATGAATGAATTAGAATGGATCGTGCGAATGAATTAAAATGGATCGTATGAATGAAATAGAATGGATCGTATGAATTAGAATGGATCGTACGAATGAAATAGAATGGATCGTACGAATGAATTAGAATAGATTGTGTGAATGGATCAGAATGGATCATACGATTGAGTAAGAATGGATTGTACGAATGAAATAGAATAGATTGTACGAATGAATTAGAATGGATCGTATAAATGAATTAGAATAGATCGTACGAATGAATTAAAATGGATCGTATAAATGAATTAGAATGGATCGTACGAATGAGTAAGAATGGATCGTACGAATGAAATACAATGGATCGTATGAATGAATTAGAATGGATCGTGCGAATGAATTAGAATAGATCGTACGAATGAATTAGAATAGATTGTGCGAATGAATTAGAATAGATAGTACGAATGAATTAGAATGGATCGTACGAATGAATTAGAATAGATCGTGCGAATGAATTAGAATTGATCGTACGAATGAATTAGAATGGATCGTACGAATGAATTAGAATGGATCGTTCGAATGAATTAGAATAGATTGTGCGAATGAATTAGAATGGATCGTACGAATGAATTAGAAAGGATACATTCGTGCGAATGAATTAGAATGGATCGTATGAGTGTGAATTAATTAGAATGGATCGTGCGAATGAATTAGAATGGATCGTATTAATGAATTAGAATGGATCGTGCGAATCAATTAGAATGGATCGTACGAATGAGTAAGAATGGATCGTGCGAATGAATTAGAATGGATCATATGAATGAATTAGAATGAATCGTATGAATGAACTAGAATGGATCGTGCGAATAAATTAGAATGGATCGTATGAATGAATTAGAATAGATTGTGCGAATGAATTAGAATGGATCGTACGAATGAATTAGAATGGATACATTCGTGCGAATGAATTAGAATTGATCGTATGAATGAATTAGAATCGATCGTACGAATGAATTAGAATGGATCATGCGAATGAATTAGAATGGATCGTTCGAATGAATTAGAATGGATCGTACGAATGAAATAGAATGGATTGTACGAATGAGATAGAATGGATCGTACGAATGAATTAGAATGGATACATTCATGCGAATGAATTAGAATGGATCATACGAATAAATTAGAATGGATTCATTCGTGCGAATGAATTAGAATGGATCGTACGAATGAGTAAGAATGGATCGTACGAATGAATTAGAATGGATTGAATTAGAATGAATCGTACGAATGAATTAGAATGGATCGTACGAATGAATTAGAATGGATCGTACGAATGAATTAGAATGGATTGAATTAGAATGAATCGTACGAATGAATTAGAATGAATCATACCGTACGAATGAATTAGAATGGATCATACGAAGGAATTAGAATGGATCGTACGAATGAATTAGAATGGATCGTACGAAGGAATTAGAATGGATCGTACGAAGGAATTAGAATGGATAGTACGAATAAATTAGAATGGATACCTTTGTGCAAATGAATTAGAATGGATCGTACGAATGAGTAAGAATGGATCGTACGAATGAAATAGAATGGATCGTATGAATGAATTAGAATGGATCGTGCGAATGAATTAGAATGGATCGTACGAATGAATTAGAATAGATTGTGCGAATGAATTAGAATGGATCGTACGAATGAATTAGAATGGATCGTACGAATGAATTAGAATGGATCGTATGAATGAATTAGAATGGATCGTGCGAATGAATTAGAATGGATCGTACGAATGAAATAGAATGGATTCGCACAAATGTATCCATTCTAATTCATTCGTTCGATCCATTCTAATTCATTCGTACAATCCATTCTAATTCATTCGCACGATCCATTCGCATTCACTCAAACGATCCATTCTAATTCATTCATATGATCCATTCTAATTCATTCGCACGAATGTATCCATTCTAATTCATTCGTACGATCCATTCTAATTCATTTGTACGAATGTATCAACTCTAATTCATTCATACGATCCATTCTAATTCATTCACACGAATGTATCCATTCCAATTCATTCGTACGATCCATTCTAATTCATTTGCACAATCTATTCTAATTCATTTGTACGATCAATTCTAATTCATTATCATGATCCATTCTAATTCATTTGTACGATCTATTCTATTTCATTCGTACAATCCATTCTTACTCAATCGTATGATCCATTCTAATCCATTCGCACAATCTATTCTAATTCATTCGTACGATCCATTCTATTTCATTTGTACGATCCATTCTAATTCATACGATCCTTTCTATTTCATTCATACGATCCATTTTAATTCATTCGCACGATCCATTCTAATTCATTCATACGATCCATTCTAATTCATTCGTACGATCCATTCTAATTTCTTCGTATGATCTATTCTAATTCCTTCGTACGATCCATTCTAATTCCTTCGTACGATCCATTCAAATTCATTCGCACGAATCTATCCATTCTAATTCATTCGTACGATCCATTCTAATTCATTCGCACGATCCATTCTAATTCATTAATACGATCCAATCTAATTCATTCATACGATCTATTCTAATTCATTCGCACGAATATATCCTTTCTAATTCATTCGTACGATCCATTCTAATTCATTCGCACAATCTATTCTAATTCATTAGTACGATCCATTCTAATTCATTCGTACGATCCATTCTAATTCATTAGCACGATCCAAATTCATTTATCCGTACGATCTATTCTATTTCATTCGTACGATCCATTCTTATCGCACGATCCATTCTAATTCATTTGCACGATCCATTCTCCATTCTAATTCCTTCGTACGATCCATTCTAATTCCTTCGTATCCATTCTAATTCACTCATACGATCCATTCTAATTCATTCATACGATCCATTCTAATTCATTCGCATGAATGTATCCATTCTAATTCATTCGTACGATCCATTCTAATTCATTCGCACAATCTATTCTAATTCATTTATACGATCCATCCTAATTCATTCGCACGAATGTATCCAGTCTAATTCATTCGTACAATCCATTCTATTTCATTCGTACGATCCATTCTTACTCATTCGTACGATCCATTCGTATCCATTCTAATTCATTCGTATGATCTATTCTAATTCATTCGTACGATCCATTCTAATTTATTAATACGATCCAATCTAATTCATTCATACGATCCATTCTAATTCATTCCTACGATCCATTCTAATTCATTCGCACGATCCATTCTAATTCATTCACACGATCCATTCTAATTCATTCATACGATCCATTCTAATTCATTCGTACGATCCATTCTAATTCATTCGCACGATCCATTCTAATTCATTCGCACGAATGTATCCATTCTAATTCATTCGTATGATCCATTCTAATTCATTCACACGATCCATTCTAATACATTCATACAATCCATTCTATTTCTTTTGCACGAATGTATCCATTCTAATTCATTCGTACGATCCATTCTAATTCATTCGTACGATCCATTCTAATTTCTTCGTATGATCTATTCTAATTCCTTCATACGATCCATTCTAATTCCTTCGTACGATCCATTCAAATTCATTCGCACGAATCTATCCATTCTAATTCATTCGTACGATCCATTCTAATTCATTCGCACGATCCATTCTAATTCATTAATACGATCCAATCTAATTCATTCATACGATCTATTCTAATTCATTCGCACGAATATATCCTTTCTAATTCATTCGTACGATCCATTCTAATTCATTCACACAATCTATTCTAATTCATTAGTACGATCCATTCTAATTCATTCGTACGATCCATTCTAATTCATTAGCACGATCCAAATTCATTTATCCGTACGATCGATTCTATTTCATTCGTACGATCCATTCTTGTCGCACGATCCATTCTAATTCATTCGCACGATCCATTCTCCATTCTAATTCCTTCGTACGATCCATTCTAATTCCTTCGTATCCATTCTAATTCACTCATACGATCCATTCTAATTCATTCATACGATCCATTCTAATTCATTCGCATGAATGTATCCATTCTAATTCATTCGTACGATCCATTCTAATTCATTCGCACAATCTATTCTAATTCATTCATATGATCCATCCTAATTCATTCGCACGAATGTATCCATTCTAATTCATTCGTACAATCCATTCTATTTCAGTCGTACGATCCATTCTTACTCATTCGTACGATCCATTCGTATCCATTCTAATTCAATCGTACGATCTATTCTAATTCATTCGTACGATCCATTCTAATTCATTAATACAATCCAATCTAATTCATTCATAAGATCCATTCTAATTCATTCGTACGATCCATTCTAATTCATTCGCACGATCCATTCTAATTCATTCGCACGATCCATTCTAATTCATTCATACGATCCATTCTAATTCATTCGTACGATCCATTCTAATTCATTCGCACGATCCATTATAATTCATTCGCACGAATGTATCCATTCTAATTCATTCGTATGATCCATTCTAATTCATTCACACGATCCATTCTAATTCATTCATACAATCCATTCTATTTCTTTTGCACAAATGTATCCATTCTAATTCATTCGTACGATCCATTCTATTTCATTCGTACGATCCATTCTAATTCATTCGCACAATCTATTCTAATTCATTCGTACGATCCATTCTAATTCATTCGCACGATCCATTCTTTTTTTTTGATCAAATCTAGGGGATTTTATTAGGGACCCCGCCCTTCAAAGAACATCATTACAACTAAAGACTTCCATACAAGTCCAAAAAATCAAAACCAAACCAAAATTTACAACAAGACACAAAGGAAAAAGAACTCAGACTTGAAAGAGCATCCTGTCCAATACAGATCCATTCCACTCCAGCACAGCCCTTCTGCCTTAATCTTTCAGCAATATCAGCATCAAAAGCTATTATCTTTCCTGTCATAACCTTTTTGCATATTATCAGCTTCAACAGCAATTCTCAAATTGCCTTTAAGATCCTCAGAATAAAGTTCAGTAATATGATCCATGTTCTGTCCCATTTTAGAGAGCACATCAGCTGCTTGATTTCCTTCTCTCAGAATATGAGTAATTTGGAAATGCCTAAACTGATTCAGCTTCTTCTGAATATACTGAACTTGATGAGAACAATTCCAAGGGATAGAATAAACGTTTTTAATATAGTTCACAGCTAAAAGAGAATCTGATTCAATCCATAACTGAGATATATTCAGATTTTCTGCATAAACCAGTCCTTGCTCTATAGCCTCCAATTCAACTTCTGCAATTTGCTTATGCCTGGAAGGACCACAGTAACTCAATATAACCTGTCCTTCAGAGTTTCTGAAAATTCCTCCAATCGAAGAATTATTCTCTTTAACAGCCCCATCTGTATTCAACTTAATCCAATCAGTTGAAGGCTTCTGCCAAAAGACTTTATTAAAATTCTGATGATAAGAAGAGAAAGATAGACCCCATTTAGCTGCAGAAATTCTAGTATCATAATTGTCCTCCTCAAACAGTTTAATACCTGACAGTCTTAAATGGATTGTTCTGGTGATGATAGCTAATAGCACTCTTTTGTGTCTATTAACCTTCTCAAAAATTCTTTTATTTCTTTCCTCCCATAACAAATAGACAACACAGCCTAAGGCCAATCTAGCAATAGTAGCAATCAAACCTTCCCCTTTAAATTTGCTACTAAGTCTATGAATCTCCTCTTTAATATTTCCAGTTCTCCCAGGTTTAATCCCTAGCCTAGCAAGGACTGATCTCCATATCCAGTTAGAATAAGAACAGTTAAAGAATAGATGATCTTGATCCTCTCTATCAGACCAGCAGAGAGAGCACAAAGAATGAACATTAATTCCTCTTTTATGCAGATTATCACAAGTAAGAAGAGTCTGTTGAGTAGTTCTCCATAAACAAATAGCATGTCTTTCAATCCTTTGCTTATGCCAAATCCAGGAGTATTCAACTATTATAGGCTTTTTACTCCTAATAGCATTCCAGGCTGATTTAAGAGAGTAAACACCACTGCTAGAAGGTTTCCACACTATTAAATCTGGACTGTACGAATGAGTAAGAATGGATCGTACGAATGAATTAGAATGGATCGTACGAATGAATTAGAATAGATTGTGCGAATGAATTAGAATGGATCGTACGAATGAATTAGAATGGATCGTACGAATGAATTAGAATGGATCGTACGAATAAATTAGAATGGATCGTGTGAATGAATTAGAATGGATCATACGAATCAATTAGAATGGATACATTCGTGCGAATGAATTAGAATGGATCGTGCGAATGAATTAGAATGGATCGTACGAAGGAATTAGAATGGATCGTACGAAGGAATTAGAATGGATAGTACGAATGAATTAGAATGGATACCTTCGTGCAAATGAATTAGAATGGATCGTACGAATGAGTAAGAATGGATCGTACGAATGAAATAGAATGGATCGTATGAATGAATTAGAATGGATCGTGCGAATGAATTAGAATGGATCGTACGAATGAATTAGAATAGATTGTGCGAATGAATTAGAATGGATCGTACGAATGAATTAGAATGGATCGTACGAATGAATTAGAATGGATCGTATGAATGAATTAGAATGGATCGTGCGAATGAATTAGAATGGATCGTACGAATGAAATAGAATGGATTCGCACGAATGTATCCATTCTAATTCATTCGTACGATCCATTCTAATTCCTTCGTATGATCCATTCTAATTCATTCGTACGGTATGATTCATTCTAATTCATTAATACGATCCAATCTAATTCATTCATACGATCCATTCTAATTCATTCGTACGATCCATTCTAATTCATTCGCACGATCCATTCTAATTCATTCGCACGATCCATTCTAATTCATTCGTACGATCCATTTTAATTCATTCGCACGATCCATTCTAATTCATTCGCACGAATGTATCCATTCTAATTCATTCGTATGATCCATTCTAATTCATTCACACGATCCATTCTAATTCATTTATACAATCCATTCTATTTCTTTTGCACGAATGTATCCATTCTAATTCATTCGTACGATCCATTCTATTTCATTCGTACGATCCATTCTAATTCATTCGTACAATCCATTCTAATTCATTCGCACGATCTATTCGAATTCATTCGCACGGATGTATCCACTCTAATTCATTCATACGATCCATTCTAATTCCTTCGTACGATCCATTCTATTTCATTCGTATGATCCATTCTATTTCATTCATATAATCCATTCTAATTCATTCGCACGACGAATGAGATAGAATGGATCGTACGAATGAATTAGAATGGATACATTCATGCGAATTAATTAGAATGGATCATACGAATGAATTAGAATGGATTCATTCGTGCGAATGAATTAGAATGGATCGTATGAATGAATTAGAATGGATCGTGCGAATGAATTAAAATGGATCGTATGAATGAAATAAAATGGATCGTATGAATTAGAATGGATCGTACGAATGAAATAGAATGGATCGTACGAATGAATTAGAATAGATTGTGCGAATGGATTAGAATGGATCATACGATTGAGTAAGAATGGATTGTACGAATGAAATAGAATAAATCGTACGAATGAATTAGAATGGATCATGCTAATGAATTAGAATGGATCGTTCGAATGAATTAGAATAGATTGTGCGAATGAATTAGAATGGATCGTACGAATGAATTAGAAAGGATACATTCGTGCGAATGAATTAGAATGGATCGTATGAGTGTGAATGAATTAGAATGGATCGTGCGAATGAATTAGAATGGATCGTATTAATGAATTAGAATCGATTGAATTAGAATGAATCGTACGAATGAATTAGAATGGATCGTATGAATGAATTAGAATGGATCGTACGAAGACATTAGAATGGATAGTACGAATGAATTAGAATGGATACCTTCGTGCAAATGAATTAGAATGGATCGTACGAATGAGTAAGAATGGATCGTACGAATGAAATAGAATGGATCGTATGAATGAATTAGAATGGATCGTGCGAATGAATTAGAATGAATCGTACGAATGAATTAGAATAGATTGTGCGAATGAATTAGAATGGATCGTACGAATGAATTAGAATGGATCATACGAATGAATTAGAATGGATCGTATGAATGAATTAGAATGGATCGTGCGAATGAATTAGAATGGATCGTACGAATGAAATAGAATGGATTCGCACGAATATATCCATTCTAATTCATTCGTACGATCCATTCTAATTCATTCGTACAATCCATTCTAATTCATTCGCACGATCCATTCGCATTCACTCAAACGATCAATTCTAATTCATTCATATGATCCATTCTAATTCATTTGCACGAATGTATCCATTCTAATTCATTCGTACGATCCATTCTAATTCATTTGTACGAATGTATCCACTCTAATTCATTCATACGATCCATTCTAATTCATTCGCACGAATGTATCCATTCCAATTCATTCGTACGATCCATTCTAATTCATTCGCACAATCTATTCTAATTCATTCGTACGATCAATTCTAATTCATTAGCATGATCCATTCTAATTCATTCGTACGATCTATTCTATTTCATTCATACAATCCATTCTTACTCAATCGTATGATCCATTCTAATCCATTCGCACAATCTATTCTAATTCATTGGTACGATCCATTCTATTTCATTCGTACGATCCATTCTAATTCATTCGTACGATCCATTCTAATTCATTCGCACGATCCATTCTAATTCATTCGCACGAATGTATCCATTCTAATTCATTCGTATGATCCATTCTAATTCATTCACACGATCCATTCTAATTCATTCATACAATCCATTCTATTTCTTTTGCACGAATGTATCCATTCTAATTCATTCGTACGATCCATTCATAAGTATGAATGAATTAGAATGGATCATGCTAATGAATTAGAATTGATCGTACGAATGAATTAGAATAGATTGTGCGAATGAATTAGAATGGATCGTACGAATGAATTGGAATGGATACATTCTTGCGAATGAATTAGAATGGATCGTATGAATGAATTAGAGTGGATACATTCGTACAAATGAATTAGAATGGATCGTACGAATGAATTAGAATGGATCGTACGAATGAATTAGAATGGATTGAATTAGAATGAATCGTACGAATGAATTAGAATGGATCGTACGAATGATATAGAATGGATCGTACGAATGAATTAGAGTGGATTGAATTAGAATGAATCGTACGAATGAATTAGAATGAATCATACCGTACGAATGAATTAGAATGGATCATACGAAGGAATTAGAATGGATCGTACGAATGAATTAGAATGGATCGTACGAAGGAATTAGAATGGAACGTACGAAGGAATTAGAATGGATAGTACGAATGAATTAGAATGGATACCTTCGTTCAAATGAATTAGAATGGATCGTACGAATGAGTAAGAATGGATCGTACGAATGAAATAGAATGGATCGTATGAATGAATTAGAATGGATCGTGCGAATGAATTAGAATGAATCGTACGAATGAATTAGAATAGATTGTGCGAATGAATTAGAATGGATCGTACGAATGAATTAGAATGGATCGAACGAATGAATTAGAATGGATCGTGCGAATGAATTAGAATGGATCGTACGAATGAAATAGAATGGATTCCCACGAATGTATCCATTCTAATTCATTCGTACGATCTATTCTAATTCATTCGTACAATCCATTCTAATTCATTCGCATGATCCATTCGCATTCACTCAAACGATCCATTCTAATTCATTCATATGATCCATTCTAATTCATTCGCACGAATGTATCCATTCTAATTCATTCGTACGATCCATTCTAAATCATTTGTACGAATGTATCCACTCTAATTCATTCATACGATCCATTCTAATTCATTCGCACGAATGTATCCTTTCCAACTCATTCGTACGATCCATTCTAATTCATTCGCACAATCTATTCTAATTCATTCGTACGATCAATTCTAATTCATTAGCATGATCCATTCTAATTCATTCGTACGATCTATTCTATTTCATTCGTACAATCCATTCTTACTCAATCGTATGATCCATTCTAATCCATTCGCACAATCTATTCTAATTCATTCGTACGATCCATTCTATTTCATTCGTACGATCCATTCTAATTCCTACGATCCATTCTATTTCATTCATATGATCCATTTTAATTCATTCGCACGATCCATTCTAATTCATTCATACGATCCATTCTAATTCATTCGTACGATCATTCTAATTTCTTCGTATGATCCATTCTAATTCCTTCGTACGATCCATTCAAATTCATTCGCACGAATCTATCCATTCTAATTCATTCGTACGATCCATTCTAATTCATTCGCACGATCCATTCTAATTCATTAATACGATCCAATCTAATTCATTCATACGATCTATTCTAATTCATTCGCATGAATATATCCTTTCTAATTCATTCGTACGATCCATTCTAATTCATTCGCACAATCTATTCTAATTCATTAGTACGATCCATTCTAATTCATTCGTACGATCCATTCTAATTCATTAGCACGATCCAAATTCATTTATCCGTACGATCTATTCTATTTCATTCATACGATCCATTCTTATCGGACGATCCATTCTAATTCATTCGCACGATCCATTCTCCATTCTAATTCCTTCGTACGATCCATTCTAATTCCTTCGTATCCATTCTAATTCACTCATACGATCCATTCTAATTCATTCATACGATCCATTCTAATTCATTCGCATGAATGTATCCATTCTAATTCATTCGTACGATCCATTCTAATTGATTCGCACAATCTATTCTAATTCATTCATACGATCCATCCTAATTCATTCGCACGAATGTATCCATTCTAATTCATTCGTACAATCCTTTCTATTTCATTCGTACGATCCATTCTTATTCATTCGTACGATCCATTCGTATCCATTCTAATTCATTCGTACGATCTATTCTAATTCATTCGTACGATCCATTCTAATTCATTAATATGATCCAATCTAATTCATTCATACGATCCATTCTAATTCATTCGTACGATCCATTCTAATTCATTCGCACGATCCATTCTAATTCATTCGCACGATCCATTCTAATTCATTCATACGATCCATTCTAATTTATTCGTACGAAGGAATTAGAATGGAGAATGGATCGTGCGAATGAATTAGAATGGATCGTATGAATAAAATAGAATAGATCGTACGGATAAATGAATTTGGATCGTGCTAATGAATTAGAATGGATCGTACGAATGAATTAGACTGGATCGTACTAATGAATTAGAATAGATTGTGCGAATGAATTAGAATGGATCGTACGAATGAATTAGAAAGGATATATTTGTGCGAATGAATTAGAATAGATCGTATGAATGAATTAGATTGGATCGTATTAATGAATTAGAAAGGATCGTGCGAATGAATTAGAATGGATCGTACGAATGAATTAGAATGGATAGATTCGTGCGAATGAATTTGAATGGATCGTACGAAGGAATTAGAATGGATCGTACGAAGGAATTAGAATAGATCATACGAAGAAATTAGAATGGATCGTACGAATGAATTAGAATGGATCCTATGAATGAATTAGAATGGATCGTGCGAATGAATTAAAATGGATCGTATGAATGAAATAGAATGGATCGTATGAATTAGAATGGATCGTACGAATGAAATAGAATGGATCGTACGAATGAATTAGAATAGATTGTGCGAATGGATTAGAATGGATCATACGATTGAGTAAGAATGGATTGTACGAATGAAATAGAATAGATCGTACGAATGAATTAGAATGGATCATGCTAATGAATTAGAATTGATCGTACGAATGAATTAGAATAGATTGTGCGAATGAATTAGAATGGATCGTACGAATGAATTGGAATGGATACATTCGTGCGAATGAATTAGAATGGATCGTATGAATGAATTAGAGTGGATACATTCGTAGAAATGAATTAGAATGGATCGTACGAATGAATTAGAATGGATACATTCGTACGAATGAATTAGAATGGATCATATGAATGAATTAGAATGGATCGTTTGAGTGAATGCGAATGGATCGTGCGAATGAATTAGAATGGATTGTACGAATGAATTAGAATGGATCGTACGAATGAATTAGAATGGATACATTCATGTGAATCCATTCTATTTCATTCGTACGATCCATTCTAATTCATTTGCACGATCCATTCTAATTCATTCATACGATCCATTCTAATTCATTCGTACGATCCATTCTAATTCATTCGCACAATCTATTCTAATTCATTCGTACGATCCATTCTAATTCATTCGCACGATCCATTCTAATTCATTCATACGATCAATTCTATTTCATTCGTACGATCCATTCTTACTCATTCGTACGATCCATTCTAATTCATTTGCACGAAGGTATCCATTCTAATTCATTCGTACTATCCATTCTAATTACTTCGTACGATCCATTCTAATTCCTTCGTACGATCCATTCTAATTCATTGTACGATCCATTCTAATTCATTCGTACGATCCATTCTAATTCCTTCGTATGACCCATTCTAATTCATTCGTACGGTATGATTCATTCTAATTCATTCGTACGATTCATTCTAATTCAATCCATTCTAATTCATTCGTACGATCCATTCTAATTCATTCGTACGATCCATTCTAATTCATTCGTACGATTCATTCTAATTCAATCCATTCTAATTCATTCGTACGATCCATTCTTTCTCATTCGTACGATCCATTCTATTTCATTCGCACAAATGAATCCATTCTAATTTATTCGTATGATCCATTCGAATTCATTCGCATGAATGTATCCATTCTAATTCATTCGTACGATCCATTCTATCTTATTCGTACAATCCATTCTATTTCATTCGTATGATCGATTCTAATTCATTCGCACGATCCATTCTAATTCATTCGCATGATCCATTCTAATTTATTCGCACGATCCATTCTAATTCATTCGTACGATCCATTCTAATTCATTTATATGATCCATTCTAATTCATTCATACGATCCATTCTAATTCATTAGTACGAAAAAACATGATCCACTCACATACGAATAAATTAGAATGAATTAGAATGGGTTGTGTGAATAAATTAGAATGGATCGTATGAATGAATTAGAATGGATCGTGCGAATGAATTAGAATGGTTCGTGCGAATGAATTAGAATATGGATCGTACGAAGGAATTAGAATGGATTGTACGAATGAATTCGAATGTATCCTTTCTAATTCATTCGTACGATCCATTCTAATTCCTTCGTACGATCCATTCTAATTCATTCATACGGTCCATTCTAATTCGTTCGCACGATCCATTCTAATTCATTCGTACGATCCTTTCTATTTCATTCATACGATCCATTCTAATTTATTCATACGATCCATTCTAATTCCTTCGTACGATCCATTCTAATTCATTCGTACGATCCATTCTTACTCAATCGTACGTATGAATGAATTAGAATGGATCGTGCGAATGAATTAGAATGGATTATATGAATGAAATAGAATGGATCATACGAATGAAATAGAATGGATCGTACGAAGGAATTAGAATGGATCGTATGAATGAATTAGAGTGGATACATTCGTGCGAATGAATTCGAATAGTTCGTGCGAATGAATTAGAATGGATTGTACGAATGAATTAGAATGGATCGTACGAATGAAATAGAATGGATCGTACGAATGAATTAGAATGGATACATTCGTGCAAAAGAAATAGAATTGATTGTATGAATGAATTAGAATGGATCGTGTGAATGAATTAGAATGGATCATACGAATGAATTAGAATGGATACATTCGTGCGAATGAATTAGAATGGATCGTGCGAAAGAATTAGAATGGATCGTACGAATGAATTAGAATGGATCGTATGAATGAATTAGAATGGATCGTGCGAATGAATTAGAATGGATCGTGCGAATGAATTAGAATGGATCGTATGAATGAATTAGATTGGATCGTATTAATGAATTAGAATGAATCGTACGAATGAATTAGAATAGATCGTACGAATGAATTAGAATGGATACGAATGGACCGTACGAATGAGTAAGAATGGATCGTACGAATGAAATAGAATGGATTGTACGAATGAATTAGAATGGATACATTCGTGCGAATGAATTAGGATGGATCGTATGAATGAATTAGAATAGATTGTGCGAATGAATTAGAATGGATCGTACGAATGAATTAGAATGGATACATTCATGCGAATGAATTAGAATGGATCGTATGAGTGAATTAGAATGGATACGAAGGAATTAGAATGGATCGTACGAAGGAATTAGAATGGAGAATGGATCGTGCAAATGAATTAGAATGGATCGTGCGATAAGAATGGATCGTACGAATGAAATAGAATAGATCGTACGGATAAATGAATTTGGATCGTGCTAATGAATTAGAATGGATCGTACGAATGAATTAGAATAGATCGTACTAATGAATTAGAATAGATTGTGCGAATGAATTAGAATGGATCGTACGAATGAATTAGAAAGGATATATTCGTGTGAATGAATTAGAATAGATCGTATGAATGAATTAGATTGGATCGTATTAATAAATTAGAATGGATCGTGCGAATGAATTAGAATGGATCGTACGAATGAATTAGAATGGATAGATTCGTGTGAATGAATTTGAATGGATCGTACGAATGAATTAGAATGGATAGATTCGTGCGAATCCATTCTATTTCATTCGTACGATCCATTCTAATTCATTCGCACGATCCATTCTAATTCATTCGTACGATCCATTCTAATTCATTCGTACGATCCATTCTAATTCATTCGTACGATCCATTCTAATTCAATCGCACAATCTATTCTAATTTATTCGTACGATCCATTCTAATTCATTCGCACGATCCATTCTAATTCATTCATACGATCCATTCTATTTCATTCGTACGATCCATTCTTACTCATTCGTACGATCCATTCTAATTCATTTGCACGAAGGTATCCATTCTAATTCATTCGTACTATCCATTCTAATTCCTTCGTACGATCCATTCTAATTCGTTCGTACGATCCATTCTAATTCATTCGTACGATCCATTCTAATTCTTTCGTACGATCCATTCTAATTCCTTCGTATGATCCATTCTAATTCATTCGTACGGTATGATTCATTCTAATTCATTCGTACGATCCATTCTAATTCATTCGTACGATCCATTCTAATTCATTCGCATGATCCATTCTAATTCATTCATACGATCTATTCTAATTCATTCGCACGAATGTATCCATTCTAATTCATTCGCACGATCCATTCTAATTCATTCATACAATCCATTCTAATTCTTTTGCACGAATGTATCCATTCTAATTCATTCGTACGATCCATTCTAATTCATTCGTATGATCTATTCTAATTCATTCGCATGATCCATTATAATTCATTCATACGATCCACGAATGAAATAGAATGGATTAGAATAGATTGTGCGAATGAATTAGATTGGATCGTACGAATGAATTAGAATGAATCATACCGTACGAATGAATTAGAATGGATCATACGAAGGAATTAGAATGGATCGTACGAATGAATTAGAGTGGATCGTACGAATGAAATAGAATGGATTGTACGAATGAGATAGAATGGATCGTATGAATGAATTAGAATGGATACATTCATGCGAATGAATTAGAATGGATCATACGAATGAATTAGAATAGATTCATTCGTGCGAATGAATTAGAATGGATCGTACGAATGAGTAAGAATGGATCGTACGAATGAATTAGAATGGATTGAATTAGAATGAATCGTACGAATGAATTAGAATGGATCGTACGAATGAATTAGAATGGATCGTACGAATGAATTAGAATGGATTGAATTAGAATGAATCGTACGAATGAATTAGAATGAATCATACCGTACGAATGAATTAGAATGGTTAGAATGGATAGATTCGTGCGAATGAATTTGAATGGATCGTACGAAGGAATTAGAATGGATCGTACGAAGGAATTAGAATAGATCATACGAAGAAATTAGAATGGATCGTACGAATGAATTAGAATGGATCGTATGAATGAATTAGAATGGATCGTGCGAATGAATTAAAATGGATCATATGAATGAAATAGAATGGATCGTATGAATTAGAATGGATCGTACGAATGAAATAGAATGGATCGTACGAATGAATTAGAATAGATTGTGCGAATGGATTAGAATGGATCATACGATTGAGTAAGAATGGATTGTACGAATGAAATAGAATAGATCGTACGAATGAATTAGAATGGATCATGCTAATGAATTAGAATTGATCATACGAATGAATTAGAATAGATTGTGCGAATGAATTAGAATGGATCGTACGAATGAATTGGAATGGATACATTCGTGCGAATGAATTAGAATGGATCGTATGAATGAATTAGAGTGGATACATTCGTACAAATGAATTAGAATGGATCGTACGAAGGAATTAGAATGGATCGTACGAAGGAATTAGAATGGATAGTACGAATGAATTAGAATGGATACCTTCGTGCAAATGAATTAGAATGGATCGTACGAATAACTAAGAATCGATCATACGAATGAAATAGAATGGATCGTATGAATGAATTAGAATGGATCGTGCGAATGAATTAGAATGGATCGTACGAATGAATTAGAATAGATTGTGCGAATGAATTAGAATGGATCGTACGAATGAATTAGAATGGATCGTACGAATGAATTAGAATGGATCGTACGAATGAATTAGAATGGATCGTATGAATGAATTAGATTGGATCGTCTTAATGAATTAGATTGGATCGTACGAAGGAATTAGAATAGATCGTACGAATGAATTAGAATGGATACGAATGGATCGTACGAATGAGTAAGAATGGATCGTACGAATGAAATAGAATGGATTGTATGAATGAATTAGAATGTATCGTACGAATGAAATAGAATAGATCGTACGAATGAATTAGAATGGATCATGCTAATGAATTAGAATGGATCGTTCGAATGAATTAGAATAGATTGTGCGAATGAATTAGAATGGATCGTACGAATGAATTAGAAAGGATAGATTGTGCGAATGAATTAGAATGGATCGTACGAATGAATTGGAATGGATACATTCGTGCGAATGAATTAGAATGGATCGTACGAATGAATTAGAATGGATCGTACGAATGAATTAGAATGGATCGTATGAATTAATTAGAATGGATCGTGCGAATGAATTAGAATGGATCGTACGAATGAAATAGAATGGATTCGCACGAATGTATCCATTCTAATTCATTCGTACGATCCATTCTAATTCATTCGTACAATCCATTCTAATTCATTTGCACGATCCATTGCATACACTCAAACGATCCATTCTAATTCATTCATATGATCCATTCTAATTCATTCGCACGATCCATTCTAATTCATTCATACGATCCATTCTAATTCATTAGAATGGATCGTGCGAATGAATTAGAATATGGATCGTACGAAGGAATTAGAATGGATCGTACGAATGAATTAGAATGGATCGTAGAATTAGAATGGATCGTATGAATGAATTAGAATGGATCGTACGAATGAATTAGAATGGATACATTCGTGCGAATAAATTAGAATGGATCGTACGAATGAGTAAGAATGGATCGTACGAAATAATTAGAATGGATCGTACGAAGGAATTAGAATGGATCGTACGAATGAATTAGAATGGATCGTACGAATGAATTAGAATGGATTGAATTAGAATGGATCGTACGAATGAATTAGAATGGATTGTACGAATGAATTAGAATGGAATGAATTAGAATGGATCATACGAAGGAATTAGAATGGATCGTACGAATGAATTAGAATATGGATCGTATGAATGAAATAGAATGGATCGTATGAATTAGAATGGATCGTACGAATGAAATAGAATGGATCGTAGGAATGAATTAGAATAGATTGTGCGAATGGATTAGAATGGATCATACGATTGAGTAAGAATGGATTGTACGAATGAAATAGAATAGATCGTACGAATGAATTAGAATGGATCATGCTAATGAATTAGAATTGATCGTACGAATGAATTAGAATAGATTGTGCGAATGAATTAGAATGGATCGTACGAATGAATTGGAATGGATACATTCGTGCGAATGAATTAGAATGGATCGTATGAATGAATTAGAGTGGATATATTCCTACAAATGAATTAGAATGGATCGTACAAAGGAATTAGAATGGATTGTTCGAAGGAATTAGAATGGATAGTACGAATGAATTAGAATGGATACCTTCGTGCAAATGAATTAGAATGGATCGTACGAATGAGTAAGAATGGATCGTACGAATGAAATAGAATGGATCGTATGAATGAATTAGAATGGATCGTGCGAATGAATTAGAATGGATCGTACGAATGAATTAGAATGGATCGTACGAATGAATTAGAATAGATCGTACGAATGAATTAGAATGGATCGTACGAATGAATTAGAATGGATCGTATGAATGAATTAGATTGGATTGTATTAATGAATTAGAATGGATCGTACGAATGAGTAAGAATGGATCGTACGAATGAAATAGAATGGATCGTATGAATGAATTAGAATGGATCGTGCGAATGAATTAGAATGGATCGTACGAATGAATTAGAATGGATCGTACGAATGAATTAGAATGGATCGTACGAATGAATTAGAATGGATCGTATGAATGAATTAGATTGGATCGTACGAATGAATTAGAATAGATCGTACGAATAAATTAGAATGGATACGAATGGATCGTACGAATGAGTAAGAATGGATCGTACGAATGAAATAGAATGGATTGTATGAATGAATTAGAATGGATCGTACGAATGAAATAGAATAGATCGTACGAATGAATTAGAATGGATCATGCTAATGAATTAGAATGGATCGTTCGAATGAATTAGAATAGATTGTGCGAATGAATTAGAATTGATCGTACGAATGAATTAGAAAGGATAGATTGTGCGAATGAATTAGAATGGATCGTACGAATGAATTGGAATGGATACATTCGTGCGAATGAATTAGAATGGATCGTACGAATGAATTAGAATGGATCGTACGAATGAATTAGAATGGATCGTATGAATGAATTAGAATGGATCGTGCGAATGAATTAGAATGGATCGTACGAATGAAATAGAATGGATTCGCACGAATGTATCCATTCTAATTCATTCGTACGATCCATTCTAATTCATTCGTACAATCCATTCTAATTCATTCGCACGATCCATTCGCATTCACTCAAACGATCCATTCTAATTCATTCGCACGAATGAATCCATTCTAATTCATTCGTATGATCCATTCTAATTCATTCGCTTGAATGTATCCATTCTAATTCATTCGTACGATCCATTCTATCTCATTCGTACAATCCATTCTATTTCATTCGTACGATCCATTCTAATTCATTCGCACGACCCATTCTAATTCGTTCGCATGATCCATTCTAATTCATTCGTACGATCGATTCTAATTCATTCATACGATCAATTCTAATTCATTCGCACGAATGTATCCATTCTAATTCATTCGTACGATCCATTCTAATTCATTCGCACAATCTATTCTAATTCATTCATACGATCCATTCTAATTTATTCGCACGATCCATTCTAATTCATTCGTACGATCCATTCTAATTCATTCATATGATCCATTCTAATTCAATCGCACGATCCATTCTTACTCATTCGTACGATCCATTCTAATTCATTCGCACGATCCATTCTAATTCATTAATACGATCCATTCTAATTCATTCGCACGATCAATTCTAATTCATTCACACTCATACGATCCATTCTAATTCATTCGCATGAATGTATCCTTTCTAATTCATTCGTACGATCCATTCTAATTCATTCGCACAATTTATTCTAATTCATTCGAACGATCCATTCTAATTCATTCGTACGATCCATTCTAATTCATTCGTACGATCCATTCTAATTCATTCACACAATCCATTCTAATTCATTCTAATTTATTCGTATGTGAGTGGATCGTGTTTTTTCGTGCTAATGAATTAGAATGGATCGTACGAATGAATTAGAATGGATACATTCGTGCGAAAGAATTAGAATGGATCGTATGAATGAATTAGATTGGATCGTATTAATGAATTAGATTGGATCGTACGAATGAATTAGAGTAGATACATTGAATGAATTAGAGTGGATACATTCGGGCGAATGAATTAGAATGGATCGTGCGAATGAATTAGAATGGATCGTACGAATGAACTAGAATGGATCGTTTGAATGAATTAGAATGGATCGTACTTATGAATTAGAATGGGTCATTTGAGTGAATGCGAATGGATCGTGCGAATGAATTAGAATGGATTGTACGAATGAATTAGAATGGATCGTATGAATGAATTAGATTGGATCGTATGAATGAATTAGAATGGATCGTGCGAATGAATTAGAATGGATCGTACGAATGAATTAGAATGGATCGTTTGAATGAATTAGAATGGATCGTACTTATGAATTAGAATGGGTCATACGAATGAAATAGAATGGATCGTACGAAGGAATTAGAAAGGATCGTACAAACGAATTAGAATGGATCGTATGAATGAAATAGAATAGATCGTACGAATGAATTAGAATGGATCGTATGAATGAATTAGAATGGATTGTACTAATGAAATAGATTAGATCGTACGAATGAATTAGAATGGATCGTGCGAATGAATTAGAATGGGTCGTACGAATGAATTAGAATGGATACACGATCCAGATCCATTCTAATTCATTCGCTCAATCTATTCTAATTCATTCGTAGGATCCATTCTAATTCATTACTACGATCCATTCTAATTCATTCGTACGATCCATTCTAATTCATTCGTACGATCCATTCTAATTCATTCGCACGATCCATTCTAATTCATTCACACGAATGTATCCATTCTAATTCATTCGTACGATCCATTCTAATTCATTTGTACGAATGTATCCACTCTAATTCATTCATACGATCCATTCTAATTCATTCGCACAAATGTATCCATTCCAATTCATTCGTACGATCCATTCTAATTTATTCGCACAATCTATTCTAATTCATTCGTACGATCAATTCTAATTCATTAGCATGTGATCCATTCTAATTGTACGAATGAATTAGAATGGATTGTACGAATGAGATAGAATGAATCGTACGAATGAATTAGATTGGATACATTCATGTGAATGAATTAGAATGGATCATACGAATGAATTAGAATGGATTCATTCGTGCGAATGAATTAGAATGGATCGTACGAATGAGTAAGAATGGATATTACGAATGAATTAGAATGGATTGAATTAGAATGAATCGTATAAATGAATTAGAATAGATCGTACGAATGAATTAGAATGGATCGTACGAATGAATTAGAATGGATTGAATTAGAATGCATCGTACGAATGAATTAGAATGAATCATACCGTACGAATGAATAAGAATGGATCATACGAAGGAATTAGAATGGATCGTACGAATGAATTAGAATGGGTCATACCGTACGAATGAATTAGAATGGATCATACGAAGGAATTAGAATGGATCGTACGAATGAATTAGAATGGATCGTACGAATGAATTAGAATGGATCGTATGAATGAATTAGAATGGATCGTACGAATGAATTAGAATGGATACATTCGTGCGAATGAATTAGAATGGATCATATGAATGAATTAGAATGGATCGTTTGAATGAATGCGAATGGATCGTGCGAATGAATTAGAATGGATTGTACGAATGAATTAGAATGGATCGAACGAATGAATTAGAATGGATACATTCGTGCAATAGAATTAGAATGGATTGTATGAATGAATTAGAATGGATCGTGCGAATGAATTAGAATGGATCGTACGAATGAATTAGAATGGATACATTCGTGCGAAAGAATTAGAATAGATCGTATGAATGAATTAGAATGGATCGTATGAATGAAATAGAATGGATCGTACGAATGAATTAGAATGGATCGTGCGAATGAATTAGAATGGATCGTACGAATGAATTAGAATGGATCGTACGAAGGAATTAGAATGGATCGTACGAATGAATTAGAAAGGATACATTCGAATTCATTCATACGATCCATTCTAATTCATTCGTACGATCCATATTCTAATTCATTCGCATGATCCATTCTAATTCATTCGCACGATCCATTCTAATTCATTCATACGATCCATTCTAATTCATTCACACAATCCATTCTAATTCATTCTAATTTATTCGTATGTGAGTGGATCATGTTTTTTCGTGCTAATGAATTAGAATGGATCGTACGAATGAATTAGAATGGATACATTCGTGCGAAAGAATTAGAATGGATCGTATGCATGAATTAGATTGGATTGTATAAATGAATTAGAATGGATCGTACGAATGAATTAGAATGGATCGTGCTAATGAATTAGAATGGATCGTGCGAATGAGTTAGAATGGATCGTGCGAATAAATTAGAATGGATCATACGAATGAATTAGAATGGATCGTACGAATGAATTAGAATGGATCGAGCGAATGAATTAGAATATGGATCGTACGAATGAATTAGAATGGATCGTATGAATGAATTAGAATGGATACATTCGTGCGAATGAATTAGAATGGATCATACGAAGGAATTAGAATGGATCGTACGAATGAATTAGAATGGATCGTACGAATGAATTAGAATGGATACATTCGTGCGAATGAATTAGAATGGATCATACGAATGAAATAGAGTGGATACATTCGTACAAATGAATTAGAATGGATCATAATTAGAATGGATACATTCGTGCGAATGAATTAGAATGGATCGTACGAATGAATTAGAATGGATCGTATGAATGAATTAGAATGAATCGTACGAATGAATTAGAATGGATCGTACGAATGAATTAGAATGGATCGTACGAATGAATTAGAATGAATCATACCGTATGAATGAATTAGAATGGATCATACGAAGGAATTAGAATGGATCGTACGAATGAATTAGAATGGATCATACGAATGAATTAGAATGGATCGTGCGAATGAATTAGAATGGATCGTACGAATGAATTAGAATGGATCGTATGAATGAATTAGAATGGATCGTGCGAATGAATTAGAATGGATCGTACGAATGAATTAGAATGGATACATTCGTGTGAATGAATTAGAATGGATCGTGCGAATGAATTAGAATGGATCGTACGAATGAGTAAGAATGGATCGTGCGAATGAATTAGAATGGATCATATGAATGAATTAGAATGGATCGTATGAATGAATTAGAATGGATCGTGCGAATAAATTAGAATGGATCGTATGAATGAATTAGAATAGATTGTGCGAATGAATTAGAATGGATCGTACGAATGAATTAGAATGGATACATTTGTGCGAATGAATTAGAATGGATCGTATGAATAAATTAGAATCGATCGTACGAATGAATTAGAATGGATCATGCGAATGAATTAGAATGGATCGTGCGAATGAATTAGAATAGATCGTACGAATGAAATAGAATGGATTGTACGAATGAAATAGAATGGATCGTACGAATGAATTAGAATGGATACATTCATGCGAATGAATTAGAATGGATCATACGAATGAATTAGAATGGATTCATTCGTGCGAATGAATTAGAATGGCTCGTACGAATGAGTAAGAATGGATCGTACGAATGAATTAGAATGGATTGAATTAGAATGAATCGTACGAATGAATTAGAATGGATCGTACGAATGAATTAGAATGGATCGTACGAATGAATTAGAATGGATTGAATTAGAATGAATCATACGAATGAATTAGAATGAATCATACCATACAAATGAATTAGAATGGATCATACGAAGGAATTAGAATGGATCGTACGAATGAATTAGAATGGATCGTACGAATGAATTAGAATGGATCGTACGAATGAATTAGAATGGATACCTTCGGGCAAATGAATTAGAATGGATCGTACGAATGAGTAAGAATGGATCGTACGAATGAAATAGAATGGATCGTATGAATGAATTAGAATGGATCGTGCGAATGAATTAGAATGGATCGTACGAATGAATTAGAATAGATTGTGCGAATGAATTAGAATGGATCGTACGAATGAAATAGAATGGATCATACGGATGAATTAGAATGGATCGTGCGAATGAATTAGAATGGATCGTACGAATGAGTAAGAACTGATCGTATGAATGAATTAGAATGGATCGTGCGGATGAATTAAAATGGATCGTATGAATGAAATAGAATGGATTAGAATGGATCGTACGAATGAAATAGAATGGATCGTACGAATGAATTTGAATAGATTGTGCGAATGGATTAGAATGGATCATACGATTGAGTAAGAATGGATTGTACGAATGAAATAGAATAGATCGTACGAATGAATTAGAATGGATCGTATGAATGAATTAGACTGGATCGTGCGAATGAATTAGAATGGATCGTACGAATGAATTAGAATGGATCGTATGAATGAATTAGAATGGATCGTAGTAATGAATAAGAATGGATCCTACGAATGAATTAGAATAGATTGTGCGAATGAATTAGAATGGATCTGGATCGTGTATCCATTCTAATTCATTCGTACGACCCATTCTAATTCATTTGCACGATCCATTATAATTCATTCGTACGATCTAATCTATTTCATTCGTACAATCCATTCTAATTCATTCATACGATCCAATCTAATTCATTCATACGATCCATTCTAATTCATTCGTACGATCTATTCTATTTCATTCATACGATCCATTCTAATTTGTTTGTACGATCCTTTCTAATTCCTCCGTACGATCCATTCTATTTCATTCGTATGACCCATTCTAATTCATAAGTACGATCCATTCTAATTCATTCAAACGATCCATTCTAATTCATTCGTACGATCCATTCTAATTCATTCGTACGATCCATTCTAATTCATTCATACGATCCAATCTAATTCATTCATACGATCTATTCTAATTCATTCGCACGAATGTATCCATTCTAATTCATTCGCACGATCCATTCTAATTCTTTCATACAATCCATTCTAATTCTTTTGCACGAATGTATCCATTCTAATTCATTCGTACGATCCATTCTAATTCATTCGTATGATCTATTCTAATTTATTCGCATGATCCATTATAATTCATTCATACGATCCAATCTAATTCATTCGTACGATCCATTCTAATTCATTCGCACGAATGTATCAACTCTAATTCATTCGTACGATCCATTCTAATTCATTCATACATGTACGAATGAATTAGAATGGATACATTCGTGTGAATGAATTAGAATGGATTGTATGAATGAATTAGATTGGATCGTATGCATGAATTAGAATGGATCGTGCGAATGAATTAGAATGGATCGTATGAATAAATTAGAATGGATCGAATGAATGAATTAGAATGGATACATTCGTGCAAAAGAATTAGAATGGATTGTATGAATGAATTAGAATGGATCGTGCGAATGAATTAGAATGGATCGTACGAATGAATTAGAATGGATACATTCGTGCGAAAGAATTAGAATAGATCGTATGAATGAATTAGAATAGATCATATGAATGGATACATTCTAATTCATTCGCACGATCCATTCTAATTCATTACTGTGATCCATTCTAATTCATTCGTACGATCAATTCTAATTCATTCGCACGATCCATTCTAATTCATTCATACGATCCATTCTATTTCATTCGTACGATCCATTCTCACTCATTTGTACGATCCATTCTAATTCATTTGCACGAAGGTATCCATTCTAATTCATTCGTACTATCCATTCTAATTCATTCGTACTATCCATTCTAATTCCTTCGTACGATCCATTCTAATTCTTTCGTACGATCCATTCTAATTCATTCGTACGATCCATTCTAATTCATTCGCACGATCCATTCTAATTCATTCATACGATCCATTCTATTTCATTCGTACGATCCATTCTTACTCATTCGTACGATCCATTCTAATTCATTTGCACGAAGGTATCCATTCTAATTCATTCGTACTATCCATTCTAATTCCTTCGTACGATCCATTCTAATTCCTTCGTACGATCCATTCTAATTCATTCGCACGATCCATTCTAATTCATTCGTACGATCCATTCTAATTCATTCGCATGATCCATTCTAATTCATTCGTACGATCGATTCTAATTCATTCATACGATCCATTCTAATTCATTCGCACGAATGTATCCATTCTAATTCATTCGTACGATCCATTCTAATTCATTCATACGATCCATCCTAATTCATTCGCACGAATGTATCCATTCTAATTCATTCGTACAATCCATTATATTTCATTCGTACGATCCATTCTTACTCATTCGTACGATCCGTTCATATCCATTCTAATTCATTTGTACGATCTATTCAATTTCATTCGTACGATCCATTCTAATTCATTAATACGATCCAATCTAATTCATTCATACGATCCATTCTAATTCATTCGTACGATCCATTCTAATTCATTCGCACGATCCATTCTAATTCATTCGCACGATCCATTCTAATTCATTCTAATTCATTCGTACGATCCATTCTAATTCATTCGCACGATCCATTCTAATTCATTCGCACGAATGTATCCATTCTAATTCATTCGTATGATCCATTCTAATTCATTCACACGATCCATTCTAATTCATAAATACAATCCATTCTATTTCTTTTGCATGAATGTATCCATTCTAATTCATTCATACGATCCATTCTATTTCATTTGTACGATCCATTCTAATTCATTCGTACAATCCATTCTAATTCATTCGCACGATCTATTCTAATTCATTCGCACGAATGTATCCACTCTAATTCATTAATACGATCCATTATAATTCCTTCGTACGATCCATTCAATTTCATTCGTATGATCCATTCTATTTCATTCATATAATCCATTCTAATTCATTCGCACGATCCATTCTAATTTATTCATACGATCCATTCTAATTCATTCGTATGATCCATTCTAATTCATTCGTTCGATCCATTCTAGTTTATTCGCACGATCCATTCTAATTCATTCATACGATCCATTCTATTTCATTCATACGATCCATTCTTACTCATTCGTACGATCCATTCTAATTCATTTGCACGAAGGTATCCTTTCTAATTCATTCGTACTATCCATTCTAATTCCTTCGTACGATCCATTCTAATTCATTCGTACGATCCATTCTAATTTATTCGTACGATCCATTCTAATTCCTTCATATGATCTATTCTAATTCATTCGTACGGTATGATTCATTCTAATTCATTCGTACGATTCATTCTAATTCAATCCATTCTAATTCATTCGTACGATCCATTCTAATTCATTAATACGATCCATCCTAATTCATTCACATGAATGTATCCATTCTAATTCATTCGTACAATCCATTCTATTTCATTCGTACGATCCATTCTAATTCATTCGCACAATCTATTCTAATTCATTCATACGATCCATTCTAATTTATTCGCACGATCCATTCTAATTCATTCATACGATCCATTCTAATTCATTCATATAATCCATTCTAATTCATTCGCATGAATGTATCCATTCTAATTCATTCGTACTATCTATTCTATCTCATTCGTACAATCCATTCTATTTCATTCGTACGATCCATTCTAATTCATCCGTACGATCCATTCTATTTCATTCGTACGATCCATTCTTACTCATTCGTACGATCCATTCTAATTCATTCGCACGATCCATTCTAATTCATCCGTACGATCCATTCTATTTCATTCGTACGATCCATTCTTACTCATTCGTACGATCCATTCTAATTCATTTGCACGAATGTATCCATTCTAATTCATTCGTACGATCCATTCTAATTCCTTCGTACAAACCATTCTAATTCCTGCGTACGATCCATTCTAATTCCTTTGTACGACCCATTATATTTCATTCGTATGATCCATTCTAATTCCTTTGTACGATCCAGTCTAATTCATTCCCATGAATGTATCCATTCTAATTCATTTGCACGAATGTATCCATTCTAATTCATTCGTACGATCCATTCTAATTCATTCGTACGTTCCATTCTAATTCATTCGTAAGATCCATTCTAATTCATTCATACGATCTATTCTAATTCATTCATACAATCCATTCTAATTCATTCGTACGATCCATTCTAATTCATTCGTACGATCCATTCTAATTCATTCGCACAATCTATTCTAATTCATTCGTACGATCCATTCTAATTCATTCGCACGATCGTACGGTATAATTCATTCTAATTCATTCGTACGATTCATTCTAATTCAATCCATTCTAATTCATTCGTACGATCCATTCTAATTCATTCGTACGATCATTCTAATTCATTCGTACGATCCATTCTAATTCATTCGTACGATTCATTCTAATTCTAATTCATTCGTACGATCCATTCTAATTCCTTCGTACGATCCATTCTAATTCATTCGCACGATCCATTCTAATTCATTCGCACGATCCATTCTAAATCATTCGTACGATCCATTTTATTTCATTCATACGATCCATTCTAATTCATTCATACGATCTATTCTAATTCTTTCGCACGAATGTATCCATTCTAGTTCATTCGTATGATCCATTCTAATTCATTCGCACAATCTATTCTAATTCATTCGCATGATCCATTCTAATTCATGCATACGATCCAATCTAATTTATTCGCACGAATGTATCCATTCTAATTCATTCGCACAATCTAATTCATTCATACGATCCATTCTAATTTATTCGTACGATCTATTCTAATTCATTCATACGATCCATTCTAATTCATACAATCTATTCTAATTAGAATGGATCGTACTAATGAATTAGAATAGATTGTGCGAATGAATTAGAATGGATCGTACGAATGAATTAGAAAGGATATATTCGTGCGAATGAATTAGAATAGATCGTATGAATGAATTAGATTGGATCGTATTAATGAATTAGAATGGATCGTGCGAATGAATTAGAATGGATCGTACGAATGAATTAGAATGGATAGATTCGTGCGAATGAATTTGAATGGATCGTACGAAGGAATTAGAATGGATCGTACGAAGGAATTAGAATAGATCATACGAAGAAATTAGAATGGATCGTACGAATGAATTAGAATGGATCGTATGAATGAATTAGAATGGATCGTGCAAATGAATTAAAATGGATCGTATGAATGAAATAGAATGGATCGTATGAATTAGAATGGATCGTACGAATGAAATAGAATGGATCGTACGAATGAATTAGAATAGATTGTGCGAATGGATTAGAATGGATCATACGATTGAGTAAGAATGGATTGTACGAATGAAATAGAATAGATCGTACGAATGAATTAGAATGGATCATGCTAATGAATTAGAATTGATCGTACGAATGAATTAGAATAGATTGTGCGAATGAATTAGAATGGATCGTACGAATGAATTGGAATGGATACATTCGTGCGAATGAATTAGAATGGATCGTATGAATGAATTAGAGTGGATACATTCGTACAAATGAATTAGAATGGGTCGTACGAATGAATTAGAATGGATACATTCGTGCGAATGAATTAGAATGGATCATATGAATGAATTAGAATGGATCGTTTGAGTGAATGCGAATGGATCGTGCGAATGAATTAGAATGGATTGTACGAATGAATTAGAATGGATCGTACGAATAAATTAGAATGGATACATTCGTGCGAATCCATTCTATTTCATTCGTACGATCCATTCTAATTCATTCGCACGATCCATTCTAATTCATTCGTACGATCCATTCTAATTCATTCGTACAATCCATTCTAATTCATTCGCACAATCTATTCTAATTCATTCGTACGATCCTTTCTAATTCATTCGCACGATCCATTCAAATTCATTCATACGATCCATTCTATTTCATTCGTACGATCCATTCTTACTCATTCGTACGATCCATTCTAATTCATTTGCACGAAGGTATCCATTCTAATTCATTCGTACTATCCATTCTAATTCCTTCGTACGATCCATTCTAATTCCTTCGTACGATCCATTCTAATTCATTCGTACGATCCATTCTAATTCATTCGTACGATCCATTCTAATTCCTTCGTATGATCCATTCTAATTCATTCGTACGGTATGATTCATTCTAATTCATTCGTACGATTCATTCTAATTCAATCCATTCTAATTCATTCGTACGATCCATTCTAATTCATTCGTACGATCCATTCTAATTCAATCGTACGATTCATTCTAATTCAATCCATTCTAATTCATTCGTACGATCCATTCTTACTCATTCGTACGATCCATTCTAATTCATTCGCACGAATGAATCCATTCTAATTCATTCGTATGATCCATTCTAATTCATTCGCATGAATGTATCCATTCTAATTCATTCGTACGATCCATTCTATCTCATTCGTACAATTCATTCTATTTCATTCGTACGATCCATTCTCATTCATTCGCACGATCCATTCTAATTCATTCGCATGATCCATTCTAATTTATTCGCACGATCCATTCTAATTCATTCATACGATCCATTCTAATTCATTCATATGATCCATTCTAATTCATTCGTACGATCCATTCTAATTCATTAGCACGAAAAAACACGATCCACTCACATACGAATAAATTAGAATGAATTAGAATGGATTGTATGAATGAATTAGAATGGATCGTATGAATGAATTAGAATGGATCGTGGGAATGAATTAGAGTGGATCGTGCGAATGAATTAGAATATGGATCGTACGAAGGAATTAGAATGGATCGTACGAATGAATTCGAATGTATTCTTTCTAATTCATTCGTATGATCCATTCTAATTCCTTCGTACGATCCATTCTAATTCATTCGTACGGTCCATTCTAATTCATTCGCACGATCCATTCTAATTCATTCGTATGATCCATTCTATTTCATTCATACGATCCATTCTAATTCATTCATACAATCTATTCTAATTCTTTTGCACGAATGTATCCATTCTAATTCATTCGTACGATCCATTCTAATTCATTCGCACGATCCATTCTAATTCATTCGTACAATCCATTCTAATTCTTTTGCACGAATGTATCCATTCTAATTCATTCGTTCGATCCATTCTAATTCATTCGCACGAATGTATCCATTCTAATTCATTCGTACATGTATGAATGAATTAGAATGGATCGTACGAATGAATTAGAGTTGATACATTCGTGCGAATGAATTAGAATGGATCGTACGAATAAATTAGATTGGATCGTATGAATGAATTATAATGGATCATGCGAATGAATTAGAATAGATCATACGAATGAATTAGAATGGATCATACGAATGAATTAGAATGGATACATTCGTGCAAAAGAATTAGAATGGATTATATGAATGAATTAGAATGGATCGTGCGAATGAATTAGAATGGATACATTCGTGCGAATGAATTAGAATGGATCGTATGAATGAATTAGATTGGATCGTATGAATGAATTAGAATGGATCGTACGAATGAATTAGAATGGATCATACGAATGAATTAGAATGGATCGTATGAATGAATTAGAATGGATTGTACGAATGAATTAGAATGGATCATTTGAATGAATTAGAATGGATCGTGCTTATGAATTAGAATGGGTCATATGAATGAAATAGAATGGATCGTACGAAGGAATTAGAAAGGATCGTACAAACGAATTAGAATGGATCGTATGAATGAAATAGAATAGATCGTACGAATGAATTAGAAAGGATCGTATGAATGAATTAGATTGGATCGTATGAATGAATTAGAATGGATTGTACGAATGAAATAGAATAGATCGTACGAATGAAATAGAATGGATCGTACGAATGAATTAGAATAGATTGTGTGAATGGATTAGAATGGATCATACGATTGAGTAAGACTGGATTGTACGAATGAAATAGAATAGATCGTACGAATGAATTAGATTGGATCGTATGAATGAATTAGAATGGATCATGCGAATGAATTAGAATGGATCGTACGAATGAATTAGAATGGATCGTATGAATGAATTAGAATGGATCGAAGTAATGAATTAGAATGGATCCTACGAATGAATTAGAATAGATTGTGCGAATGAATTAGAATGGATCTGGATCGTGTATCCATTCTAATTCATTCGTAAGACCCATTCTAATTCATTCGCACGATCCATTCTAATTCATTCGTACGATCTATTCTATTTTATAAATACAATCCATTCTAATTCATTCATACGATCCAATCTAATTCATTCGCACGAATGTATCCATTCTAATTCATTCGTATGATCCATTCTAATTCATTTGTACGAATGTATCCACTCTAATTCATTCATACGATCCATTCTAATTCATTCGCACGAATGTATCCATTCTAATTCATTCGTACGATCCATTCTAATTCATTCGCACAATCTATTCTAATTCATTCATACGATCAATTCTAATTCATTAGCATGATCCATTCTAATTTGATCGTACGATCTACTCTATTTCATTCGTACAATCCATTCTTACTCAATCGTATGATCCATTCTAATCCATTCGCACAATCTATTCTAATTCATTCGTACGATCCATTCTAATTTGAATGGATAGTACGAATGAATTAGAATGGATACCTTCGTGCAAATGAATTAGAATGGATCGTACGAATGAGTAAGAATGGATCGTACAAATGAAATAGAATAGATCGTATGAATGAATTAGAATGGATCGTGCGAATGAATTAGAATGGATCGTACGAATGAATTAGAATAGATTGTGCGAATGAATTAGAATGGATCGTACGAATGAATTAGAATGGATCGTACGAATGAATTAGAATGGATCGTATGAATGAATTAGAATGGATCGTGCGAATGAATTAGAATGGATCGTACGAATGAAATAGAATGGATTCGCACGAATGTATCCATTCTAATTCATTCGTACGATCCATTCTAATTCATTCGTACAATCCATTCTAATTCATTCGCACGATCCATTCGCATTCACTCAAACGATCCATTCTAATTCATTCATATGATCCATTCTAATTCATTCGCACGAATGTATCCATTCTAATTCTTTCGTACGATCCATTCTAATTCATTTGTACGAATGTATCCACTCTAATTCATTCATACGATCCATTCTAATTCATTCGCACGAATATATCCATTCCAATTCATTCATACGATCCATTCTAATTTATTCGCACAATCTATTCTAATTCATTCGTACGATCAATTCTAATTCATTAGCATGACCCATTCTAATTCATTCGTATGATCTATTCTATTTCATCCGTACAATCCATTCTTACTCAATCGTATGATCCATTCTAATCCATTCGCACAATCTATTCTAATTCATTCGTACGATCCATTCTATTTCATTCGTACGATCCATTCTAATTCATACGATCCATTCTATTTCATTCATACGATCCATTTTAATTCATTCGCACGATCCATTCTAATTCATTCATACGATCCATTCTAATTCATTCGTACGATCCATTCTAATTTCTTCGTATGATCTATTCTAATTCCTTCGTACGATCCATTCTAATTCCTTCGTACGATCCATTCAAATTCATTCACACGAATCTATCCATTCTAATTCATTCGTACGATCCATTCTAATTCATTCGCACGATCCATTCTAATTCATTAATACGATCCAATCTAATTCATTCATACGATCTATTCTAATTCATTCGCACGAATATATCCTTTCTAATTCATTCGTACGATCCATTCTAATTCATTCGCACAATCTATTCTAATTCATTAGTACGATCCATTCTAATTCATTCGTACGATCCATTCTAATTCATTAGCACGATCCAAATTCATTTATCCGTACGATCTATTCTATTTCATTCGTACAATCCATTCTTATCGCACGATCCATTCTAATTCATTCGCACGATCCATTCTCCATTCTAATTCCTTCGTACGATCCATTCTAATTCCTTCGTATCCATTCTAATTCACTCATACGATCCATTCTAATTCATTCATACGATCCATTCTAATTCATTCGTATGAATGTATCCATTCTAATTCATTCGTACGATCCATTCTAATTCATTCGCACAATCTATTCTAATGCATTCATACGATCCATCCTAATTCATTCGCACGAATGTATGCATTCTAATTCATTCGTACAATCAATTCTATTTCATTCGTACGATCCATTCTTACTCATTCGTACGATCCATTCGTATCCATTCTAATTCATTCGTACGATCTATTCTAATTTATTCGTACGATCCATTCTAATTCATTAATACGATCCAATCTAATTCATTCATACGATCCATTCTTATTCATTCGTACGATCCATTCTAATTCATTCGCACGATCCATTCTAATTCAATCCATTCTAATTCATTCGTACGATCCATTCTTACTCATTCGCACGATCTATTCTAATTCATTCGCACGAATGAATCCATTCTAATTCATTCGTATGATCCATTCTAATTCATTCGCAAGAATGTATCCATTCTAATTCATTCGTACGATCCATTCTATCTCATTCGTACAATCCATTCGTACGATCTATTCATTCGTACGATCCATTCTATCTCATTCGTACGATCTATTCTAATTCATTCGTACAATCCATTAGAATGGATCGTATGAATGAATTAGAATGGATCGTATGAGTGAATTAGAATGGATACGAAGGAATTAGAATGGATCGTACGAAGGAATTAGAATGGAGAATAGATCGTGCGAATGAATTAGAATGGATCGTGCGATAAGAATGGATCGTACGAATGAAATAGAATAGATCGTACGGATAAATTAATTTGGATCGTGCTAATGAATTAGAATGGTTCGTACGAATGAATTAGAATGGATCGTACTAATGAATTAGAATAGATTGTGCGAATGAATTAGAATGGATCGTACGAATGAATTAGAAAGGATATATTCGTGCGAATGAATTAGAATAGATCGTATGAATGAATTAGATTGGATCGTATTAATGAATTAGAATGGATCGTGCGAATGAATTAGAATGGATCGTACGAATGAATTAGAATGGATAGATTCGTGCGAATGAATTAGAATGGATAGATTCGTGCGAATGAATTTGAATGGATCGTACGAAGGAATTAGAATGGATCGTACGAAGGAATTAGAATAGATCATACGAAGAAATTAGAATGGATCATACGAATGAATTAGAATGGATCGTATGAATGAATTAGAATGGATCGTGCGAATGAATTAAATGGATCGTATGAATGAAATAGAATGGATCGTATGAATTAGAATGGATCGTACGAATGAAATAGAATGGATCGTACGAATGAATTAGAATAGATTGTGCGAATGGATTAGAATGGATCATACGATTGAGTAAGAATGGATTGTATAATTGAAATAGAATAGATCGTACAAATGAATTAGAATGGATCATGCTAATGAATTAGAATTGATCGTACGAATGAATTAGAATAGATTGTGCGAATGAATTAGAATGGATCGTACGAATGAATTGGAATGGATACATTCGTGCGAATGAATTAGAATGGATCATATGAATGAATTAGAGTGGATACATTCGTACAAATGAATTAGAATGGATCATACGAATGAATTAGAATGGATACATTCGTGCGAATGAATTAGAATGGATCGTACGAATGAATTAGATTGGATCGTATTAATGAATTAGAATGGATCGTGCGAATGAATTAGAATGGATCTTACGAATGAATTAGAATGGAACGTACGAATGAATTAGAATGGATCGTACGAATGAATTAGAATAGATACATTCATGCAAATGAATTAGAATGGATCGTATGAATGAATTAGAATGGATCGTGCGAATGAATTAGAATGGATCGTATGAATGAAATAGAATGGATCGTGCGAATGAATTAGAATGGATCGTACGAATGAATTAGAATGGATCGTACAAAGGAATTAGAATGGATCGTACGAATGAATTAGAAAGGATACATTCGAATTCATTCGTACGATCCATTCTGATTCCTTCGTACGATCCATATTCTAATTCATTCGCACGATCCATTCTAATTCATTCGCACGATTCATTCTAATTCATTCATACGATCCATTCTAATTCATTCACACAATCCATTCTAATTCATTCTAATTTATTCGTATGTGAGTGGATCGTGTTTTTTCATGCTAATGAATTAGAATGGATCGTACGAATGAATTAGAATGGATACATTCGTGCGAAAGAATTAGAATGGATCGTATGAATGAATTAGATTGGATCGTATAAATGAATTAGAATGGATCGTACAAATGAATTAGAATGGATCGTGCTAATGAATTAGAATGGATCGTGCGAATGAATTAGACTGGATCGTGCGAATGAATTAGAATGGATCGTACGAATGAATTAGAATGGATCCTACGAATGAATTAGAATGGATCGTTCGAATGAATTAGAATAGATTGTGCGAATGAATTAGAATGGATCGTACGAATGAATTATAAAGGATACATTCGTGCGAATGAATTAGAATGGATCGTATGAGTGTGAATGAATTAGAATGGATCGTGTGAATGAATTAGAATGGATCGTATTAATGAATTAGAATGGATCGTGCGAATGAATTAGAATAGATCGTATGAATGAATTAGATTGGATCGTATTAATGAATTAGAATGGATCGTGCGAATGAATTAGAATGGATCGTACGAATGAATTTGAATGGATAGATTAGTGCGAATGAATTTGAATGGATCGTACGAAGGAATTAGAATGGAACGTACGAAGGATTTAGAATAGATCATACAAAGAAATTAGAATGAATTATACGAATGAATTAGAATGGATCGTATGAATGAATTAGAATGGATCGTGCGAATGAATTAAAATGGATCGTATGAATGAAATAGAATGGATCGTATGAATTAGAATGGATCGTACGAATGAAATAGAATGGATCGTACAAATGAATTAGAATAGATTATGCGAATGGATTAGAATGGATCATACGATTGAGTAAGAATGGATTGTACGAATGAAATAGAATAGATCGTACGAATGAATTAGAATAGATCATGCTAATGAATTAGAATTGATCGTACGAATGAATTAGAATAGATTGTGCGAATGAATTAGAATGGATCGTACGAATGAATTGGAATGGATACATTCGTGCGAATGAATTAGAATGGATCGTATGAATGAATTAGAGTGGATATATTCGTACAAATGAATTAGAATGGATCGTATGAATGAATTAGAATGGATACATTCGTGCGAATGAATTAGAATGGATCATATGAATGAATTAGAACGGATCATTTGAGTGAATGCGAATGGATCGTGCGAATGAATTAGAATGGATTGTACGAATGAATTAGAATGGATCGTACGAATGAATTAAAATGGATACATTCATGCGAATCCATTCTATTTCATTCGTATGATCGATTCTAATTCATTCGCACGATCCATTATAATTCATTCATACGATCCATTCTAATTCATTCATACGATCCATTCTAATTCATTCGTATGATCCATTCTAATTCATTCGCACAATCTATTCTAATTCATTTGTACGATCCATTCTAATTCATTCGCACGATCCATTCTAATTCATTCATACGATCCATTCTAGAATGAATTAGAATGGATCGTACGAATGAATTAGAATAGATTGTGCGTATGAATTAGAATAGATTGTGCGAATGAATTAGAATGGATCGTATGAATGAATTAGAATGGATCGTACAAATGAATTAGAATGGATCGTACGAATGAATTAGAATGGATCGTATGAATGAATTAGAAGGGATCGTACGAATGAATTAGAATAGATTGTGCGAATGAATTAGAATGGATCGTACGAATGAATTAGAATGGATCGTACGAATGAATTAGAATGGATCGTACGAATGAATTAGAATGGATCGTATGAATGAATTAGAATGGATCGTACGAATGAATTAGAATGGATCGTATGAATGAATTAGAATGGATCGTGCGAATGAATTAAAATGGATCGTATGAATGAAATAGAATGGATCGTATGAATTAGAATGGATCCTACGAATGAAATAGAATGGATCGTACGAATGAATTAGAATAGATTGTGCGAATGGATTAGAATGGATCATACGATTGAGTAAGAATGGATTGTACGAATGAAATAGAATAGATCGTACGATTGAATTAGAATGGATCATGCTAATGAATTAGAATTGATCGTACGAATGAATTAGAATAGATTGTGCGAATGAATTAGAATGGATCGTACGAATGAATTAGAATGGATACATTCGTGCGAATGAATTAGAATGGATCGTATGAATGAATTAGAGTGGATACATTCGTACAAATGAATTAGAATGGATCGTACGAATGAATTAGAATGGATACATTCGTGTGAATGAATTAGAATGGATCATATGAATGAATTAGAATGGATCGTTTGAGTGAATGCGAATGGATCGTGCGAATGAAATAGAATGGATTCGCACGAATGTATCCATTCTAATTTATTCGTACGATCCATTCTAATTCATTCGTACAATCCATTCTAATTCATTCGCACGATCCATTCGCATTCACTCAAACGATCCATTCTAATTCATTCATATGATCCATTCTAATTCATTCGCACGAATGTATCCATTCTAATTCATTCGTACGATCCATTCTAATTCATTTGTACGAATGTATCCACTCTAATTCATTCATACGATCCATTTAATTCATTCGCACGAATGTATCCATTCCAATTCATTCGTACGATCCCTTCTAATTCATTCGCACAATCTATTCTAATTCATTCGTACGATCAATTCTAATTCATTAGCATGATCCATTCTAATTCATTCGTACGATCTATTCTATTTCATTCGTACAATCCATTCTTACTCAATCGTATGATCCATTCTAATCCATTCGCACAATCTATTCTAATTCATTCGTACGATCCATTCTATTTCATTCGTACGATCCATTCTAATTCATACGATCCATTCTATTTCATTCGCACGATCCATTCTAATTCATTCATACAATCCATTCTAATTCTTGTGCACGAATGTATCCATTCTAATTCATTCGTTCGATCCATTCTAATTCATTCGTACGATTCATTCTTACTCATTCGTATGATCCATTCTAATTCATTCGCACGAATGAATCCATTCTAATTCATTCGTATGATCCATTCTAATTCATTCGCATGAATGTATCCATTCTAATTCATTCGTACGATCCATTCTATCTCATTCGTACAATCCATTCTATTTCATTCGTACGATCCATTCTAATACATTCGCACGATCCATTCTAATTCATTCGCATTATCCATTCTAATTCATTCATAAGATCCATTCTAATTTATTTGCACGATCCATTCTAATTCATTCATACGATCCATTCTAATTCATTCATATGATCCATTCTAATTCATTTGCACGATCCATTCGTACTCATTCGTACGATCCATTCTAATTCATTCGCACGATCCATTCTAATTCATTAATACGATCCATTCTAATTCATTAGCACGATCCAAATTCATTTATCCGTACGATCTATTCTATTTCATTCGTACGATCCATTCTTATCGCACGATCCATTCTAATTCATTCGGACGATCCATTGTCCATTCTAATTCCTTCGTACGATCCATTCTAATTCCTTCGTATCCATTCTAATTCACTCATACGATCCATTCTAATTCATTCATACGATCCATTCTAATTCATTCGCATGAATGTATCCATTCTAATTCATTCGTACGATCCATTCTAATTCATTCGCACAATCTATTCTAATTCATTCATACGATCCATCCTAATTCATTCGCATGAATGTATCCATTCTAATTCATTCGTACAATCCATTCTATTTTATTCGTACGATCCATTCTTACTCATTCGTACGATCCATTCGTATCCATTCTAATTCATTCGTACGATCTATTCTAATTCATTCGTACGATCCATTCTAATTCATTAATACGATCCAATCTAATTCATTCATACGATCCATTCTAATTCATTCGTATGATCAATTCTAATTCATTCATACGATCCATTCTAATTCAATCCATTCTAATTCATTCGTATGATCCATTCTTACTCATTTGTACGATCCATTCTAATTCATTCATATGATCCATTCTAATTCATTCGCACGAATGTATCCATTCTAATTCATTCGTACGATCCATTCTAATTCATTTGTATGAATGTATCCACTCTAATTCATTCATACGATCCATTCTAATTCATTCGCACGAATGTATCCATTCCAATTCATTCGTACGATCCATTCTAATTCATTCGCACAATCTATTCTAATTCATTCGTACGATCTATTCTAATTCATTAGCATGATCCATTCTATTTCATTCGTACGATCTATTCTATTTCATTCGTACAATCCATTCTTACTCAATCGTATGATCCATTCTAATCCATTTGCACAATCTATTCTAATTCATTCGTACGATCCATTCTATTTCATTCGTACGATCCATTCTAATTCATACGATCCATTCTATTTCATTCATACGATCCATTTTAATTTATTCGCACGATCCATTCTAATTCATTCATACGATCCATTCTAATTCATTCGTACGATCCATTCTAATTTCTTCGTATAATCTATTCTAATTCCTTCGTACGATCCATTCTAATTCCTTCGTACAATCCATTCAAATTCATTCGCACGAATCTATCCATTCTAATTCATTCGTACGATCCATTCTAATTCATTCGCACGATCCATTCTAATTCATTAATACGATCCAATCTAATTCATTCATACGATCTATTCTAATTCATTCGTGCGAATATATCCTTTCTAATTCATTCGTACGATCCATTCTAATTCATTCGCACAATCTATTCTAATTCATTAGTACGATCCATTCTAATTCATTCGTACGATCCATTCTAATTTATTTGCACGATCCAAATTCATTTATCCGTACGATCTATTCTATTTCATTCGTACGATCCATTCTAATCGCACGATCCATTCTAATTCATTCGCACGATCGTACGAATGAATTAGAATGGATCGTATGAATGAATTAGAATGGATCGTGCGAATGAATTAGAATGGATCGTACGAATGAATTAGAATGGATCGTATGCATGAATTAGATTGGATCGCATTAATGAATTAGAATGGATCGTACGAATGAATTAGAATAGATCGTACGAATGGATTAGAATGGATACGAATGGATTGTACGAATGAGTAAGAATGGATCGTACGAATGAAATAGAATGGATCGTACGAATGAATTAGTAAGGATAGATTGTGCGAATGAATTAGAATGGATCGTACGAATGAATTGGAATGGATACATTCGTGCGAATGAATTAGAATGGATCGTACGAATGAATTAGAATGGATCGTACGAATGAATTAGAATGGATCGTACGAATGAATTAGAATGGATCGTATGAATGAATTAGAATGGATCGTGCGAATGAATTAGAATGGATCGTACGAATGAAATAGAATGGATTCGCACGAATGTATCCATTCTAATTCATTCGTACGATCCATTCTAATTCATTCGTACAATCCATTCTAATTCATTCGCACGATCCATTCGCATTCACTCAAACGATCCATTCTAATTCATTCATATGATCCATTCTAATTCATTCGTACGATCCATTCTAATTCATTCGTACAATCCATTCTAATTCATTCGCACGATCCATTCGCATTCACTCAAACGATCCATTCTAATTCATTCATATGATCCATTCTAATTCATTCGCACGAATGTATCCATTCTAATTCATTTGTACGATCCATTCTAATTCATTTGTACGAATGTATCCACTCTAATTCATTCATACGATCCATTCTAATTCATTCGCACGAATGTATCCATTCCAATTCATTCGTACGATCCATTCTAATTCATTCGCACAATCTATTCTAATTCATTCGTACGATCAATTCTAATTCATTCGTACTATCCATTCTAATTCATTCGCACGATCCATTCTAATTCATTCATACGATCCATTCTAATTCATTCGTACGATCCATTCTAATTCATTCGTACGATCCATTCTAATTCATTCGCACGAATGTATCCATTCCAATTCATTCGTACGATCCATTCTAATTCATTCACACGATCCATTCTAATTCATTAATACGATCCAATCTAATTCATTCATACGATCTATTCTAATTCATTCGCACGAATATATCCTTTCTAATTCATTCGTACGATCCATTCTAATTCATTCGCACAATCTATTCTAATTCATTCGTACGATCCTTTCTAATTCATTCGTACGATCCATTCTAATTCATTAGCACGATCCAAATTCATTTATCCGTACGATCTATTCTATTTCATTCGTACGATCCATTCTTATCGCACGATCCATTCTAATTCATTCGCACGATCCATTCTCTATTCTAATTCCTTCGTACGATCCATTCTAATTCCTTCGTATCCATTCTAATTCACCCATACGATCCATTCTGATTCATTCATACGATCCATTCTAATTCATTCGCATGAATGTATCCACTCTAATTCATTCGTACGATCCATACAATCCATTCTATTTCTTTTGCACGAATGTATCCATTCTAATTCATTCGTACGATCCATTCTATTTCATTCGTACGATCCATTCTAATTCATTCGTACAATCTATTCTAATTCATTCGCACGATCTATTCGAATTCATTCGCACGAATGTATCCACTCTAATTCATTCATACGATCCATTCTAATTCCTTCGTACGATCCATTCTATTTCATTCGTATGATCCATTCTATTTCATTCATATAATCCATTCTAATTCATTCGCACGATCCATTCTAATTCATTCATACGATCCATTCTAATTCATTCGTATGATCCATTCTAATTCATTCATACGATCCATTCTAATTCATACGAATTAGAATGGATCGTATGAGTGTGAATGAATTAGAATGGATCGTGCGAATGAATTAGAATGGATCGTATTAATGAATTAGAATGGATCGTGCGAATGAATTAGAATGGATTGTACAAAATTCTAATTCATTCGCACGAATGTATCCATTTTAATTCATTCGTACGATCCATTCTAATTCATTCGCACAATCTATTCTAATTCATTCATACGATCCATTCTAATTTATTCGCACGATCCATTCTAATTCATTCATACGATCCATTCTTATTCATTCATATGATCCATTCTAATTCATTCGCACGATCCATTCTTACTCATTCGTACGATCCATTCTAATTCATTCACACGATCCATTCTAATTCATTAATACGATCCATTCTAATTCATTCGCACGATCCATTCTAATTCATTCACACTCATACGATCCATTCTAATTCATTCGCACGAATGTATCCTTTCTAATTCATTCGTACGATCCATTCTAATTCATTCGCACAATCTATTCTAATTCATTCTTACGATCCATTCTAATTTATTCGCACGATCCATTCTAATTAATTCATACGATCCATTCTAATTCATTCATATGATCCATTCTAATTCATTCGCACGATCCATTCTTACTCATTCGTACGATCCTTTCTAATTCATTCGCACGATCCATTCTAATTCATTAATACGATCCATTCTAATTCATTCGTACGATCCATTCTAATTCCTTCGTATGATCCATTCTAATTCATTCGTACGGTATGATTCATTCTAATTCATTCGTACGAGTCATTCTAATTCAATCCATTCTAATTCATTCGTACGATCCATTCTAATTCATTCGTACGATCCATTCTAATTCATTCGTACGATTCATTCTAATTCCATCCATTCTAATTCATTCGTACGATCTATTCTTACTCATTCGTACGATCCATTCTAATTCATTCGCACGAATGAATCAATTCTAATTCATTCGTATAATCCATTCTGATTCATTCATACGATCCATTCTAATTCATTCATATGATCCATTCTAATTCATTCGCACGATCCTTTCTTATTTATTGTGCGAATGAATTAGAATGGATCGTACGAATGAGTAAGAATGGATCGTACGAATGAATTATAATGGATTGAATTAGAATGAATCGTACGAGTGAATTAGAATGGATCGTACGAATGAATTAGAATGGATCGTACGAATGAATTAGAATGGATTGAATTAGAATGAATTATACGAATGAATTAGAATGAATCATACGAATGAAATAAAATGGATCATAATCTAATTCATTCATACGATCCATTCTAATTCATTCGCACAATCTATTCTAATTCATTCGTACGATCCATTCTAATTCATTCGCACGATCTATTCTAATTCATTCGTACGATCCATTCTAATTCATTCGCACGAATGTATCCATTCTAATTCATTCATACAATCTATTCTAATTCATTCGTACGATCCATTCTAATTCATTCGTACAATCCATTCTATTTCATTCGTACGATCCATTCTTACTCATTCGTATAATCCATTCTAATTCATTTGCACGAATGTATCCATTCTAATTCATTCGTACGATCCATTCTAATTCATTCGTACGATCCATTCTAATTCATTCGTCCGATCCATTCTAATTCATTCATACGATCCATTCTAATTCTTTCACACGATCCATTATAATTCATTCGTACGATCCATTCTAATTCATTCGTACGATCCATTCTAATTCATTCGCACGAATGAATCCATTCTAATTCATTCGTACAATCCATTCTATTTCATTCGTACGATCCATTCTTACTCATTCGTAAGATCCATTCTAATTCATTGGCACGAATGTATCCATTCTAATTCATTCGTACGATCCACTCTAATTCATTTGTACGATCCATTCCAATTCATTCTAATTCTAATTCATTTGTACGATCCATTCCAATTCATTCTAATTCTAATTCATTCGCACGAATGTATCCATTCTAATTCATTCGTACGATCCATTCTAATTCATTCGCACAATCTATTCTAATTCATTCGTACGATCCATTCTAATTCATTCGCACGATCCATTCTAATTCATTTGCACGATCCATTCTAATTCATTCATACAATCCATTCTAATTCTTTTGCACGAATGTATCCATTCTAATTCATTACGAATGAGTAAGAATGGATTGTACGAATGAATTAGAATGGATACATTCGTGCGAATGAATTAGAATGGATCATACGAATGTGTAAGAAGGGATCGTACGAATGAAATAGAATGGATTGTACGAATGAATTAGAATGGATCGTGCGAATGAATTAGAATGGATCGTACGAATGAATTAGAATGGATCGTACGAAGGAATTAGAATGGATCGTACGAATGATTTAGAATGGATCGTACGAATGAATTAGAATGGATCGAACGAATGAATTAGAATGGATACATTCGTGCAAAAGAATTAGAATGGATTGTATGAATGAATTAGAATGGATCGTGCGAATGAATTAGAATGGATCGTACGAATGAATTAGAATGGATACATTCGTGCGAAAGAATTAGAATAGATCGTATGAATGAATTAGAATGGATCGTATGAATGAAATAGAATGGATCGTACGAATGAATTAGAATGGATCGTACGAAGGAATTAGAATGGATCGTACGAATGAATTCGAATGTATCCTTTCTAATTCATTCATACGATCCATTCTAATTCCTTCGTACGACCCATTCTAATTCATTCGTACGAACCATTCTAATTCATTCGCACGATCCATTCTAATTCATTCGTACGATCCATTCTATTTCATTCATACGATCCATTCTAATTCATTCATACGATCTATTCTAATTCTTTTGCACGAATGTATACATTCTAATTCATTCGTACGATCCATTCTAATTCATTCGCACGATCCATTCTAATTCATTCATACAATCCATTCTAATTCTTTTGCACGAATGTATCCATTCTAATTCATTCGTTCGATCCATTCTAATTCATTCGTACGATCCATTCTAATTCATTCCCACGATCCATTCTAATTCATGCATACGATCCAATCTAATTCATTCATACGATCCATTCTAATTCATTCGCACGAATGTATCTATTCTAATTCATTCGTACATGTATGAATGAATTAGAATGGATCGTACGAATGAATTAGAGTTGATACATTCGTGCGAATGAATTAGAATGGATCGTACGAATGAATTAGATTGGATCGTATGAATGAATTATAATGGATCATGCGAATGAATTAGAATAGATCATACGAATGAATTAGAATGGATCGTACGAATGAATTAGAATGGATACATTCGTGCAAAAGAATTAGAATGGATTGTATGAATGAATTAGAATGGATCGTGCGAATGAATTAGAATGGATACATTCGTGTGAATGAATTAGAATGGTTCGTATGAATGAATTAGATTGGATCGTATGAATGAATTAGAATGGATCGTGCGAATGAATTAGAATGGATCGTACGAATGATTTAGAATGGATCGTACCAATGAATTAGAATGGATCGTACGAATAAATTAGAATGGATAGTATGAATTAGAATGGATCGTACGAAGGAATTAGAATGGATCGTATGAATGAATTAGATTGGATCGTATTAATGAATTTGAATGGATCGTATGAATGAATTAGATTGGATCGTATGAATGAATTAGAATGGATCTTACGAATGAATTAGAATGGATCGTACGAATGAAATAGAATGGATTGTATGAATGAATTAGAATAGATCGTGCGAATGAATTAGAATGGATCGTACGAATGAATTAGAATGGATCATATGAATGAATTAGAATGGATCGTACGTATGAATTAGAATGGATCGTGCGAATGAATTAGAATGGATCGTATGAATGAATTAGAGTATATACATTCGTACGAAGAAATTAGAATGGATCGTACGAATGAATTAGAATGGATTATATGAATGAATTAGAATGGATCGTACGAATGAATTAGAATGGATCGTACGAATGAATTAGAATGGATCGTGTGAATGAATTAGAATGGATTGTGTGAATGAATTAGAATGGATCGTATGAATGAATTAGAGTAGATATATTCGTACGAAGGAATTAGAATGGATCATACGAATGAATTTGAATGGATTATATGAATGAATTAGAATGGATCGTATGAATGAATTAGAATGGATACATTCGTGCGAATGAATTAGAATGGATTGTACGAATAAATTAGAATGGATCGTACGAATGAATTAGAATAGATTGTACGAATGAATTAGAATGGATCGTACGTCTAATTCATTCGTACGATCTATTCGAATTCATTCATACAATCCATTCTACTTCTTTTGCACGAATGTATCCATTCTAATTCATTCATACGATCCATTCTAATTCCTTCGTACGATCCATTCTAATTCCTTCGTACGATCCATTCTAATTCATTCCCATGAATGTATCCATTCTAATTGATACGTACGATCCATTCTATTTCATTCGTATGATCCATTCTTACTCATTCGTACGATCCAATCTAATTCATTCATACGATCCATTCTACGATCCATTCTAATTCATTCGTACGTTCCATTCTAATTCATTAGCACGATCAATGCTAATTCATTCGTACGATCCATTCTAATTCATTCGTACAATCCATTCTATTTCATTCGTACAATCCATTCTTACTCATTCGTATGATCCATTCTAATTCATTCGCACGAATGTATCCATTCTAATTCATTCATACAATCCATTCTTACTCTTTCGTAATGAATTAGAATGGATACATTCATGCAAAAGAATTAGAATGGATTGTATGAATAAATTAGAATGGATCGTGCAAATGAATTAGAATGGATCGTGCGAATGAATTAGAATGGATCGTACGAATGAATTAGAATAGATTGTGCGAATGAATTAGAATGGATCGTACGAATGAATTAGAATGGATACATTCGTGCGAATGAATTAGAATTAGAATGAATTGGAATGGATCGTACGAATGAATTAGAGTGGATCGTATGAATGAATTAGAATGGATACATTCGTGCCAATGAATTAGAATGGATCTTACGAATGAGTAAGAATGGATCGTACAAATGAAATAGAATGGATAGTACGAATGAATTAGAATGGATTCATTCGTGCGAATGAATTAGAATGGATCGTGTGAAAGAATTAGAATGGATTGTATGAATGAATTAGAATGGATCGTATGAATGAATTAGAATGGATCGGACGAATGAATTAGATTGGATCGTACGAATGAATTAGAATGGATCGTACGAATGAATTAGAATGGATACATTCTTGCGAATGAATTAGAATGGATCATACAAATGAGTAAGAATGGATCGTACGAATGAAATAGAATGGATTGTACGAATGAATTAGAATGGATCGTACGAATGAATTAGAATAGATTGTATGAATGAATTAGAATGGATACATTCGTGCGAATGAATTAGAATGGATCGTACGAATGAATTAGAATAGATCGTGCGAATGAATTAGAATGGATCATACGAATGAATTAGAATAGATTGTGCGAATGAATTAGAATGGATCGTATGAATGAATTAGATTATGATCCATTTTCTTTCATTCGTATGAGCCATTCTAATTCCTTCGTACAATCTAATTCATTCATACGATCCATTCTAATTCATTCGCACGAATGTATCCATTCAAATTCATTCGTACGATCCATTCTAATTCATTCGCACGATCCATTCTAATTCATTCGTACGATCCATTCTAATTCATTTATACGATCCAATTTAATTCATTCATACAATCCATTCTAATTCATTTGCACGAATTTATCCATTCTAATTCATTCGTACGGTCCATTCTAATTCATTCGCACAATCTATTCAAATTCATTCGTACGATCCATTCTAATTCATTCGTACGATCCATTCTAATTCATTCGCACGATCCATTCTAATTCATTCACACTCATACGATCCATTCTAATTCATTCGCACGAATGTATCCTTTCTAATTCATTCGTACGATCCATTCTAATTCATTCGCACAATCTATTCTAATTCATTCGAACGATCCATTCTAAGTCATTCGTACGATCCATTCTAATTCATTCGTACGATCCATTCTAATTCATTCGCACGATACATTCTATTTCATTCGTACGATCCATTCTAATTCATTCGCACGAATGTATCCATTCCAATTCATTCGTACGATCCATTCTAATTCATTCGCACAATCTATTCTAATTCATTCGTACGATCAATTCTAATTCATTCGCACGTATCCATTCTAATTCATTCATACGATCTATTCTATTTCATTCGTACGATCCATTCTTACTCATTCGTACGATCCATTCTAATTCATTCGTACGATCCATTCTAATTCATTCGTACGATCCATTCTAATTCATTCATACAATCCATTCTATTTCACTCGTACAATCCATTCTTACTCATTCGTATGATCCATTCTAATTCATTCGCACGAATGTATCCATTCTAATTCATTCGTACAATCCATTCTTACTCTTTCGTAATGAATTAGAATGGATACATTCGTGCAAAAGAATTAGAATGGATTGTATGAATGAATTAGAATGGATCGTGCAAATGAATTAGAATCGATCGTGCGAATGAATTAGAATGGATCGTACGAATGAATTAGAATAGATTGTGCGAATGAATTAGAATGGATCGTACGAATGAATTAGAATGGATACATTCGTGCGAATGAATTAGAATTAGAATGAATTGGAATGGATCGTACGAATGAATTAGAGTGGATCGTATGAATGAATTAGAATGGATACATTCGTGCCAATGAATTAGAATGGATCTTACGAATGAGTAAGAATGGATCGTACAAATGAAATAGAATGGATAGTACGAATGAATTAAAATGGATTCATTCGTGCGAATGAATTAGAATGGATCGTACGAATGAATTAGAATGGATCGTACGAATGAATTAGAATGGATCGTGTGAAAGAATTAGAATGGATTGTATGAATGAATTAGAATGGATCGTATGAATGAATTAGAATGGATCGGACGAATGAATTAGATTGGATCGTACGAATGAATTAGAATGGATCGTACGAATGAATTAGAATGGATATATTCTTGCGAATGAATTAGAATGGATCATACAAATGAGTAAGAATGGATCGTACGAATGAAATAGAATGGATTGTACGAATGAATTAGAATGGATCGTACGAATGAATTAGAATAGATTGTATGAATGAATTAGAATGGATACATTCGTGCGAATGAATTAGAATGGATCGTACGAATGAATTAGAATAGATCGTGCGAATGAATTAGAATGGATCGTACGAATGAATTAGAATAGATTGTGCGAATGAATTAGAATGGATCGTATGAATGAATTAGATTATGATCCATTTTATTTCATTCGTATGATCCATTCTAATTCCTTCGTACAATCTAATTCATTCATACGATCCATTCTAATTCATTCGCACGAATGTATCCATTCAAATTCATTCATACGATCCATTCTAATTCATTCGCACGATCCATTCTAATTCATTCGTACGATCCATTCTAATTCATTTATACGATCCAATCTAATTCATTCATACAATCCATTCTAATTCATTTGCACGAATTTATCCATTCTAATTCATTCGTACGGTCCATTCTAATTCATTCGCACAATCTATTCAAATTCATTCATACGATCCATTCTAATTCATTCGTACGATCCATTCTAATTCATTCGCACGATCCATTCTAATTCATTCACACTCATACGATCCATTCTAATTCATTCGCACGAATGTATCCTTTCTAATTCATTCGTACGATCCATTCTAATTCATTCGCACAATCTATTCTAATTCATTCGAACGATCCATTCTAAGTCATTCGTACGATCCATTCTAATTCATTCGTACGATCCATTCTAATTCATTCGCACGATACATTCTATTTCATTCGTACGATCCATTCTAATTCATTCGCACGAATGTATCCATTCCAATTCATCCGTACGATCCATTCTAATTCATTCGCACAATCTATTCTAATTCATTCGTACGATCAATTCTAATTCATTCGCACGTATCCATTCTAATTCATTCATACGATCCATTCTATTTCATTCGTACGATCCATTCTTACTCATTCGTACGATCCATTCTAATTCATTCGTACGATCCATTCTAATTCATTCGTACGATCCATTCTAATTCATTCGCACAGTCTATTCTAATTCATTCGTACGATCCATTCTAATTCATTCGCACGATCCATTCTAATTCATTCATACGATCCATTCTATTTCATTCGTATGATCCATTCTTACTTATTCGTACGATCCATTCTAATTCGTTTGCACGAAGGTATCCATTCTAATTCATTCGTACTATCCATTCTAATTCCTTCGTACGATCCATTCTAATTCCTTCGTACGATCCATTCTAATTCATTCGTACGATCCATTCTAATTCATTCGTACGATCCATTCTAATTCATTCGTACGATTCATTCTAATTCAATCCATTATAATTCATTCGTACGATCCATTCTTACTCATTCGTACGATCCATTCTAATTCATTCGCACGAATGAATCCATTCTAATTCATTCGTATGATCCATTCTAATTCATTCGCATGAATGTATCCATTCTAATTCATTCGTACGATCCATTCTATCTCATTCGTACAATCCATTCTATTTCATTCGTACGATCCATTCTAATTCATTCGCACGATCCATTCTAATTCATTTGTAGGATCCATTCTAATTCATTCGTACGATCGATTCTAATTCATTCATACGATCCATTCTAATTCATTCGCACGAATGTATCCATTCTAATTCATTCGTACGATCCATTCTAATTCATTCGCACAATCTATTCTAATTTATTCATACGATCCATTCTAATTTATTCGCACGATCCATTCTAATTCATTCATACGATCCATTCTAATTCATTCATATGATCCATTCTAATTCATTCGCACGATCCATCTTACTCATTCGTACGATCCATTCTAATTCATTCGCACAATCTATTCTAATTCATTCGTACGATCCATTCTAATTCATTCGCACGATCCATTCTAATTCATTCATATGATCCATTCTATTTCATTCGTACGATCCATTCTTACTCATTCGTACGATCCATTCTAATTCATTTGCACGAAGGTATCCATTCTAATTCATTCGTACTATCCATTCTAATTCCATCGTACGATCCATTCTAATTCCTTCGTGCGAATCCATTCTATTTCATTCGTACGATCCATTCTAATTCATTCGCACGATCCATTCTAATTCATTCATACGATCCATTCTAATTCATTCGTACGATCCATTCTAATTCATTCGTACGATCCATTCTAATTCATTCGCACAATCTATTCTAATTCATTCGTACGATCCATTCTAATTCATTCGCACGATCCATTCTAATTCATTCATACGATCCATTCTATTTCATTCGTACGATCCATTCTTACTCATTCGTACGATCCATTCTAATTCATTTGCACGAAGGTATCCATTCTAATTCATTCGTACTATCTATTCCAATTCCTTCGTACGATCCATTCTAATTCTTTCGTACGATCCATTCTAATTCATTCGTATGATCCATTCTAATTCATTCGTATGATCCATTCTAATTCCTTCGTATGATCCATTCTAATTCATTCGTACGGTATGATTCATTCTAATTCATTCGTACGATTCATTCTAATTCAATCTATTCTAATTCATTGGAACGATCCATTCTAATTCTTTCGTACGATCCATTCTAATTCATTCGTACGATTCATTCTAATTCAATCCATTCTAATTCATTCGTACGATCCATTCTTACTCATATGTACGATCCATTCTAATTCATTCGCACGAATGAATCCATTTTAATTCATTCGTATGATCCATTCTAGTTCATTCGCATGAATGTATCCATTCTAATTCATTCGTACGATCCATTCTATCTCATTCGTACAATCCATTCTATTTCATTCGTACGATCCATTCTAAATCATTCGCACGATCCATTCTAATTCATTCGCATGATCCATTCTAATTCATTCGTACGATCTATTCTAATTCATTCATACGATCCATTCTAATTCATTCGCACGAATGTATCCATTCTAATTCATTCGTACGATCCATTCTAATTCATTCACACAATCTATTCTAATTCATTCATACGATCCATTCTAATTTATTCGCACGATCCATTCTAATTCATTCATACGATCCATTCTAATTCATTCATATGATCCATTCTAATTCATTCGCACGATCCATTCTTACTCATTCGTACGATCCATTCTAATTCATTCGCATGATCCATTCTAATTCATTAATACGATCCATTCTAATTCATTCGCACGATCCATTCTAATTCATTCACACTCATACGATCCATTCTAATTCATTCGCACGAATGTATCCTTTCTAATTCATTCGTACGATCCATTCTAATTCATTCGCACAATCTATTCTAATTCATTTGAACGATCCATTCTAATTCATTCGTACGATCCATTCTAATTCATTCGCACGGTCCATTCTAATTCATTCGCACGATCCATTCTAATTCATTAGCACGATCCATTCTAATTCATTCGTACGATCCATTCTAATTTATTTATACGATCCAATCTAATTCATTCATACGATCCATTCTAATTCTTTCGCACGAATGTATCCATTCTAATTCATTAGCACGAAAAAACACGATCCACTCACATACAAATAAATTAGAATGAATTAGAATGGATTGTGTGAATGAATTAGAATGGATCGTATGAATGAATTAGAATGGATCGTGCGAATGAATTAGAATATGGATCGTACGAAGGAATTAGAATGGATCGTACAAATGAATTCGAATGTATCCTTTCTAATTCATTCGTACGATCCATTCTAATTCCTTTGTACGATCCATTCTAATTCATTCGTACGATCCATTCTAATTCATTCGCACGATCCATTCTAATTCATTCGTACGATCCATTCTATTTCATTCATACAATCCATTCTAATTCATTCATACGATCTATTCTAATTCTTTCGCACGAATGTATCCATTCTAATTCATTCGTACGATCCATTCTAATTCATTTGCACGATCCATTCTAATTCATTCGCACGATCCATTCTAATTCATTCGTACGATCCATTCTAATTCATTTGCACGATCCATTCTAATTCATTCGCACGATCCATTCTAATTCATTCGTACGATCCATTCTAATTTATTCGTACGATCCATTCTAATTCATTCGTACGATCCATTCTAATTCATTCGCACAATCTATTCTAATTCATTCGTACGATCCATTCTAATTTATTCGCACGATCCATTCTAATTCATTCATACGATCCATTCTATTTCATTCATACGATCCATTCTTACTCATTCGTACGATCCATTCTAATTCATTTGCACGAAGGTATCCTTTCTAATTCATTCGTACTATCCATTCTAATTCCTTCGTACGATCCATTCTAATTCATTCGTACGATCCATTCTAATTCATTCGTACGATCCATTCTAATTCCTTCATATGATCTATTCTAATTCATTCGTACGGTATGATTCATTCTAATTCATTCGTACGATTCATTCTAATTCAATCCATTCTAATTCATTCGTACGATCCATTCTAATTCATTAATACGATCCATCCTAATTCATTCACATGAATGTATCCATTCTAATTCATTCGTACAATCCATTCTATTTCATTCGTACGATCCATTCTAATTCATTCGCACAATCTATTCTAATTCATTCATACGATCCATTCTAATTTATTCGCACGATCCATTCTAATTCATTCATACGATCCATTCTAATTCATTCATATAATCCATTCTAATTCATTCGCATGAATGTATCCATTCTAATTCATTCGTACGATCCATTCTATCTCATTCGTACAATCCATTCTATTTCATTCGTACGATCCATTCTAATTCATTCGCACGATCCATTCTAATTCATTCGCATGATCCATTCTAATTCATTCGTACGATCGATTCTAATTCATTCATACGATCCATTCTAATTCATTCGCACGAATGTATCCATTCTAATTCATTCGTACGATCCATTATAATTCATTCGCACAATCTATTCTAATTCATTCATACGATCCATTCTAATTTATTCGCACGATCCATTCTAATTCATTTATACGATCCATTCTAATTCATTCATATGATCCATTCGAATTCATTCGCACGATCCATTCTTACTCATTCGTACGATCTGTTCGGGGGATTTTTCGCTGGTCCGTGCGGGCTGCCTGCAAGACAAAGAAAAGAGAACGTGAGAACGGCTGGCTCCCTTAGGAGCGCAGACCCTCCGACGCTCAAGTCAGTCACAGTGGCACAACGGCGAGCTGTAATGGACCAAAGAGGAAGGAAAAGGGATTTCGAACCTGTACTATGGAGCCTGGGGGTGAGCATTTATAGCAATCGGCGGCCTACCGTGGCCCGACACGTGGAGATTCTTCCGGCGCCTTCTAGACCCCCCACGTTCTGGCTCGCGTGGGTCTGACAGTCCTTGGTACTCGCGCCCTGACATTCTGTCGTCAGGCCTGCCAGGCGGTTTGAGTGGGGGAGGGAATCTTTCTTGTCGTGGCCAGGTGGCCATTCTGGAATGTTCAAGTCTGGGAGGTCTCGAACTGATTCGAGCGAGCTTCCGTGGACCACGTTTGTCCACGTAGCTTCCGTGGGGTTTTGACACCTGGCATCCTCTCATACATTGTGGGCGACCTCCGACGGGGAGCTAAGGTGAGCTCGCCCTCTATTGCTCTGCCTTCTCTTCCACATCTATCAAGAGTCGGACCTCGCGGGAGCAACCTCCTCGATAAACTGGGGAATTCTGGCGAGCTTGGGCAAGCTCCTGAGCGAGCTAGGGGCGAGCTCCTGTGCGAGCTAGGGGCGTTCGCGATGCCGGTGTCTTCGTTATGCATGACGGTCTAACTCCCGCTATCACTGCCAGCGAGTTCTCGCGCGGGCTTGGCGAACTCCGGGGCGAGCTCCTGAGCGAGCTTAGGCGAGCTCCTGGGTGAGCTTGGCGAGCTACGGGGCGAGCTCCTGAGCGAGCTTCTGGGCGATCTCGGGCGAGCTCCATCGAGCTCAGGCGAGCTCCTGAGCGAGCTTCTGGGCGATCTCAGGCGAGCTCCATCGAGCTCAGGCGAGCTCTTAAGAGTGCTCTTGGCCTGGGCCCTTTTCAGCCTAATGTGGATCTCGCTCCCTGTCAAGGTGATTTGGTGAGCACGGGGGAGCGAACTCCTGCGAGCTGCACTCAGATACAAGGTGTCCATCCAGCTCCCTGTGGGGCGAGCTCCTGATGGGCTGGGAGGGCGAGCTTTTTGGACGGGCTCCCTCGAGAACTCTTATCTCAGATGCGTTTGCAATGCTACCCAAGATATGTGGTTTCTGTCTACCCCCAACACGATCCATTCTAATTCCTTCGTACGATCCATTCTAATTCATTAATACGATCCATTCTAATTTATTCGCACGATCCATTCTAATTCATTCACACTCATACGATCCATTCTAATTCATTCGCACGAATGTATCCTTTCTAATTCATTCGTACGTTCCATTCTAATTCATTCGCACAATCTATTCTAATTCATTCGAACGATCCATTCTAATTCATTCGTACGATCCATTCTAATTCATTCGTACGATCCATTCTAATTCATTCGCACGATCCATTCTAATTCATTCGTACGATCCATTCTAATTCAATTCATTCGTACAATCCATTCTAATTCATTCGTACAATCTATTCTAATTCATTCGTACGATCCATTCTAATTCATTCGCACAATCCATTCTAATTCATTCATACGATCCATTCTATTTCATTCGTACGATCCATTCTTACTCATTCGTACGATCCATTCTAATTCATTTGCACGAAGGTATCCATTCTAATTCATTCATACTATCCATTCTAATTCCTTCGTACGATCCATTCTAATTCCTTCGTACGATCCATTCTAATTCATTCATACGATCCATTCTAATTCATTCGTACGATCCATTCTAATTCCTTCGTATGATCCATTCTAATTCATTCGTACGGTATGATTCATTCTAATTCATTCGTACGATTCATTCTAATTAAATCCATTCTAATTCATTCGTACGATCCATTCTAATTCATTTGTATTATCCATTGTAATTCATTCATACGATTTATTCTAATTCAATCCATTCTAATTCATTCGTACGATCCATTCGTACTCATTCGTACGATCCATTCGCACGAATGAATCCATTCTAATTCATTCGTATGATCCATTCTAATTCATTCGCATGAATGTATCCATTCTAATTCATTCGTACGATCTATTCTATCTCATTCGTACAATCCATTCTATTTCATTCGTACGATCCATTCTAATTCATTCGCACGATCCATTCTAATTCATTCGCATGATCCATTCTAATTCATTCACACGATCGATTCTAATTCATTCATACGATCCATTCTAATTCATTCGCACGAATGTATCCATTCTAATTCATTCGTACGATCCATTCTAATTCATTCGCACAATCTATTCTAATTCATTCATACGATCCATTCTAATTTATTCGCACGATCCATTCTAATTCATTCATACGATCCATTCTATTTCATTCGTACGATCCATTCTGTTTCATTCGTACGATCCATTCTATTTCATTCGTACGATCTATTCTAATTCATTCATACGATCCATTCTAATTTATTCGCACGATCCATTCTAATTCATTCATACGATCCATTCTATTTCATTCATACGATCCATTCTAAATCATTCGCATAATCTATTCTATTTCATACTTACGATCCATTCTAATTCATTCGTACGATCCATTCTATTTCATTCGTACGATCCATTCTAATTCATTCATATGAGTGAATTAGAATGGATACGAAGGAATTAGAATGGATCGTACGAAGGAATTAGAATGGAGAATGGATCGTGGGAATGAATTAGAATGGATCGTGCGATAAGAATGGATCGTACGAATGAAATAGAATAGATCGTACGGATAAATGAATTTGGATCGTGCTAATGAATTAGAATGGATCGTACGAATGAATTAGAATGGATCATACTAATGAATTAGAATAGATTGTGCGAATGAATTAGATTGGATCGTACGAATGAATTAGAAAGGATATATTCGTGCGAATGAATTAGAATAGATCGTATGAATGAATTAGATTGGATCATATTAATGAATTAGAATGGATCGTGCGAATGAATTAGATTGGATCGTACGAATGAATTAGAATGGATAGATTCGTGCGAATGAATTTGAATGGATCGTACGAAGGAATTAGAATGGATCGTACGAAGGAATTAGAATAGATCGTATGAATGAATTAGAATGGATCGTATGAATGAATTAGAATGGATCGTGCGAATGAATTAAAATGGATCGTATGAATGAAATAGAATGGATCGTATGAATTAGAATGGATCGTACGAAAGAAATAGAATGGATCGTACGAATGAATTAGAATAGATTGTGCGAATGGATTAGAATAGATCATACGATTGAGTAAGAATGGATTGTACGAATGAAATACAATAGATCGTACGAATGAATTAGAATGGATCATGCTAATGAATTAGAATTGATCGTACGAATGAATTAGAATAGATTGTGCGAATGAATTAGAATGGATCGTACGAATGAATTGGAATGGATACATTCGTGCGAATGAATTAGAATGGATCGTATGAATGAATTAGAGTGGATACATTCGTACAAATGAATTAGAATAGATCGTACAAATGAATTAGAATGGATCGTACGAATGAATTAGAATAGATACATTCACGCGAATGAATTAGAATGGATCATGCGAATGAATTAGAATGGATTCATTCGTGCAAACGAATTAGAATGGATCGTACGAATGAGTAAGAATGGATCGTACGAATGAATTAGAATGGATTGAATCAGAATGAATCGTACGAATGAATTAGAATGGATCGTACGAATGATTTAGAATGGATCGTACGAATGAATTAGAATGGATTGAATTAGAATGAATCAAACGAATGAATTAGAATGAATCATACCGTACGAATGAATTAGAATGGATCATACGAAGAAATTAGAATGGATCGTACGAATGAATTAGAATGGATCGTACGAATGAATTAGAATGGATCGTACGAAGGAATTAGAATGGATCGTACGAAGGAATTAGAATGGATAGTACGAATGAATTAGAATGAATACCTTCGTGCAAATGAATTAGAATGGATCGTACGAATGAGTAAGAATGGATCGTACGAATGAAATAGAATGGATCGTATGAATGAATTAGAATGGATCGTGCGAATGAATTAGAATGGATCGTACGAATGAATTAGAATAGATTGTGCGAATGAATTAGAATGGATCGTACGAATGAATTAGAATGGATCGTACGAATGAATTAGAATGGATCGTACGAATGAATTAGAATGGATCGTGCGAATGAATTAGAATGGATTGTAGGAATGAAATAGAATAGATTCGCACGAATGTATCCATTCTAATTCATTCGTACGATCTATTCTAATTCATTCGTACGATCCATTCTAATTCATTAATACGATCCAATCTAATTCATTCATACGATCCATTCTAATTCATTCGTACGATCCATTCTAATTCATTAGAATAGATCGTATGAATGAATTAGATTGGATCGTATGAATGAATTAGATTGGATCGTGCGAATAAATTAGAGTGGATCGTACGAATGAATTAGAATGGATCGTTTGAATGAATTAGAATGGATCGTACTTATGAATTAGAATGGGTCGTTTGAGTGAATGCGAATGGATCGTGTGAATGAATTAGAATGGATTGTACGAATGAATTAGAATGGATCGTACGAATGAATTAGAATGGATACATTCGTGCGAATCCATTCTATTTCATTCGTACGATCCATTCTAATTAATTCGCACGATCCATTCTAATTCATTCATACGATCTATTCTAATTCATTCGTACGATCCATTCTAATTCATTCGTACGATCCATTCTAATTCATTCGTACGATCCATTCTACGATCCATTCTAATTCATTCGTACGTTCCATATTCTAATTGTACGAATGAGATAGAATGGATCGTACGAATGAATTAGAATGGAAACATTCATGCGAATGAATTAGAATGGATCATACGAATGAATTAGAATCGAGTCATTCGTGCGAATGAATTAGAATGGATCGTACGAATGAGTAAGAATGGATCGTACGAATGAATTAGAATGGATTTGATTAGAATGGATCGTGCGAATGAATTAGAATGGATCGTACGAATGAAATAGAATGGATTCGCACGAATGTATCCATTCTAATTCATTCGTACGATCCATTCTAATTCATTCGTACAATCCATTCTAATTCATTCGCATGATCCATTCGCATTCACTCAAACAATCCATTCTAATTCATTCATATGATCCATTCTAATTCATTCGCACGAATGTATCCATTCTAATTCATTCGTACGATCCATTCTAATTCATTTGTACGAATGTATCCACTCTAATTCATTCATACGATCCATTCTAATTCATTCGCACGAATGTATCCATTCCAATTCATTCGTACGATCCATTCTAATTCATTCGTACGATCCATTCTAATTCATTCGTACTATCCATTCTAATTCATTCGCACGATCCATTCTAATTCATTTGCACGATCCATTCTAATTCATTCATACAATCCATTCTACTTCTTTTGCACGAATGTATCCATTCAAATTCATTCGTACGATCAATTCTAATTCCTTCGTACGATCCATTCTAATTCCTTCGTACGATTCATTCTAATTCATTCGCACGAATGTATCCATTCTAATTCATTCGTACGATCCATTCTAATTCATTCGCACAATCTATTCTAATTCATTCGTACGATCCATTCTAATTCATTCGCACGATCCATTCTAATTCATTTGCACGATCCATTCTAATTCATTCATACAATCCATTCTAATTCTTTTGCACGAATGTATCCATTCTAATTAATTACGAATGAGTAAGAATGGATTGTACGAATGAATTAGAATGGATACATTCGTGCGATTGAATTAGAATGGATTATACGAATGAGTAAGAATGGATCGTACGAATGAAATAGAATGGATTGTACGAATGAATTAGAATGGATCGTACGAATGAATTAGCATTGATCGTGCTAATGAATTAGAATGGAACGTACGAATGAATTAGAATGGATCGTAGAATGGATCGTATGAATGAATTAGATTGGATCGTACGAATGAGTAAGAATGGATCATACGAATGAAATAGAATGGATCGTACGTATCAATTAGAATGGATACATTCATGGGAATGAATTAGAATGGATCGTACGAAGGAATTAGAATGGATCGTACGAAGGAATTAGAATGGATCGTACGAATGAATTAGAATGGATACATTCGTGCAAAAGAAGTAGAATGGATTGTATGAATGAATTAGAATGGATCGTACGAATGAATTAGACGTACGATCCATTCTAATTCATTCGTACAATCAATTCTAATTCATTCGTACGATCCATTCTAATTTATTCGTATAATCCATTCTAATTCATTCGCACTAATGTATCCATTCTAATTCATTCGTACGATCCATTCTAATTCATTCATATAATCCATTCTAATTCATTCGTACGATCCATTCTAATTCCTTCGTACGAATGTATCTACTCTAATTCATTCATACGATCCATTCTAATTCATTCGCACGATCCATTCTAATTCATACGTACGATCCATTCTAATTCATTCATATGATCCATTCTAATTCATTCGTACGATCCATTCTAATTCATTCCCACGATCTATTCTAATCCATTCTAATTCATTCGTACGATCCATTCTAATTCATTCGCAAGATCCATTCTAATTCATTCATACGATCCAATCTAATTCATTCATACGATCCATTCAAATTCATTAATACGATCCAATCTAATTCATTCATACGATCCATTCTAATTCCTTCGTACGATCCATTCTAATTTATACGATCCATTCTAATTCATTCGTACGAGCCATTCTAATTCATTCGTACGATCTATTCTAATTCATTCGCACGATCCATTCTAATTCATTCATACGATCCAATCTAATTCATTCATACGATCCATTCTAATTCATTCGCACGAATGTATCCATTCTAATTCATTCGCACGATCCATTCTAATTCATTCATACGATCCATTCTAATTCATTCTTATGATCCATTCTAATTTATTTGCACGATCCATTCTTACTCATTCGTACGATCCATTCTAATTCATTCGCACGATCCATTCTAATTCATTAATACGATCCATTCTAATTCATTCGTACGATCCATTCTAATTCATTCGTACGATTCATTCTAATTCAATCCATTCTAATTCATTCGTACGATCCATTCTTACTCATTCGTACGATCCATTCTAATTCATTCACACGAATGAATCCATTCTAATTCATTCGTATGATCCATTCTAATTCATTCGCATGAATGTATCCATTCTAATTCATTTGTACGATCCATTCTATCTCATTCGTACAATCCATTCTATTTCATTCGTACGATCCATTCTAATTCATTCGCACGATCCATTCTAATTCATTCGCATGATCCATTCTAATTCATTCGTACGATCGATTCTAATTCATTCATACGATCCATTCTAATTCATTCGCACGAATGTATCCATTCTAATTCATTCGTACGATCCATTCTAATTCATTCGCACAATCTATTCTAATTCATTCATACAATCCATTCTAATTCATACGTACGATCCATTCTACTTCATTTATACGATCCAATCTAATTCATTCATACAATCCATTCTAATTCATTCGCACGAATTTATCCATTCTAACTCGTTCGTACGATCCATTCGAATTCATTCGCACGAATGTATCCATTCTAATTCATTCGTACGATCCATTCCGTGCGAATGAATTAGAATGCATCGTATGAATGAATTAGAATGGATATATTCGTGCGAATGAATTAGAATGGATCGTACGAATGAATTAGAATATGGATCGTACGAAGGAATTAGAATGGATCGTACGAATGAATTCGAATGTATCCTTTCTAATTTATTCGTACGAATGGATTGTATGAATGAATTAGAATGGATCGTACGAATGAATTAGAATGGATCGTACGAATGAATTAAAATGGATCGTATGAATGAAATAGAATAGATCGTACGAATGAATTAGAATGGATCGTTTGAATGAATTAGATTGGATCGTATGAATAAATTAGAATGGATTGTACGAATGAAATAGAATAGATTGTATGAATGAATTAGAATGGATCGTACGAATGAATTAGAATGGATACATTCGTGCGAATGAATTAGAATGGATCGTATGAATGAATTAGAATCGATCGTACGAATGAATTAGAATGGATCATGCGAATGAATTAGAATGGATCGTGCGAATAAATTAGAATGGATCGTACGAATGAAATAGAATGGATGGTACGAATGAGATAGAATGGATCGTACGAATGAATTAGAATGGATACATTCATGCGAATGAATTAGAATGGATCATACGAATTAATTAGAATGGATACCTTCGTGCAAATGAATTAGAATGGATCGTGCGAATGAATTAAAATGGATCGTATGAATGAAATAGAATGGATCGTATGAATTAGAATGGATCGTACGAATGAAATAGAATGGATCGTACGAATGAATTAGAATAGATTGTGCGAATAGATTAGAATGGATCATACGATTGAGTAAGAATGGATTGTATGAATGAAATAGAATAGATCGTAGGAATGAATTAGAATGGATCATGCTAATGAATTAAAATTGATCGTACGAATGAATTAGAATAGATTGTGCGAATGAATTAGAATGGATCGTACGAATGAATTGGAATGGATACATTGGTGCGAATGAATTAGAATGGATCGTATGAATGAATTAGAGTGGATAAATTCGTACAAATGAATTAGAATGGATCGTACGAATGAATTAGAATGGATACATTCGTGCGAATGAATTAGAATGGATCATATGAATGAATTAGAATGGATCGTTTGAGTGAATGCGAATGGATCGTGCGAATGAATTAGAATGGATTGTACGAATGAATTAGAATGGATTGTACGAATGAATTAGAATGGATACATTCGTGCGAATCCATTCTATTTCATTCGTACGATCCATTCTAATTCATTCGCACGATCCATTCTAATTCATTCATACGATCCATTCTAATTCATTCGTATGATCCATTCTAATTCATTCGTACGATCCATTCTAATTCATTCGCACAATCTATTCTAATTCATTCGTACGATCCATTCTAATTCATTCGCACGATCCATTCTAATTCATTCATACGATCCATTCTATTTCATTCGTACGATCCATTCTTACTCATTCGTACAATCCATTCTAATTCATTTGCACGAAGGTATCCATTCTAATTCATTCGTACAATCCATTCTAATTCCTTCGTACGATCCATTCTAATTCATTCGTACGATCCATTCTAATTCATTCGTACGATCCATTCTAATTCATTCATACGATCCATTCTAATTCATTCGTACGATCCATTCTAATTCATTCGTATGATCCATTCTAATTCATTCGCACGAATGGATCATATGAATGAATTAGAATGGATCGTATGAATGAATTAGAATGGATCGTGCGAATAAATTAGAATGGATCGTATGAATGAATTAGAATAGATTGTGCGAATGAATTAGAATGGATCGTACGAATGAATTAGAATGGATACATTCGTGCGAATGAATTAGAATGGATCGTATGAATGAATTAGAATCGATCGTACGAATGAATTAAAATGGATCATGCGAATGAATTAGAATGGATCGTGCGAATGAATTAGAATGGATCGTACGAATGAAATAGAATGGATTGTACGAATGAGATAGAATGGATCGTACGAATGAATTAGAATGGATACATTCATACGAATGAATTAGAATGGATCATACGAATGAATTAGAATGGATTCATTCGTGCGAATGAATTAGAATGGATCGTACGAATGAGTAAGAATGGATCGTACGTATGAATTAGAATTGATTGAATTAGAATGAATCATACGAATGAATTAGAATGGATCGTACGAATGAATTAGAATGGATCGTACGAATGAATTAGAATGGATTGAATTAGAATGAATCGTACGAATGAATTAGAATGAATCATACCGTACGAATGAATTAGAATAGATCATACGAAGGAATTAGAATGGATCGTATGAATGAATTAGAATGGATCGTATGAATGATTTAGAATGGATCGTACGGAGGAATTAGAATGGATCGTACGAAGGAATTAGAATGGATAGTACGAATGAATTAGAATGGATACCTTCGTGCAAATCAAATAGAATGGATCGTACGAATGAGTAAGAATGGATCGTACGAATGAAATAGAATGGATCGTATGAATGAATTAGAATGGATCGTGCGAATGAATTAGAATGGATCGTACGAATGAATTAGAATAGATTGTGCGAATGAATTAGAATGGATCGTACGAATGAATTATAATGGATTGTACGAATGAATTAGAATGGATCGTATGAATGAATTAGAATGGATCGTGCGAATGAATTAGAATGGATCGTACGAATGAAATAGATAGGATTCGCATGAATGTATCTATTCTAATTCATTCGTACGATCCATTCTAATTCATTCGTACAATCCATTCTAATTCATTCGCACGATCCATTCGCATTCACTCAAACGATCCATTCTAATTCATTCATATGATCCATTCTAATTCATTCGCACGAATGTATCCATTCTAATTCATTCGTATGATCCATTCTAATTCATTTGTACGAATGTATCAACTCTAATTCATTCATACGATCCATTCTAATTCATTCGCACGAATGTATCCATTCCAATTCATTCGTACGATCCATTCTAATTCATTCGCACAATCTATTCTAATTCATTCGTACGATCAATTCTAATTCATTAGCATGATCCATTCTAATTCATTCGTACGATCTATTCTATTTCATTCGTACAATCCATTCTTACTCAATCGTATGATCCATTCTAATCCATTCGCACAATCTATTCTAATTCATTCGTACGATCCATTCTATTTCATTTGCACGAAGGTATCCATTCTAATTCATTCGTACTATCCATTCTAATTCCTTCGTACGATCCATTCTAATTCATTCGTACGATCCATTCTAATTCATTCGCACGATCTATTCTAATTCATTTGTACGATCCATTCAATTTCATTCATACGATCCATTCTAATTCATTCATACGATCCATTCTAATTCATTCGCACGATCCATTCTAATCCATTCGCATGATCCATTCTAATTCATTCGTACGATCGATTCTAATTCATTCATACGATCCATTCTAATTCATTCGCACGAATGTATCCATTCTAATTCATTCGTACGATCCATTCTAATTCATTCGTACGATCGATTCTAATTCATTCATACGATCCATTCTAATTCATTCGCACGAATGTATCCATTATAATTCATTCGTACGATTCATTCTAATTCATTTGCACGAATTTATCCATTCTAATTCATTCGTACGATCCATTCTAATTCATTAGCACGATCCATTCTAATTCATTCGTACGATCCATTCTAATTCATTCGCACAATCTATTCTAATTCATTCGTACGATCCATTCTAATTCATTCATACGATCCATTCTAATTCATTCGCACGATCCATTCTAATTCATTCCAATCTAATTCATTCATACGATCCATTCTACGATCCATTCTAATTCATTCGTACGTTCCATTCTAATTCATTAGCACGATCAATGCTAATTCATTCGTACGATCCATTCTAATTCATTCATACTATCCATTCTTACTCATTCGTATGAAGGAATTAGAATGGATCGTACGAAGGAATTAGAATGGATAGTACGAATGAATTAGAATGGATACCTTCGTGCAAATGAATTAGAATGGATCATACGAATGAGTAAGAATGGATCGTACGAATGAAATAGAATGGATCGTATGAATGAATTAGAATGGATCGTGCAAATGAATTAGAATGGATAGTACGAATGAATTAGAATGGATACCTTCTTGCAAATGAATTAGAATGGATCGTACGAATGAGTAAGAATGGATCGTACGAATGAAATAGAATGGATCGTATAAATGAATTAGAATGGATCGTGCGAATGAATTAGAATGGATCGTACGAATGAATTAGAATAGATTGTGCGAATGAATTAGAATGGATTGAATTAGAATGAATCGTACGAATGAATTAGAATGAATCATACCGTACGAATGAATTAGAATGGATCATACGAAGAAATTAGAATGGATCGTACGAATGAATTAGAATAGATTGTGCGAATGAATTAGAATGGATCGTACGAATGAAATAGAATGGATCGTACGGATGAATTAGAATGGATCGTGCGAATGAATTAGAATGGATCGTACGAATGAGTAAGAATGGATCGTACGAATGAATTAGAATGGATTGTACGAATGAATTAGAATGGATCGTACGAATGAATTAGAATGGATACATTCGTGCGAATCCATTCTATTTCATTCGTACGATCCATTCTAATTCATTTGTACGATCCATTATAATTCTAATTCATTCATATGATCCATTCTAATTCATTCGTATTAATGAATTAGAATGGATCGTGCGAATGAATTAGAATGGATCGTACGAATGAGTAAGAATGGATCGTGCGAATGAATTAGAATGGATTGTACGAATGAATTAGAATGGATCGTACGAATGAATTAGAATGGATACATTCGTGCGAATCCATTCTATTTCATTCGTACGATCCATTCTAATTCATTCGTACTATCCATTCTAATTCCTTCGTACGATCCATTCTAATTCCTTCGTACGATCCATTCTAATTCATTCGTACAATCCATTCTAATTCCTTCGTATGATCCATTCTAATTCATTCGTACGGTAGGATTCATTCTAATTCATTCGTATGATTCATTCTAATTCAATCCATTCTAATTCATTCGTACGATACATTCTAATTTCTTCGTATGATCTATTCTAATTCCTTCGTACGATCCATTCTATTTCATTCGTACGATCCATTCTAATTCATTCGTACGATCCATTCTAATTCATTCGTACGATTCATTCTAATTCAATCCATTCTAATTCATTCGTACGATCCATTCTTCCTCATTCGTACGATCCATTCTAATTCATTCGCACGATCCATTCTAATTCATTCGTACGATCTAATCTATTTCATTCGTACAATCCATTCTAATTCATTCATACGATCCATTCTAATTCATTCGCACAATCTATTCTAATTCATTCGTACGATCCATTCTAATTCATTCGCACGATCTATTCTAATTCATTCGTACGATCCATTCTAATTCATTCGCACGAATGTATCCATTCAAATTCATTCATACAATCTATTCTAATTCATTCGTACGATCCATTCAAATTCATTCGTACAATCCATTCTATTTCATTCGTACGATCCATTCTTACTCATTCGTATGATCCATTCTAATGAATTAGAATGGATACATTCGTGCGAATGAATTAGAACGGATCATACGAATAAATTAGAGTGGTTCGAATTAGAATGGATCGTGCGAATGAATTAGAATAGATTGTACGAATGAATTAGAATGGATCGTATGAATGAATTAGAATAGATTGTATGAATGAATTAGAATGGATACATTCGTGCGAATGAATTAGAATGGATCGTACGAATGAATTAGAATAGATCGTGTGAATGAATTAGAATGGATCGTACGAATGAATTAGAATAGATTGTGCGAATGAATTAGAATGGATCGTATGAATGAATTAGATTATGATCCATTTTATTTCATTCGTATGATCCATTCTAATTCCTTCGTACAATCTAATTCATTCATACGATCCATTCTAATTCATTCGCACGAATGTATCCATTCAAAGTCATTCGTACGATCCATTCTAATTCATTCGCACGATCCATTCTAATTCATTCGTACGATCCATTCTAATTCATTTATACGATCCAATCTAATTCATTCATACAATCCATTCTAATTCATTTGCACGAATTTATCCATTCTAATTCATTCGTACGATCCATTCTAATTCATTAGCACGATCCATTCTAATTCATTCGTACGATCCATTCTAATTCATTTATACGATCCAATCTAATTCATTCATACGATCCATTCTAATTCATTCGCACGAATGTATCCATTCTAATTCATTCGTACGATCCATTCTAATTCATTCGCACGATCCATTCTAATTCATTCGCATGATCCATTCTAATTCATTCGTACGATCCATTCTATTTCATTCATACGATCCATTCTAATTCATTCATACGATCTATTCTAATTCTTTCGCACGAATGTATCCATTCTAATTCATTCGTACGATCCATTCTAATTCATTCGCACGATCCATTCTAATTCATTCATACAATCCATTCTAATTCTTACGTACGATCCATTAGAATGGATCGTATGGATGAATTAGAATAGATTGTGCGAATAAATTAGAATGAATCGTACGAATGAATTAGAATGGATACATTCGTGCGAATGAATTAGAATGGACCGTATGAATGAATTAGAATCGATCGTACAAATGAATTAGAATGGATCATACGAATGAATTAGAATGGATCGTGCGAATGAATTAGAATGGATTGTGCGAATGAATTAGAATGGATCGTATGAATGAATTAGAATGGATCGTATGAATGAATTAGAATGGATCGTGCGAATGAATTAGAATGGATCGTACGAATGAAATAGAATGGATTGTGTGAATGAATTAGAATGGATCGTGCGAATGAATTAGAAAGGATCGTATTAATGAATTAGAATGGATCGTGCGAATGAATTAGAATGGATCGTACGAATGAGTAAGAATGGATCGTACGAATGAATTAGAATGGATTGAATTAGAATGAATCGTACGAATGAATTAGAATGAATCGTACGAATGAATTCGAATGGATCGTACGAATGAATTAGAATAGATTGTGCGAATGAATTAGAATAGATTGTGCGAATGAATTAGAATGGATCGTACGAATGAATTAGAATGGATAAATTCGTGCAAATGAATTAGAATGGATTGTATGAATGAATTAGATTGAATCGTATAAATGAATTAGAATGGATCGTACGAATGAATTAGAATGGATAATATGAATGAATTTGAATGGATACATTCGTGCGAATAAATTAGAATGGATCGTATGAATGAATTAGATTGGATTGTACGAATTTATTAGAATGGATACATTCATGCTAATGAATTAGAATGGATCATACGAATGAATTAGAATGGATTCATTCGTGCGAATGAATTAGAATGGATCGTACGAATGAATTAGAATGGATCGTACGAATGAATTAGAATAGATTGTATGAATGAGTTAGAATGGATATATTCGTGCGAGTGAATTAGAATGGATTGTACGAATGAATTAGAATAGATCGTGCGAATGAATTAGAATGGATCGTATGAATGAATTAGAATAGATTGTGCGAATGAATTAGAATGGATCGTATGAATGAATTAGAATGGATTGTACGAATGAAATAGATTAGATCGTACGAATGAATTAGAATGGATCGTGCGAATGAATTAGAATGGATCGTACGAATGAGTAAGAATGGATCGTACGAATGAATTAGAATGGATTGAATTAGAATGAATCGTACGAATGATTTAGAATGGATCGTATGGATGAATTCGAATGGATCGTAGGAATGAATTAGAATAGATTGTGCGAATGTATTAGAATAGAATGTGCGAATGAATTAGAATGAATCGTACGAATGAATTAGAATGGATAAATTCATGCAAATGAATTAGAATGGATTGTATGAATGAATTAGATTGAATCGTATAAATGAATTAGAATGGATCTTACTAATGAATTAGAATGGATTGTATGAATGAATTTGAATGGATACATTCGTGCGACTAAATTAGAATGGATCGTATGAATGAATTAGAATGGATTGTACGAATTTATTAGAATGGATACATTCATGCTAATGAATTAGAATGGATCATACGAATGAATTAGAATGGATTCATTCGTGCGAATGAATTAGAATGGATCGTACGAATGAGTAAGAATGGATCGTACGAATGAATCAGAATGGATTGAATTAGAATGAATCGTACGAATGAATTAGAATGGATCGTACGAAGGAATAAGAATGGATCGTACGAATGAATTAGAGTGGATACATTCGTACAAATGAATTAGAATGGATCGTACGAATGAATTAGAATGGATACATTCGTGCGAATGAATTAGAATGGATCATATGAATGAATTAAAATGGATCGTTTGAGTGAATGCGAATGGATCGTGCTAATGAATTAGAATGGATTGTACGAATGAATTAGAATGTATCGTATGAATGAATTAGAGTGGATACATTCGTGCGAATCCATTCTATTTCATTCGTACGATCCATTCTAATTCGTTCGCACGATCTATTCTAATTCATTCATACGATCCATTCGAATTCAATCATACGATCCATTCTAATTCATTCGTACGATCCATTCTAATTCATTCGCACAATCTATTCTATTTCATTCATACGATCCATTCTAATTCATTCGCACGATCCATTCTAATTCATTCATACGATCCATTCTATTTCATTCGTACGATCCATTCTTACTCATTCGTACGATCCATTCTAATTCATTTGCACGAAGGTATCCATTCTAATTCATTCGTACTATCCATTCTAATTCCTTCGTACGATCTATTCTAATTCCTTCGTACGATCCATTCTAATTCATTCGTACGATCCATTCTAATTCCTTCGTATGATCCATTCTAATTCATTCGTACGATTCATTCTAATTCAATCCATTCTAATTCATTCGTACGATCCATTTTTACTCATTCGTATGATCCTTTCTAATGAATTAGAATGGATCATACGAATGAATTGGAATGCATACATTCGTGCGAATGAATTAGAATGGATCGTATGAATGAATTAGAGTGGATACATTCGTACAAATGAATTAGAATGGATCGTACGAATGAATTAGAATGGATACATTCGTGCGAATGAATTAGAATGGATCATATTAATTAATTTGAATGGATCGTTTGAGTGAATGCGAATGGATCGTGCGAATGAATTAGAATGGATTGTACGAATGAATTAGAATAGATCGTACGAATGAATTAGAATGGATACATTCGTGCGAATCCATTCTATTTCATTCGTACGATCCATTCTAATTCATTCGCACGATCCATTCTAATTTATTCATACGATCCATTCTAATTCATTTGTACGATCCATTCTAATTCATTCGTACGATCCATTCTAATTCATTCGCACAATCTATTCTAATTCATTCGTACGATCCATTCTAATTCATTCGCACGATCCATTCTAATTCATTCATACGATCCATTCTATTTCATTCGTACGAATGTATCCATTCTAATTCATTCGTACGATCCATTCTAATTCATTTGTACGAATGTATCCACTCTAATTCATTCATACGATCCATTCTAAGTCATTCGTACGAATGTATCCATTCCAATTCATTCGTACGATCCATTCTAATTCATTCACACAATCTATTCTAATTCATTCGTACGATCAATTCTAATTCTTTTGCACGAATGTATCCATTCTATTTCATTCGTACGATCCATTCTAATTCATTCGTACGATCCATTCTAATTCATTCGTACGATCCATTCTAATTCATTCGTACAATCTATTCTAATTCATTCGTATGATCCATTCTAATTCAATCCATTCTAATTCATTCGTATGATCCATTCTAATTCATTCGTACGATCCATTCTAATTCATTCGTACGATTCATTCTAATTCAATCCATTCTAATTCATTCGTACGATCCATTCTTACTCATTCGTACGATCCATTCTAATTCATTCGCACGAATGAATCCATTCTAATTTATTCGTATGATCCATTCTAATTCATTCGCACGAATGTATCCATTCTAATTCATTCGTACGATCCATTCTAATTCATTTGTACGAATGTATCCACTCTAATTCATTCATACGATCCATTCTAATTCATTCGCACGAATGATTCCTTTCCAATTCATTCGTACGATCCATTCTAATTCATTCGCACAATCTATTCTAATTCATTCGTACGATCAATTCTAATTCCTTCGTACGATCCATTCTAATTCATTCGTACGATCCATTCTAATTTATTCGTACGATCCATTCTAATTCATTCGCACGATCCATTCTAATTCATTCATACGATCCAATCTAATTCATTCATACGATCCATTCTAATTCATTCGCACGAATGTATCCATTCTAATTCATTCGCACGATCCATTCTAATTCATTCATACAATCCATTCTAATTCTTTTGCACGAATGTATCAATTCTAATTCATTCGTACGATCCATTCTAATTCATTCGTATGATCTATTCTAATTCATTCGCATGATCCATTATAATTCATTCATACGATCCAATCTAATTCATTCGTACGATCCATTCTAATTCATTCGCACGAATGTATCAACTCTAATTCATTCGTACGATCCATCCTAATTCATTCATACATGTACGAATGAATTAGAATAGATACATTCGTGCGAATGAATTAGAATGGATCGTATGAATGAATTAGATTGGATCGTATGCATGAATTAGAATGGATCGTGCGAATGAATTAGAATGGATCGTACGAATGAATTAGAATGGATCGAACGAATGAATTAGAATGGATACATTCGTGTAAAAGAATTAGAATGGATTGTATGAATGAATTAGAATGGATCGTGCGAATGAATTAGAATGGATCGTACAAATGAATTAGAATGGATACATTCGTGCGAAAGAATTAGAAAAGATCGTATGAATGAATTAGAATGGATCATATGAATGAAATAGAATGGATCGTGCGAATGAATTAGAATGGATCGTGCGAATGAATTAGAATGGATCGTACGAAGGAATTAGAATGGATCATACGAATGAATTAGAAAGGATACATTCGAATTCATTCGTACGATCCATTTTAATTCCTTCGTACGATCCATATTCTAATTCATTCGCACGATCCATTCTAATTCATTACTGCGATCCATTCTAATTCATTCGTACGATCCATTCTAATTCATTCGCACGATCTATTCTAATTCATTCGTACGATCCATCCTATTTCATTTATACGATCCATTCTAATTCATTCATACGATCTATTCTAATTCTTTCGCACGAATGTATCCATTCTAATTCATTCGTACGATCCATTCTAATTCATTCGCACGATCCATTCTAATTCATTCATACAATCCATTCTAATTCTTTTGCACGAATGTATCCATTCTAATTCATTCGTTCGATCCATTCTAATTCATTCGTACGGTATCGATTCTAATTCATTCGTCTAATCCATTCTAATTCATTCATACAATCCATTCTAATTCTTTTGCACGAATGTATCCATTCTAATTCATTCGTTCGATCCATTCTAATTCATTCGTACAATCCATTCTAATTCATTCGCACGATCCATTCGTATTCACTCAAACGATCCATTCTAATTCATTCATATGATCCATTCTAATTCATTCGCACGAATGTATCCATTCTAATTCATTCGTACGATCCATTCTAATTCATTCATACGATCCATTCTAATTCATTCGTACGATCCATTCTAATTCATTCGTACGATCCATTCTAATTCATTCGTACGGTACGCCCCATTCTAATTCATTCGTACGATCCATTCTAATTCCTTCATATGATCCATTCTAATTCATTCGTACGGTATGATTCATTCTAATTCATTCGTACGATGCATTCTAATTCAATCCATTCTAATTCATTCGTACGATCCATTCTAATTCATTCGTATGATCCATTCTAATTCATTCGTACGATTCATTCTAATTCAATCCATTCTAATTCATTCGTACGATCCATTCTTACTCATTCGTACGATCCATTCTAATTCATTCGTACGATCCATTCTAATTCATTCGTACGATCTATTCTATCTCATTCGTACAATCCATTCTAATTTATTCGTACAATTAGAATGGATCATGCTAATGAATTAGAATTGATCGTACGAATGAATTAGAATAGATTGTGCGAATGAATTAGAATGGAACGTACGAATGAATTGGAATGGATACATTCGTGCGAATGAATTAGAATGGATCGTATGAATGAATTAGAGTGGATACATCCGTACAAATGAATTAGAATGGATCGTACGAATGAATTAGAATGGATACATTCGTGCGAATGAATTAGAATGGATCGTGCGAATGAATTAGAATGGATCGTACGAATGAAGTAGAATGGATCGTATGAATGAATTAGAATGGATCGTAGTAATGAATTAGAATGGATCCTATGAATGAATTAGAATAGATTGTGCGAATGAATTAGAATGGATCTGGATCGTGTATCCATTCTAATTCATTCGTACGACCCATTCTAATTCATTCGCATGATCCATTCTAATTCATTCGTACGATCTAATCTATTTCATTCGTACAATCCATTCTAATTCATTCATACGATCCAATCTAATTCATTCATACGATCCATTATAATTCATTCGTTCGATCTATTCTATTTCATTCATACGATCCATTCTAATTCGTTTGTATGATCCTTTCTAATTCCTTCGTACGATCCATTCTATTTCATTCGTATGACCCATTCTAATTCATATGTACGATCCATTCTAATTCATTCAAACGATCCATTCTAATTCATTCGTACGATCCATTCTAATTCATTCGCACGATCCATTCTAATTCATTCATACGATCCATTCTAATTCATTCGTACAATCCATTCTAATTCATTCGCACGATCCATTCGCATTCACTCAAACGACCCATTCTAATTCATAAGTACGATCCATTCTAATTCATTCAATCGATCCATTCTAATTCATTCGTACGATCCATTCTAATTCATTCGCACGATCCATTCTAATTCATTCGTACGATCCATTCTAATTCATTCGTATGATCCATTCTAATTCCTTCGTATGATCCATTCTAATTCATTCGTACGGTATGATTCATTCTAATTCATTCATACGATTCATTCTAATTCAATCCATTCTAATTTATTCGTACGATCCAATCTAATTCATTCGTACGATCCATTCTAATTCTAATTCATTCGTACAATCCATTCTAATTCATTTGTACGAATGAAATAGAATGGATCGTACGAATGAGTAAGAATGGATCGTACGAATGAATTAGAATAGATTGTACGAATGAATTAGAATAGATCGTGCGAATGAATTAGAATGGATCGTACGAATGGATTAGAATAGATTGTGCGAATGAATTAGAATGGATCGTATGAATGAATTAGATTATGATCCATTTTATTTCATTCGTATGATCCATTCTAATTCCTTCGTACAATCTAATTCATTCATACGATCCATTCTAATTCATTCGCACGAATGTATCCATTCAAATTCATTCGTACGATCCATTCTAATTCATTCGCACGATCCATTCTAATTTATTCGTACGATCCATTCTAATTCATTCGTACGATCCATTCTAATTCCTTCGTACGATCCATTCTAATTCCTTCGTACGATCCATTCTAATTCCTTCGCACAATCCATTCTAATTCATTCGCACAATCTATTCTAATTCATTCGTACGATCCATTCTAATTCATTCGCACGATCCATTCTAATTCATTCATACGATCCATTCTATTTCATTCGTACGATCCATTCTTACTCATTCGTATGATCCATTCTAATTCATTTGCACGAAGGTATCCATTCTAATTCATTCGTACTATCCATTCTAATTCATTAGTATGAATGAATTAGAATGGATCGTGCGAATGAATTAGAATGGATCATGCGGATGAATTAGAATGGATCGTACGAATGAATTAGAATGGATCGTACGAATGAATTAGAATTGATCGTACGAATGAATTAGAATAGATTGTGCGAATGAATTAAAATGATTCGTATAAATGAATTTGAATGGATCGTATGAATGAATTAGAATGGATCGTGCGAATGAATTAAAATGGATCGTATGAATGAAATAGAATGGATCGTATGAATTAGAATTGATCATACGAATGAAATAGAATGGATCGTACGAATGAATTAGAATAGATTGTGCGAATGGATTAGAATGGATCATACGATTGAGTAAGAAAGGATTGTACGAATGAAATAGAATAGATCGTACGAATGAATTAGAATGGATCGTATGAATGAATTAGAATGGATCGTTCGAATGAATTAGAATAGATTGTGCGAATGAATTAGAATGGATCGTACGAATGAATTAGAATGGATCGTGCGAATAAATTAGAAAGGATCTTAGAATGGATCGTACGAATAAAATAGAAGGGATCGTACGAATGAATTAGAATAGATTGTGCGAATGGATTAGAATGGATCATACGATTGAGTAAGAAAGGATTGTATGAATGAAATAGAATAGATCGTACGAATGAATTAGAATTGATCGTATGAATGAATTAGAATGGATCGTTCGAATGAATTAGAATGGATCGTACGAATGAATTAGAATGGGTCATACGAATGAATTAGAATGGATACACGATCCAGATCCATTCTAATTCATTCGCACGATCCATTCTAATTCATTCACACTCATACGATCCATTCTAATTCATTCGCACGAATGTATCCTTTCTAATTCATTCGTACGATTCATTCTAATTCAATCCATTCTAATTCATTATAATGGATCGTATGAATGAAATAGAATAGATCGTACGAATGAAATAGAATGGATCATATGAATGAATTAGAATGGATCGTGCGAATGAATTAGAATGGATCATACGAATGAATTAGAATAGATTGTACGAATGAATTAGAATGGATTGAATTAGAATGAATCGTACGAATGAATTAGAATGAATCATACCGTACGAATGAATTAGAATGGATCATACGAAGGAATTAGAATGGATCGTACGAATGAATTAGAATAGATTGTGCGAATGAATTATAATGGATCGTACGAATGAAATAGAATGGATCGTACGGATGAATTAGAATGGATCGTGCGAATGAATTAGAATGGATCGTACGAATGAGTAAGAATGGATCGTACGAATGAATTAGAATGGATTGCACGAATGAATTAGAATGGATTGCACGAATGAATTAGAATGGATTAGAATGGATTGCATGAATTAGAATGGATTGCACGAATGAATTCATTCGTACGATCTATTCTATTTCATTCGTACAATCCATTCTAATTCATTCATACGATCCAATCTAATTCATTAATACGATCCATTCTAATTCATTCGTACGATCTGTTCTATTTCATTCATACGATCAATTCTAATTCGTTTGTACGATCCTTTCTAATTCCTTCGTACGATCCATTCTATTTCATTCGTATGACCCATTCTAATTCATAAGTACGATCCATTCTAATTCATTCAAACGATCCACTCTAATTCATTCATACGATCCATTCTAATTCATTCGCACGAATGTATCCATTCCAATTCATTCGTACGATCCATTCTATTTCATTCGTACGATCCATTCTAATTCATTCGTACGATTCATTCTAATTCAATCCATTCTAATTCATTCGTACGATCCATTCTAATTCATTCGCACGATCCATTCTAATTCATTCATACGATCCATTCTAATTCATTCGCACGATCCATTCTAATTCATTCATACGATTCATTCTAATTCATTCATACGATCCATCCTAATGAATTAGAATGGATCGTATGAATGAATTAGAATAGATTGTGCGAATGAATTAGAATGGATCGTATGAATGAATTAGATTGGAACATATGAATGAATTAGAATGGATTGTACGAATGAGTAAGAATGGATCGTACGAATGAATTAGAATGGATCGTACGAATGAATTAGAATGGATACATTCGTGCGAATGAATTAGAATGGATCGTATGAATGAATTAGAATCGATCGTACGAATGAATTAGAATGGATCATGCGAATGAATTAGAATGGATCGTGCGAATGAATTAGAATGGATCGTACGAATGAAATAGAATGGATTGTACGAATGAGATAGAATGGATCGTACGAATGAATTAGAATGGATACATTCATGCGAATGAATTAGAATGGATCATACGAATGAATTAGAATGGATTCATTCGTGCGAATGAATTAGAATGGATCGTACGAATGAGTAAGAATGGATCGTACGAATGAATTAGAATGGATTGAATTAGAATGAATCGTACGAATGAATTAGAATGGATCGTACGAATGAATTAGAATGGATCGTACGAATGAATTAGAATGAATTGAATTAGAATGAATCATACCGTATGAATGAATTATAATGGATCATACGAAGGAATTAGAATGGATCGTACGAATGAATTAGAATGGATCGTACGAATGAATTAGAATGGATCGTACGAAGGAATTAAAATGGATCGTACGAAGGAATTAGAATGGATAGTACGAATGAATTAGAATGAATACCTTCGTGCAAATGAATTAGAATGGATCGTACGAATGAATTAGAATGGATACATTCGTGCAAAAGAATTAGAATGGATTGTATGAATGAATTAGAATGGATCGTGCGAATGAATTAGAATGGATATATTCGTGCAAAAGAATTAGAATGGATTGTATGAATGAATTAGAATGGATCGTGCGAATGAATTATAATGGATCGTACGAATGAATTAGAATGGATACATTCGTGCGAAAGAATTAGAATAGATCGTATGAATGAATTAGAATGGATCGTATGAATGAAATAGAATGGATCGTACGAATGAATTAGAATGGATCGTGCGAATGAATTAGAATGGATCGTACGAATGAATTAGAATGGATCGTACGAAGGAATTAGAATGGATTGAAATATTAGAATGAATCGTACGAATGAATTAGAATGAATCATACCGTACGAATGAATTAGAATGGATCATACGAAGGAATTAGAATGGATCGTACATAAGAATGGATCGTATGAATGAAATAGAATGGATCGTATGAATAAATTAGAATGGATCGTGCGAATGAATTAGAATGGATCGTACGAAGGAATTAGAATGGATCGTACGAAGGAATTAGAATGGATAGTACGAATGAATTAGAATGGATACCTTCGTGCAAATGAATTAGAATGGATCGTACGAATGAGTAAGAATGGATCGTACGAATGAAATAGAATGGATCGTACGAATGAAATAGAATGGATCGTATGAATGAATTAGAATGGATCGTGCGAATGAATTAGAATGGATCGTACGAATAAATTAGAATAGATTGTGCGAATGAATTAGAATGGATCGTACGAATGAATTAGAATGGATCGTACGAATGAATTAGAATGGGTCGTATGAATGAATTAGAATGGATCGTGCGAATGAATTAGAATGGATCGTACGAATGAAATAGAATGGATTCACACGAATGTATCCATTCTAATTCATTCGTACGATTCATTCTAATTTCATTCGTACAATCCATTCTAATTCATTCGCACGATCCATTCTTACTCATTCGTACGATCCATTCTAATTTATTCGCACGATACATTCTAATTCATTAATACGATCCATTCTAATTCATTCGCACGATCCATTCTAATTCATTCACACTCATACGATCCATTCTAATTCATTCGCACGATCCATTCTAATTCATTCGTACGATCCATTCTAATTCATTCGTACGATCCATTCTAATTCATTCGCACAATCTATTCTAATTCATTCGTACGATCCATTCTAATTCATTCATACGATTCATTCTAATTCAATCCATTCTAATTCTTTCGTACGATCCATTCTTACTCATTCATACGATCCATTCTAATTCATTCGCACAAATGAATCCATTCTAATTCATTCGTATGATCCATTCTAATTCATTCGCATGAATGTATCCATTCTAATTCATTCGTACGATCCATTCTATCTCATTCGTACAATCCATTCGATTTCATTCGTACAATCCATTCTAATTCATTCGCACGATCCATTCTAATTCATTCGCACGATCCATTCTAATTCATTCACACTCATACGATCCATTCTAATTCATTCGCATGAATGTTTCCTTTCTAATTCATTCGTACGATCCGTTCAAATTCATTCGCACAATCTATTCTAATTCATTCGAACGATCCATTCTAATTCATTAGCATGATCCATTCTAATTCATTCGTACGATCTATTCTATTTCATTCGTACAATCCATTCTTACTCAATCGTATGATCCATTCTAATCCATTCGCACAATCTATTCTAATTCATTCGTACGATCCATTCTATTTCATTCGTACGATCCATTCTAATTCATATGATCCATTCTATTTCAATCATACGATCCATTTTAATTCATTCGCACGATCCATTCTAATTCATTCATACGATCCATTCTAATTCATTCGCACGATCCATTCTCCATTCTAATTCCTTCGTACGATCCATTCTATTTCATTCATATGATCCATTCTAATTCATTCATATGATCTATTCTAATTCTTTCGCACGAATGTATCCATTCTAATTCATTCGTACGATCCATTCTAATTCATTCACACGATCCATTCTAATTCATTCATACAATCCATTCTAATTCTTTTGCACGAATGTATCCATTCTATTTCATTCGTTCGATCCATTCTAATTCATTCGTACGATCCATTCTAATTCATTCGCACGAATGTATCCATTCTAATTCATTCGTACATGTATGAATGAATTAGAATGGATCGTACGAATGAATTAGAGTTGATACATTCGTGCGAATGAATTAGAATGGATCGTACGAATGAATTAGATTGGATCGTATGAATGAATTATAATGGATCATGCGAATGAATTAGAATAGATCATACGAATGAATTAGAATGGAACGTACGAATGAATTAGAATAGATACATTCGTGCAAAAGAATTAGAATGGATTGTGCGAATGAATTAGAATGGATCGTACGAATGAGTAAGAATGGATCGTGCGAATGAATTAGAAAGGATCATATAAAAGAATTAGAATGGATCGTGCGAATGAATTGGAATGGATCATGCGAATGAATTAGAATGGATCGTATTAATGAATTAGAATGGATCGTGCGAATGAATTAGAATGGATCGTACGAATGAATTAGAATGTATACATTCGTGCGAAAGAATTAGAATAGATCGTATGAATGAATTAGAATGGATCGTATGAATGAAATAGAATGGATCGTACGAAGGAATTAGAATGGAGAATGGATCGTGCGAATGAATTAGAATGGATCATATGAATGAATTAGAATGGATCGTGCGAATGAATTAAAATGGATCGTATGAATGAAATAGAATGGATCGTATGAATTAGAATGGATCGTACGAATGAAATAGAATGGATCGTACGAATGAATTAGAATAGATTGTGCGAATGGATTAGAATGGATCATACGATTGAGTAAGAATGGATTGTACGAATGAAATAGAATAGATCGTACGAATGAAGAAGAATGGATCATGCTAATGAATTAGAATGGATCGTTTGAATGAATTAGAATAGATCGTGCGAATGAATTAGAATGGATCGTACGAATGAATTAGAAAGGATACATTCGTGCGAATGAATTAGAATGGATCGTATGAGTGTGAATGAATTAGAATGGATCGTGCGAATGAATTAGAATGGATACATTCATGGGAATGAATTAGAATGGATCGTACGAAGGAATTAGAATGGATCGTACGAAGGAATTAGAATGGATCGTACGAATGAAATAGAATGGATTGTACGAATGAGATAGAATGGATCGTACGAATGAATTAGAATGGATACATTCATGCGAATGAATTAGAATGGATCATACGAATGAATTAGAATAGATTCATTCGTGCGAATGAATTAGAATGGATCGTACGAATGAGTAAGAATGGATCGTACGAATGAATTAGAATGGATTGAATTTGAATGAATCGTACGAATGAATTAGAATGGATCGTACGAATAAATTAGAATGGATCGTACGAATGAATTAGAATGGATTGAATTAGAATGGATCGTATGATAAGAATGGATTGTACGAATGAAATAGAATAGATCGTACGGATAAATGAATTTGGATCGTGCTAATGAATTAGAATGGATCATACGAATGGATTAGAATGGATCGTACTAATTAATTAGAATAGATTGTGCGAATGAATTAGAATGGATCGTACGAATGAATTAGAAAGGATATATTCGTGCGAATGAATTAGAATAGATCGTACGAATGAGATAGAATGGATCGTACGAATGAATTAGAATATATGGATACATTCATGCGAATGAATTAGAATGGATCATACGAATGAATTAGAATGGATTGTACGAATGAAATAGAATGGATTGTATGAATGAGATAGAATGGATCGTACGAATGAATTAGAATGGATACATTCATGCGAATGAATTAGAATGGATCATGCGAATGAATTAGAATGGATCGTGCGAATGAATTAGAATGGATCGTACGAATGAAATAGAATGAATTGTACGAATGAGATAGAATGGATCGTACGAATGAATTAGAATGGATACATTCATGCGAATGAATTAGGATGGATCATACGAATGAATTAGAATGGATTCATTCGTGTGAATGAATTAGAATGGATCGTACGAATGAGTAAGAATGGATCGTACGAATGAATTAGAATGGATTGAATTAGAATGAATCGTACGAATGAATTAGAATGGATCGTACGAATGAATTAGAATGGATCGTACGAATGAATTAGAATGGATTGAATTAGAATGAATCGTACGAATGAATTAGAATGAATCATACCGTACGAATGAATTAGAATGGATCATACGAAGGAATTAGAATGGATCGTGCGAATAAATTAGAATGAATCGTATGAATGAATTAGAATAGATTGTGCGAATAAATTTGAATGGATCGTACGAATGAATTAGAATGGATACATTCGTGCGAATGAATTAGAATGGATCGTATGAATGAATTAGAATCGATCGTACGAATAAATTAGAATAAATCATGCGAATGAATTAGAATGGATCGTGCGAATGAATTAGAATGGATCGTACGAATGAAATAGAATGGATTGTACGAATGAGATAGAATGGATCGTACGAATGAATTAGAATGGATACATTCATGCGAATGAATTAGAATGGATCATACGAATGAATTAGAATGGATTCATTCGTGCGAATGAATTAGATTGGATCGTACGAATGAGTAAGAATGGATCGTACGAATGAATTAGAATGGATTGAATTAGAATGAATCGTACGAATGAATTATAATGGATCGTACGAATGAATTAGAATGGATCGTACGAATGAATTAGAATGGATTGAATTAGAATGAATCGTACGAATGAATTAGAATGAATCATACCGTACGAATGAATTAGAATGGATCATACGAAGGAATTAGAATGGATCGTACGAATGAATTAGAATGGATCGTACGAATGAATTAGAATGGATCGTATGAAGGAATTAGAATGGATCGTACGAAGGAATTAGAATGGATAGTACGAATGAATTAGAATGGATACCTTCGTGCAAATGAATTAGAATGGATTGTACGAATGAGTAAGAATGGATCATACGAATGAAATAGAAAGGATCATATGAATGAATTAGAATGGATCGTGCGAATGAATTAGAATGGATCGTACGAATGAATTAGAATAGATTGTGCGAATGAATTAGAATGGATCGTACGAATGAATTAGATTGGACCGTACGAATGAATTAGAATGGATCGTGCAAATGAATTAGAATGGATCGTACGAATGAATTAGAATGGATCGTACGAAGGAATTAGAATGGATCGTACGAATGAATTAGAAAGGATACATTCGAATTCATTCGTACAATCCATTCTAATTCCTTCATACGATCCATATTCTAATTCATTCGTACGATCCATTCAAATTCATTCATACGATCCATTCTAATTTATTCGCACGATCCATTCTAATTCATTCGTACGATCCATTCTAATTCATTCGCACAATCTATTCTAATTCATTCGAACGATCCATTCTAATTCATTCGTACGATCCATTCTAATTCATTCGTATGATCCATTCTAATTCATTCGCACGATCCATTCTAAATCATTCGCACGATCCATTCTAATTCATTAGCACGATCCATTCTAATTCATTCGTACGATCCATTCTAATTCATTTATACGATCCAATCTAATTCATTCATACGATCCATTCTAATTCTTTCGCACGAATATATCCATTCTAATTCATTCGTACGATCCATTCTAATTCATTAGCACGAAAAAACACGATCCACTCACATACGAATAAATTAGAATGAATTAGAATGGATTGTGTGAATGAATTAGAATGGATCGTATGAATGAATTAGAATGGATCGTGCGAATGAATTAGAATGGATCGTGCGAATGAATTAGAATATGGATCGTACGAAGGAATTAGAATGGATCGAACGAATGAATTCGAATGTATCCTTTCTAATTCATTCATACGATCCATTCTAATTCCTTCGTACGATCCATTCTAATTCATTCGTACGATTCATGCTAATGAATTAGAATTGATCGTACGAATGAATTAGAATAGATTGTGCGAATGAATTAGAATGGATCGTACGAATGAATTGGAATGGATACATTCGTGCGAATGAATTAGAATGGATCGTATGAATGAATTAGAGTGGATACATTCGTACAAATGAATTAGAATGGATCGTACGAATGAATTAGAATGGATACATTCGTGCGAATGAATTAGAATGGATCATATGAATGAATTAGAATGGATCGTTTGAGTGAATGCGAATGGATCGTGCGAATGAATTAGAATGGATTGTACGAATGAATTAGAATGGATCGTACGAATGAATTAGAATGGATCGTACGAAGGAATTAGAATAGATCGTACGAAGGAATTAGAATGGATAGTACGAATGAATTAGAATGGATACCTTTGCACAAATGAATTAGAATGGATCGTACGAATGAGTAAGAATGGATCGTACGAATGAAATAGAATGGATCGTATGAATGAATTAGAATGGATCGTGCGAATGAATTAGAATGGATCATACGAATGAATTAGAGTAGATTGTGCGAAAGAATTAAAATGGATCGTACGAATGAATTAGAATGGATCGTACGAATGAATTAGAATGGATCGTGCGAATGAATTAGAATGGATCGTACGAATGAAATAGAATGGATTGTACGAATGAAATAGATTAGATCGTGCGAATGAATTAGAATAGATCGTATGAATGAATTAGATTGGATCGTATTAATAAATTAGAATGGATCGTACGAATGAATTAGAATGGATACATTCGTGCAAAAGAATTAGAATGGATTGTATGAATGAATTAGATTGGATCGTGCGAATGAATTCGAATGTATCGTACGAATGAATTAGAATGGATCGTGCAAATGAATTAGAATGGATCGTATGAATGAATTAGAATGGATCGTACGAATGAATAAGAATAGATTGTGTGAATGAATTAGAATGGATCGTACGAATGAATTAGAATGGATCGTACGAATGAATTAGAATGGATCGTATGAATGAATTAGAATAGATCGTGTGAATGAATTAGAATGGATCGTACGAATGAAATAGAATGGATTCGCACGAATGTATCCATTTTAATTCATTCGTACGATCCTTTCTAATTCATTCGTACAATCCATTCTAATTCATTCGCACGATCCATTCGCATTCACTCAAATGATCCATTCTAATTCATTCATATGATCCATTCTAATTCATTCACATGAATGTATCCATTCTAATTCATTCGTACGATCCATTCTAATTCATTCGTACGATCCATTCTAATTCATTCGCACGATCCATTCTAATTCATGCATACGATCCAATCTAATTCATTCATACGATCCATTCTAATTCATTCGCACGAATGTATCCATTCTAATTCATTCGTACATGTATGAATGAATTAGAATGGATCGTACGAATGAATTAGATTGGATCGTATGAATGAATTATAATGGATCATGCGAATGAATTAGAATAGATCATACGAATGAATTAGAATGGATCGTACGAATGAGTTAGAATGGATACATTCGTGCAAATAAATTAGAATGGATCATATGAATGAATTAGAATGGATCGTATGAATGAATTAGAATGGATCGTGCGAATGAATTAGAATGGATCGTGCGAATGAATTAGAATGGATCGTACGAATGAATTAGAATGGATCGTACGATTGAATTAGAAAGGATACATTCGAATTCATTCGTACGATCCATTCTAATTCCTTCGTACGATCCATATTCTAATTCATTCGCACGATCCATTCTAATTCATTCATACGATCCATTCTAATTTATTCGCACGATCCATTCTAATTCATTCGTACGATCCATTCTAATTCATTCGCACAATCTATTCTAATTCATTCGAACGATCCATTCTAATTCATTCATACGATCTATTCTAATTCATTCGTACGATCTATTCTATTTCATTCGTACAATCCTTTCATACTCAATCATATGATCCATTCTAATCTATTCGCACAATCTATTCTAATTCATTCGTACGATCCATTCTATTTCATTCGTACGATCCATTCTAATTCATACGATCCATTCTATTTCATTCATACGATCCATTTTAATTCATTCGCACGATCCATTCTAATTCATTCATAGGATCCATTCTAATTCATTTATACGATCCATTTTAATTCATTCGCACAATCTATTCTAATTCATTCGTACGATCAATTCTAATTCATTAGCATGATCCATTCAAATTCATTCGTACGATCTATTCTATTTCATTCGTACAATCCATTCTTACTCAATCGTATGATCCATTCTAATCCATTCACACAATCTATTCTAATTCATTCGTACGATCCATTCTATTTCATTCGTACGATCCATTCTAATTCATACGATCCATTCTATTTCATTCATACGATCCATTTTAATTCATTTGCACGATCCATTCTAATTCATTCAAACGATCCATTCTAATTCATTCGTACGATCCATTCTAATTTCTTCGTATGATCTATTCTAATTCCTTCGTACGATCCATTCTAATTCATTCATACGATCCATTCTTACTCATTCGTACGATCCATTCTAATTCATTCGCACGATCCATTCTAATTCATCCGTACGAATGAATTAGAATGGATACATTCGTGCGAATGAATTAGAATGGATCATATGAATGAATTAGAATGGATCGTACGAATGAGTAAGAATGGATCGTACGAATGAATTAGAATGGATTGAATTAGAATGGATCGTATGAATGAATTAGAATGGATCGTTCGAATGAATTAGAATAGATTGTGCGAATGAATTAGAATGGATCGTACGAATGAATTAGAATGGATCGTGCGAATAAATTAGAATGGATTGTATGAATGAATTAGAATGGATCATGCGAATGAATTAGAATATGGATCGTACGAAGGAATTAGAATGGATCGTACGAATGAGTAAAAATGGATCGTATGAATGAATTAGAATGGATTGAATTAGAATGAATCGTACGAATGAATTAGAATGGATCGTACGAATGAATTAGAATGGATTGAATTAGAATGGATCGTGCGAATGAGTAAGAATGGATCGTACGATTGAATTAGAATGGATCGTATGAATGAATTAGAATGGATCGTACGAATGAATTAGAATGGATTGAATTAGAATGAATCGTACGAATGAATTAGAATGAATCATACCGTACGAATGAATTAGAATGGATCATACGAAGGAATTAGAATGGATCGTACGAATGAATTAGAATGGATCGTACGAATGAATTAGAATGGATCGTACGAAGGAATTAGAATGGATCGTACGAAGGAATTAGAATGGATAGTACGAATGAATTAGAATGGATACCTTCGTGCAAATGAATTAGAATGGATCGTACGAATGAGTAAGAATCCATTCTATTTCCTTCGTATGATCCATTCTAATTCATTCGTACGGTATGATTCATTCTAATTCATTCGTACGATTCATTCTAATTCAATCCATTCTAATTCATTCGTACGATCCATTCTAATTCATTCGTACGATTCATTCTAATTCAATCCATTCTAATTCATTCGTACGAATGAATTAGAATGGATCGTACGAATGAATTAGAATGGATCGTACGAATGAGTTAGAATGGATCATACGAATAAATTAGAATGGATCGTATGAATGAATTAGATTGGATCGTATTAATGAATTAGAATGGATCGTACGAATGAATTAGAATAGATCGTACGAATGAATTAGAATGGATACGAATGGATCGTACGAATGAGTAAGAATGGATCGTACGAATGAAATAGAATGGATTGTATGAATGAATTAGAATGGATTGTATGAATGAATTAGAATGGATCGTGCGAATGAATTAGAATGGGTACATTCGTGCGAATGAATTAGAATGGATCGTATGAATGAATTAGATTGGATCGTATGAATGAATTAGAATAGATTGTATGAATTAGAATGGATACCTTCGTGCAAATGAAATAGAATGCATCGTACGAATGAATTAGAGTAGATTGTGCGAATGAAATAGAATGGGTTGTACGAATGAGATAGAATGGATCGTACGAATGAATTAGAATGGATACATTCATGCGAATGAATTAGAATGGATCATACGAATGAATTAGAATGGATTCATTCGTACGAATGAATTAGAATGGATCGTACGAATGAGTAAGAATGGATCGTACGAATGAATTAGAATGGATTGAATTAGAATGAATCGTACGAATGAATTAGAATGGATCGTACGAATGAATTAGAATGGATCGTACGAATGAATTAGAATGGATTGAATTAGAATGGATCGTACGATAAGAATGGATCGTACGAATGAAATAGAATAGATCGTACGAATAAATGAATTTGGATCGTGCTAATGAATTAGAATGGATCGTACGAATGAATTAGAATGGATCGTACTAATAAGTTAGAATAGATTGCGCGAATGAATTAGAATGGATCGTACGAATGAATTAGAAAGGATATATTCGTGCGAATGAATTAGATTAGATCGTACGAATGAGATAGAATGGATCGTACAAATGAATTAGAATGGATACATTCATGCGAATGAATTAGAATGGATCATACGAATGAATTAGAATGGATCATACGAATGAAATAGAATTGATTGTACGAATGAGATAGAATGGATCGTACGAATGAATTAGAATGGATACATTCATGCGAATGAATTAGAATGGATCGTGCGAATGAATTAGAATGGATCGTGCGAATGAATTAGAATGGATCGTACGAATGAAATAGAATGGATTGTACGAATGAGATAGAATGGATCGTACGAATGAATTAGAATGGATACATTCATGCGAATGAATTAGAATGGATCATACGAATGAATTAGAATGGATTCATTCGTGCGAATGAATTAGAATGGATCGTACGAATGAGTAAGAATGGATCGTACGAATGAATTAGAATGGATAGAATTAGAATGAATCGTACGAATGAATTAGAATGGATCGTACGAATGAATTAGAATGGATCGTACGAATGAATTAGAATGGATTGAATTAGAATGAATCGTACGAATGAATTAGAATGAATCATACCGTACGAATGAATTAGAATGGATCATACGAAGGAATTAGAATGGATCGTGCGAATAAATTAGAATGGATCGTATGAATGAATTAGAATAGATTGTGCGAATGAATTAGAACTGATCGTACGAATGAATTAGAATGGATACATTCGTGCGAATGAATTAGAATGGATCGTATGGATGAATTAGAATCGATCGTATGAATGAATTAGAATGGATCATGCGAATGAATTAGAATGGATCGTGCGAATGAATTAGAATGGATCGTACGAATGAAATAGAATGGATTGTACGAATGAGATAGAATGGATCGTACGAATGAATTAGAATGGATACATTCATGCGAATGAATTAGAATGGATCATACGAATGAATTAGAATGGATTCATTCGTGCGAATGAATTAGAATAGATCGTACGAATGAGTAAGAATGGATCGTACGAATGAATTAGAATGGATTGAATTAGAATGAATCGTACGAATGAATTAGAATGAATCATACCGTACGAATGAATTAGAATGGATCAACGAAGGAATTAGAATGGATCGTACGAATGAATTAGAATGGATCGTACGAATGAATTAGAATGGATCGTACGAAGGAATTAGAATGGATCGTACGAAGGAATTAGAATGGATAGTACGAATGAATTAGAATGGATACCTTCGTGCAAATGAATTAGAATGGATTGTACGAATGAGTAAGAATGGATCGTACGAATGAAATAGAATGGATCGTATGAATGAATTAGAATGGATCGTGCGAATGAATTAGAATGGATCGTACGAATGAATTAGAATAGATTGTGCGAATGAATTAGAATGGATTGTACGAATGAATTAGATTGGATCGTACGAATGAATTAGAATGGATCGTGCGAATGAATTAGAATAGATCGTACGAATGAATTAGAATGGATCGTACGAAGGAATTAGAACGGATCGTACGAATGAATTAGAAATGATACATTCGAATTCATTTGTACGATCCATTCTAATTCCTTCGTACGATCCATATTCTAATTCATTCGCACGATCCATTCTAATTCATTCATACGATCCATTCTAATTCATTCGTACGATCCATTCTAATTCATTCGCACAATCTAATCTAATTCATTCGAACGATCCAATCTAATTCATTCGTACGATCCATTCTAATTCATTCGTACGATCTATTCTATTTCATTCGTACAATCCATTCTTACTCAATCGTATAATCCATTCTAATCCATTCGCACAATCTACTCTAATTCATTCGTACGATCCATTCTATTTCATTTGCACGAAGGTATCCATTCTAATTCATTCGTACTATCCATTCTAATTCCTTCGTACGATCCATTCTAATTCATTCGTACGATCCATTCTAATTCATTCGCACGATCCATTCTAATTCATTCGTACAATCCATTCTATTTCATTCATACGATCCATTCTAATTCATTCATACGATCCATTCTAATTCATTCGCACGATCCATTCTAATTCATTCGCATGATCCATTCTAATTCATTCGTACGATCGATTCTAATTCATTCATACGATCCTTTCTAATTCATTCGCACGAATGTATCCATTCTAATTCATTCATACGATCCATTCTAATTCATTCATACGATCCATCCTAATTCATTCGCATGAATGTATCTATTCCAATTCATTCGTACAATCCATTCTATTTCATTCGTACGATCCATTCTTACTCATTCGTACGATCCATTCGTATCCATTCTAATTCATTCGTACGATCTATTCTAATTCTTTCGTACGATCCATTCTAATTCATTAATACGATCCAATCTAATTCATTCATACGATCCATTCTAATTCATTCGTACGATCCATTCTAATTCATTCGCACGATCCATTCTAATTCATTCGCACGATCCATTCTAATTCATTCATACGATCCATTCTAATTCATTCGTACGATCCATTCTAATTCATTCGTACGATCCATTCTAATTCATTCATACGATCCATTCTAATTCATTCATATGATCCATTCTAATTCATTCGTACGGTTTGATTCATTCTAATTCATTCGTACGATTCATTCTAATTCAATCCATTCTATCTCATTCGTACAATCCATTCTATTTCATTCGCACAATCTATTCTAATTCATTCATACGATCCATTCTAATTTATTAGCACGATCCATTCTAATTCATTCATACGATCCATTCTAATTCATTCGTACGATCCATTCTAATTCATTCGTACGATCCATTCTAATTCATTTGTACGATCCATTCTAATTCATTCGTACGATCCATTCTAATTCATTCGCACAATCTATTCTAATGCATTCGTACGATCCATCCTAATTCATTCGCACGATCCATTCTAATTCATTCATACGATCCATTCTATTTCATTCGTACGATCCATTCTTACTCATTCGTACGATCCATTCTAATTCATTTGCACGAAGGTATCCATTCTAATTCATTCTTACTATCCATTCTAATTCCTTCGAACGATCCATTCTAATTCCTTCGTACGATCCATTCTAATTTATTCGTACGATCCATTCTAATTCATTCGCACGATCCATTCTAATTCATTCGTACGATCCAATCTAATTCATTCGTACGATTCATTCTAATTCATTCGCACGATCCATTCTAATTCATTAGCACGAATGAAATAGAATGGATTGTACGAATGAATTAGAATAGATTCATTCGTGCGAATGAATTAGAATGGATCGTACGAATGAATTAGAATGGATCGTACGAATGAATTAGAATGGATCGTGTGAAAGAATTAGAATGGATTGTATGAATGAATTAGAATGGATCGTATGAATGAATTAGAATGGATCGTACGAATGAATTAGAATGGATCGTACGAATGAATTAGAATGGATACATTCATGCGAATGAATTAGAATGGATCATACGAATGAGTAATAATGGATCGTACGAATGAAATAGAATGGATTGTACGAATGAATTAGAATGGTTCGTACGAATGAATTAGAATAGATTGTATGAATGAATTAGAATGGATACATTCGTGCGAATGAATTAGAATGGATCGTACGAATGAATTAGAATAGATCGTGCAAATGAATTAGAATGGATCGTACGAATGAATTAGAATAGATTGTGCGAATGAATTAGAATGGATCGTATGAATGAATTAGATTATGATCCATTTTATTTCATTCGTATGATTCATTCTAATTCATTCGTACGATTCATTCTAATTCAATCCATTCTAATTTATTCGTACGATCCATTCTAAATCATTCGTACGATCCATTCTAATTCATTCGTACGATTCATTCTAATTCAATCCATTATAATTCATTCATACGATCCATTCTTACTCATTCGTACGATCCATGGATCATACGATTAAGTAAGAATGGATTGTACGAATGAAATAGAATAGATCGCACGAATAAATTAGAATGGATCATGCTAATGAATTAGAATGGATCGTACGAATGAATTAGAATGGATACATTCATGCGAATGAATTAGAATGGATCATACGAATGAGTAAGAATGGATCGTACGAATGAAATAGAATGGATTGTACGAATGAATTAGAATGGATCGTACGAATGAATTAGAATAGATTGTATGAATGAATTAGAATGGATACATTCGTGCGAATGAATTAGAATGGATTGTACGAATGAATTAGAATGGATCGTGTAAAAGAATTAGAATGGATTGTATGAATGAATTAGAATGGATCGTCTGAATGAATTAGATTGGATCGGACGAATGAATTAGAATGGATCGTACGAATGAATTAGAATGGATCGTACGAATGAATTAGAATGGATACATTCGTGCGAATGAATTAGAATGGATCATACGAATGAGTAAGAATGGATCGTACGAATGAAATAGAATGGATTGTACGAATAAATTAGAATGGATCGTACGAATGAATTAGAATAGATTGTATGAATGAATTAGAATGGATACATTTGTGCGAATGAATTAGAATGGATCGTACGAATGAATTAGAATAGATCGTGCGAATGAATTAGAATGGATCGTACGAATGAATTAGAATAGATTGTACGAATGAATTAGAATGGATCGTATGAATGAATTAGATTATGATCCATTTTATTTCATTCGTATGATTCATTCTAATTCATTCGTACGATTCAATCTAATTCAATCCATTCTAATTCATTCGTACAATCCATTCTAATTCATTTGTACGAATGAATTAGAATGGATCGTACGAATGAATTAGAATGGATCGTACGAAGGAATTAGAATGGATCGTACGAAGGAATTAGAATGGATAGTACGAATGAATTAGAATGGATACCTTCGTGCAAATGAATTAGAATGGATCGTACGAATGAGTAAGAATGGATCGTACGAATGAAATAGAATGGATCGTATGAATGAATTAGAATGGATCGTACGAATGAATTAGAATGGATCGTATGAATGTATTAGAATATGTTGTGCGAATGAATTAGAATGGATCGTACGAATGAATTAGAATGGATCGTATAAATGAATTAGAATGGATCGTATGAATGAATTAGAATGGATCGTGCGAATGAATTAGAATGGATCGTACGAATAAAATAGAATGGATTCGCACGAATGTATCCTTTCTAATTCATTCGTACGATCCATTCTAATTCATTCGTACAATCCATTCTAATTCATTCGCACGATCCATTCGCATTCACTCAAACGATCCATTCTAATTCATTCATATGATCCATTCTAATTCATTCGCACGAATGTATCCATTCTAATTCATTCGTACGATCCATTCTAATTCATTTGTACGAATGTATCCACTCTAATTCATTCATACGATCCATTCTAATTCATTTGTACGAATGTATCCACTCTAATTCATTCGTACGAATGAATCAGAATGGATCGTATGAGTGTGAATGAATTAGAATGGATCGTGCGAATGAATTAGAATGGATCGTATTAATGAATTAGAATGGATCGTATGAATGAAATAGAATAGATCGTACGAATGAATTAGAATGGATCGTTTGAATGAATTAGAATGGATCGTACGAAGGAATTAGAATGGATTGTATGAATGAATTAGAATAGATCGTATGAATGAATTAGAATGGATCTTACGAATGAATTAGAATGGATCGTATGAATTAGAATGGATCGTACGAAGGAATTAGAATGGATCGTATGAATGAATTAGATTGGATCGTATTAATGAATTTGAATGGATCGTATGAATGAATTAGATTGGATCGTATGAATGAATTAGAATGGATCGTACGAATGAGTAAGAATGGATCGTACGAATGAATTAGAATGGATTGAATTAGAATGAATCGTACGAATGAATTAGAATGGATCATACGAAGGAATTAGAATGGATCGTACGAATGAATTAGAATGGATCGTACGAATGAATTAGAATGGATCGTACGAAGGAATTAGAATGGATAGTATGAATGAATTAGAATGGATACCTTTGTGCAAATGAATTAGAATGGATCGTACGAATGGGTAAGAATGGATCGTACGAATGAAATAGAATGGATCGTATGAATGAATTAGAATGGATCGTGCGAATGAATTAGAATGGATCGTACGAATGAATTAGAATAGATTGTGCGAATGAATTAGAATGGATCATACGAATGAATTAGAATCGATCGTACGAATGAATTAGAATGGATCATGCGAATGAATTAGAATGGATCATGCGAATGAATTAGAATGGATCGTACGAATGAAATAGAATGGATTGTACGAATGAGATAGAATGGATCGTACGAATGAATTAGAATGGATACATTCATGCGAATAAATTAGAATAGATCATACGAATAAATTAGAATGGATTCATTCGTGCGAATGAATTAGAATGGATCGTACGAATGAGTAAGAATGGATCGTACGAATGAATTAGAATGGATTGAATTAGAATGAATCGTACGAATGAATTAGAATGGATCGTACGAATGAATTAGAATGGATTGTACGAATGAATTAGAATGGATTGAATTAGAATGAATCGTACGAATGAATTAGAATGAATCATACCGTACGAATGAATTAGAATGGATCATACGAAGGAATTAGAATGGATCGTACGAATGAATTAGAATGGATTGTACGAATGAATTAGAATGGATCGTATGAAGGAATTAGAATGGATCGTACGAAGGAATTAGAATGGATCGTATGAATGAATTAGAATGGATCGTGCGAATGAATTAGAATGGATCGTACGAATGAATTAGAATGGATCGTATGAATGAATTAGAATGGATTGTGGTAATGAATTAGTATGGATCCTACGAATGAATTAGAATAGATTGTGCGAATGAATTAGAATGGATCTGGATCGTGTATCCATTCTAATTCATTCGTACGACCCATTCTAATTCATTCGTACGATCCATTCTAATTCATTCGCACGATCCATTCTAATTCATTCGCACGATCCATTCTAATTCATTCATATGATCCACTCTAATTCATTCATACGATCCATTCTAATTCATTCGTACGATCCATTCTAATTCATTCGTACGATCCATTCTAATTCATTCGCACAATCTATTCAAATTCATTCGTACGATCCATTCTAATTCATTCACACGATCCATTCTAATTCATTTATACGATCCATTCTAATCCATTCACACAATCTATTCTAATTCATTCGTACGATCCATTCTAATTCATTCGCACGATCCATTCTAATTCATTCATACGATCCATTCTAATCCATTCGCACAATCTGTTCTAATTCATTCGTACGATCCATTCTATTTCATTCGTACGATCGTATGAATGAATTAGAATGGATTGTATGAATGAATTAGATTAGATCGTATAAATGAATTAAAATAGATCGTACGAATGAATTAGAATGGATACGAATGGATCGTACGAATGAGTAAGAATGGATCGTACGAATGAAATAGAATGGATTGTACGAATGAATTAGAATGGATACATTCGTGCGAATGAATTAGGATGGATCGTATGAATGAATTAGAATAGATTGTGCAAATGAATTAGAATGGATCGTACGAATGAATTAGAATGGATACATTAATGCGAATGAATTAGAATGGATCGTATGAATGAATTAGAATAGATTGTGCGAATGAATTAGAATGGATCGTACGAATGAATTGGAATGGATACCTTCGTACGAATGAATTAGAATAGAATGTGCGAATGAATTAGAATGGATCGTATGAATTAGAATTGATCGTACGAATGAATTAGAATGGATCATACGAAGGATTTAGAATGGATCGTACGAATGAATTAGAATAGATCGAACGAATGAATTAGAATGGATCATGCAAATGAATTAGAATTGATCGTACGAATGAATAAGAATAGATTGTGCGAATGAATTAGAATGGATCGTACGAATGAATTGGAATGGATACATTCGTGCGAATGAATTAGAATGGATCGTATGAATGAATTAGAGTGGATACATTCGTACAAATAAATTAGAATGGATCGTACGAATGAATTAGAATGGATACATTCGTGCGAATGAATTAGAATGGATCATATGAATGAATTAGAATGGATCGTTTGAGTGAATGCGAATGGATCGTGCGAATGAATTAGAATGGATTGTACGAATGAATTAGAATGGATCATACGAATGAATTAGAATGGATACATTCGTGCGAATCCATTCTATTTCATTCGTACGATCCATTCTAATTCATTCATACGATCCATTCTAATTCATTCGTACGATCCATTCTAATTCATTCGTACGATCCATTCTAATTCATTCGCACAATCTATTCTAATTCATTCGTACGATCCATTCTAATTCATTCGCACGATCCATTCTAATTCATTCATACGATCCATTCTATTTCATTCGTATGATCCATTCTTGCTCATTCGTACGATCCATTCTAATTCATTTGCACGAAGGTATCCATTCTAATTCCTTCGTACGATCCATTCTAATTCCTTCGTACGATCCATTCTAATTCATTCGTACGATCCATTCTAATTCCTTCGTATAATCCATTCTAATTCATTCGTACGGTATGATTCATTCTAATTCATTCGTACGATTCATTCTAATTCAATCCATTCTAATTCATTCGTACGATCCATTCTAATTCATTCGTATGATCCATTCTAATTCATTCGTACGATTCATTCTAATTCAATCCATTCTAATTCATTCGTACGATCCATTCTTACTCATTCGTACGATCCATTCTAATTCATTCGCACGAATAAATCCATTCTAATTCATTCGTATGATCCATTCTAATTCATTCGCATGAATGTATCCATTCTAATTCATTCTTACGATCCATTCTATCTTATTCATACAATCCATTCTATTTCATTCGTACGATCCATTCTAATTCATTCGCACGATCCATTCTAATTCATTCGCATGATCCATTCTAATTCATTCGTATGATCGATTCTAATTCATTCATACGATCCATTCTAATTCATTCGCACGAATGTATCTATTCTAATTCATTCGTACGATCCATTCTAATTCATTCGCACGATCTATTCTAATTCATTCATACGATCCATTCTAATTTATTCGCACGATCCATTCTAATTCATTCATACGATCCATTCTAATTCATTCATATGATCCATTCTAATTCATTCGCACGATCCATTCTTACTCATTCGTACGATCCATTCTAATTCATTCGCACGATCCATTCTAATTTATTAATACGATCCATTCTAATTCATTCGCACGATCCATTCTAATTCATTCACACTCATACGATCCATTCTAATTCATTCGCACGAATGTATCCTTTCTAATTCATTCGTACGATTCATTCTAATTCAATCCATTCTAATTCATTCGTACGATCCATTCTTACTCATTCGTACGATCCATTCTAATTCATTCGCATGAATGAATCCATTCTAATTCATTCGTATGATCCATTCTAATTCATTCTCATGAATGTATCCATTCTAATTGATTCGTACGATCCATTCTATCTCATTCGTACAATCCATTCTATTTCATTCGTACGATCCATTCTAATTCATTCGCATGATCCATTCTAATTCATTCGCATGATCCATTCTAATTCATTCGTACGATCGATTCTAATTCATTCATACGATCCATTCTAATTCATTCGCACGAATGTATCCATTCTAATTCATTCGTACGATCCATTCTAATTCATTCGCACAATCTATTCTAATTCATTCATACGATCCATTCTAATTTAGAATTAGAATTGATCGTACGAATGAATTAGAATAGATTGTGCGAATGAATTAGAATGGATCATACGAATGAATTGGAATGTATACATTCGTGCGAATGAATTAGAATGGATCGTATGAATGAATTAGAGTGGATACATTCGTACAAATGAATTAGAATGGATCGTACGAATGAATTAGAATGGATACATTCGTGCGAATGAATTAGAATGGATAGTATGAATTAGAATGGATCGTACGAAGGAATTAGAATGGATCGTATGAATGAATTAGATTGGATCGTATTAATGAATTTGAATGGATCGTATGAATGAATTAGATTGGATCGTATGAATGAATTAGAATGGATCTTGCGAATGAATTAGAATGGATCGTACGAATGAAATAGAATGGATTGTATGAATGAATTAGAATGGATCGTACGTATGAATTAGAATGGATCGTGCGAATGAATTAGAATGGATCGTACGTATGAATTAGAATGGATCGTGCGAATGAATTAGAATGGATCGTATGAATGAATTAGAGTAGATACATTCGTACGAAGGAATTAGAATGGATCGTACGAATGAATTAGAATGGATTATATGAATGAATTAGAATGGATCGTACGAATGAATTAGAAATGATACATTCGTGCGAATGAATTAGAATGGATTGTACGAACAAATTAGAATGGATCGTACGAATGAATTAGAATAGATTGTACGAATGAATTAGAATGGATCGTACGTCTAATTCATTCGTACGATCCATTCTAATTCATTCAAACAATCCATTCTACTTCTTTTGCACGAATGTATCCATTCTAATTCATTCGTACGATCCATTCTAATTCATTCGTACGACCCATTCAAATTCATTCGCACGATCCATTCTAATTCATTCGTACGATCTATTCTATTTCATTCGTACAATCCATTCTAATTCATTCATACGATCCAATCTAATTCATTCAGACGATCCATTCTAATTCATTCGTACGATCTATTCTATTTCATTCATACGATCCATTCTAATTCGTTTGTACGATCCTTTCTAATTCCTTCGTACGATCCATTCTATTTCATTCGTATGACCCATTCTAATTCATAAGTACGATCCTTTCTAATTCCTTCGTACGATCCATTCTATTTCATTTGTATGACCCATTCTAATTCATAAGTATGATCCATTCTAATTCATTCAAACGATCCATTCTAATTCATTCGTACGATCCATTCTAATTCATTCGCACGATCCATTCTAATTCATTCATACGATCCAATCTAATTCATTCATACGATCCATTCTAATTCATTCGCACGAATGTATCCATTCTAATTCATTCGCACGATCCATTCTAATTCATTCATACGATCCATTATATTTCATTCGTACGATCCATTCTTACTCATTCGTACGATCCATTCTAATTCATTTGCACGAAGGTATCCATTCTAATTCCTTCGTACGATCCATTCTAATTCCTTCGTACGATCCATTCTAATTCATTCGTACGATCCATTCTAATTCATTCGTACGATCCATTCTAATTCCTTCGTATGATCCATTATGATTCATTCGTACGGTATGATTCATTCTAATTCATTCGTACGATTCATTCTAATTCAATTCATTCTAATTCATTCGTACGATATTCTAATTCATTCGTACGATCCATTCTAATTCATTTGTACGATTCATTCTAATTCAATCCATTCTAATTCATTCGTACGATCAATTCTTACTCATTCGTACGATCCATTCTAATTCATTCGCACGAATGAATCCATTCTAATTCATTCGTATGATCCATTCTAATTCATTCGCATGAATGTATCCATTCTAATTCATTCGTACGATCCATTCTATCTCATTCGTACAATCCATTCTATTTCATTCGTACGATCCATTCTAATTCATTCGCACGATCCATTCTAATTCATTCGCATGATCCATTCTAATTCATTCGTACGATCGATTCTAATTCATTCATACGATCCATTCTAATTCATTCGCACGAATGTATCCATTCTAATTCATTCGTACGATCCATTCTAATTCATTCATACGATCCATTCTTACTCATTCGTATGATCCATTCTAATTCATTCATACGTTCCAATCTAATTCATTCATACGATCCATTCTAATTCATTCGCACAATCTATTCTAATTCATTCATACGATCCATTCTAATTTATTCGCACGATCCATTCTAATTCATTCATACGATCCATTCAAATTTATTCATATGATCCATTCTAATTCATTCACACGATCCATTCTTACTCATTCGTACGATCCATTCTAATTTATTCGTACTATCCATTCTAATTCATTCATACGATCCATTCTATTTCATTCGTATGATCCATTCTTACTCATTCGTACGATCCATTCTAATTCAATTGCACGAAGGTATCCATTCTAATTCATTCGTACGATCCATTCTAATTCCTTCGTACGATCCATTCTAATTCATTCGTACGATCCATTCTAATTCATTCGTACGATCAATTCTTATTCCTTCGTATGATCCATTCTAATTCATTCGTACGGTATGATTCATTCTAATTCATTCGTACGATTCATTCTAATTCAATACATTCTAATTCATTCGTACGATCCATTCTAATTCATTCGTACGATCCATTCTAATTCATTCGTACGATTCATTCTAATTCAATCCATTCTAATTCATTCGTACGATCCATTCTTACTCATTCGTACGATCCATTCTAATTCATTCGCACGAATGAATCCATTCTAATTCATTCGTATGATCCATTCTAATTCATTCGCATGAATGTATCCATTCTAATTCATTCGTTCGATCCATTCTATCTCATTCGTACAATCCATTCTATTTCATTCGTACGATCCATTCTAATTCATTCGCACGATCCATTCTAATTCATTCGCATGATCCATTCTAATTCATTCGTACGATCCATTCTAATTCATTCGTACGATCCATTCTAATTCATTTATACGATCCAATCTAATTCATTCATACGATCCATTCTAATTCTTTCGCACGAATGTATCGATTCTAATTCATTCTAATTCAATCCATTCTAATTTATTTGTACGATCCATGCTAATTCATTCGTACAATCCATTCTAATTCATTCGCACGATCCATTCGCATTCACTCAAACGATCAATTCTAATTCATTCATATGATCCATTCTAATTCATTCGCACGAATGTATCCATTCTAATTCATTCGTACGATCCATTCTAATTCATTTGTACGAATGTATCCACTCTAATTCATTCATACGATCCATTCTAATTCATTCGCATGAATGTATCCATTCCAATTCATTCGTACGATCAATTCTAATTCATTCGCACAATCTATTCTAATTCATTCGTACGATCTATTCGAATTCATTAGCATGATCCATTCTAATTCATTCGTACGATCTATTCTATTTTATTCGTACAATCCATTCTAATTCTTTTGCACGAATGTATCCATTCTAATTCATTCGTTCGATCCATTCTAATTCATTCGTACTATCCATTCTAATTCATTCGCACGATCCATTCTAATTCATTCGTACGATCAATTCTAATTCATTAGCACGATCCATTCGCATTCACTCAAACGATCCATTCTTACTCATTCTACGATCCATTCTAATTCATTCACACGTTCCATTCTAATTCATTAGCACAATCTATTCTAATTCATTCGTACGATCCATTCTAATTCATTCGCACGATCCATTCTAATTCATTAATACGATCTATTCTATTTCATTCAAACGATCCATTCTAATTCATTCATACGATCCATTCTAATTCTAATTCATTCATACGATCCATTTTAATTCATTCGCACGATCCATTCTAATTCATTCATACGATCCATTCTAATTCATTCATACGATCCATCCTAATGAATTAGAATGGATACATTCGTGCGAATGAATTAGAATGGATCATACGAATGAATTAGAGTTGATACATTCGTATGAATGAATTAAAATTGATAATACGAATGAGTAAGAATGGATCGTAGAATTAGAATAAATCGTATGAATGAATTAGAATGGATACATACGAATGAATTAGAATGGATCGTATGAATGAATTAGAATGGATCGTGCGAATGAATTAGAATGGATCGTACGAATGAATTAGAATGGATCGTATGAATGAATTAGAATGGATCGTAGTAATGAATTAGAATGGATCCTACGAATGAATTAGAATAGATTGTGCGAATGAATTAGAATGGATCTGGATCGTGTATCCATTCTAATTCATTCGTACGACCCATTCTAATTCATTCGCACGATCCATTCTAATTCATTCATACGATCTATTCTATTTCATTCATACAATCCATTCTAATTCATTCATACGATCCAATCTAATTCATTCATACGATCCATTCTAATTCATTCGTACGATCTATTCTATTTCATTCCTACGATCCATTCTAATTCGTTTGTACGATCGTTTCTAATTCCTTCGTATAATCCCTTCTATTTCATTCGTATGACCCATTCTAATTCATAAGTACGATCGATTCTAATTCATTCAAACGATCCATTCTAATTCATTCGTACGATCCATTCTAATTCATTCGCACGATCCATTCTAATTCATTCGTATGATCCATTCTAATTCATTTGTATGAATGTATTAGAATGGATCGTATGAGTGAATTAGAATGGATACGAAGGAATTAGAATGGATCGTACGAAGGAATTAGAATGGAGAATGGATCGTGCGAATGAATTAAATGGATCGTGTGATAAGAATGGATCGTACGAATGAAATAGAATAGATTGTACGGATAAATGAATTTGGATCGTGCTAATGAATTAGAATGGATCGTACGAATGAATTAGAATGGATCGTACTAATGAATTAGAATAGATTGTGCGAATGAATTAGAATGGATCGTACGAATGAATTAGAAAGGATATATTCGTGCGAATGAATTAGAATAGATCGTATGAATGAATTAGATTGGATCGTACTAATGAATTAGAGTGGATCGTGCGAATGAATTAGAATGGATCGTACGAATGAATTAGAATGGATAGATTCGTGCGAATGAATTTGAATGGATTGTACGAAGGAATTAGAATGGATCGTATGAAGGAATTAGAATAGATCATACGAAGAAATTAGAATGGATCGTACGAATGAATTAGAATGGATCGTATGAATGAATTAGAATGGATCGTGCGAATGAATTAAAATGGATCGTATTAATGAAATAGAATGGATCGTATGAATTAGAATGGATCGTACGAATGAAATAGAATGGATCGTACGAATGAATTAGAATAGATTGTGCGAATGGATTAGAATGGATCATACGATTGAGTAAGAATGGATTGTACGAATAAAATAGAATAGATCGTACGAATGAATTAGAATGGATCATGCTAATGAATTAGAATTGATCGTACGAATGAATTAGAATAGATTGTGCGAATGAATTAGAATGGATCGTATGAATGAATTGGAATGGATACATTCGTGCGAATGAATTAGAATGGATTGTATGAATGAATTAGAGTGGATACATTCGTACAAATGAATTAGAATGGATCGTACGAATGAATTAGAATGGATACATTCGTGCGAAAGAATTAGAATAGATCGTATGAATGAATTAGAATGGATCGTATGAATGAAATAGAATGGATCGTACGAATGAATTAGAATGGATCGTGCGAATGAATTAGAATGGATCGTACGAATGAATTAGAATGGATCGTACGAATGAATTAGAATGGATCGAACGAATGAATTAGAATGGATACATTCGTGCAAAAGAATTAGAATGGATTGTATGAATGAATTAGAATGGATCTTGCGAATGAATTAGAATGGATCGTACGAATGAATTAGAATGGATACATTCGTGCGAAAGAATTAGAATAGATCGTATGAATGAATTAGAATGGATCGTTTGAATGAAATAGAATGGATCGTTTGAATGAAATAGAATGGATCGTACGAATGAATTAGAATGGATCGTGCGAATGAATTAGAATGGATCGTACGAATGAATTAGAATGGATCGTACGAAGGAATTAGAATGGATCGTACGAATGAATTAGAAAGGATACATTCGAATTCATTCGTACGATCCATTCTAATTTCTTCGTACGATCTATATTCTAATTCATTCGCACGATCCATTCTAATTCATTCGCACGATCCATTCTAATTCATTCATATGATCCATTCTAATTCATTCACACAATCCATTCTAATTTATTTTAATTTATTCGTATATGAGTGGATCATGTTTTTTCGTGCTAATGAATTAGAATGGATCGTACGAATGAATTAGAATGGATACATTCGTGCGAAAGAATTAGAATGGATCATATGAATGAATTAGATTGGATCGTATAAATGAATTAGAATGGATCGTACGAATGAATTAGAATGGATCATGCTAATGAATTAGAATGGATCGTGCGAATGAATTAGAATGGATCGTGCGAATGAATTAGAATGGATCGTACGAATGAATTAGAATGGATCATACGAATGAATTAGAATGGATCGTTCGAATGAATTAGAATAGATTGTGCGAATGAATTAGAATGGATCGTACGAATAAATTAGAAAGGATACATTCGTGCGAATGAATTAGAATGGATCGTGCGAATGAATTAGAATGGATCGTATTAATGAATTAGAATGGATCGTGCGAATGAATTAGAATGGATCGTACGAATGAGTAAGAATGGATCGTGCGAATGAATTAGAATGGATCATATGAATGAATTAGAATGGATCGTATGAATGAATTAGAATGGATCGTGCAAATAAATTAGAATGGATCGTATGAATGAATTAGAATAGATTGTGCGAATGAATTAGAATGGATCGTACGAATGAATTAGAATGGATACATTCGTGCGAATGAATTAGAATGGATCGTATGAATGAATTAGAATCGATCGTATGAATGAATTAGAATGGATCATGCGAATGAATTAGAATGGATCGTGCGAATGAATTAGAATGGATCGTACGAATGAAATAGAATGGATTGTACGAATGAGATAGAATGGATCGTACGAATGAATTAGAATGGATACATTCATGCGAATGAATTAGAATGGATCATACGAATGAATTAGAATGGATTCATTCATGCGAATGAATTAGAATGGATCGTACGAATGAGTAAGAATGGATCGTACGAATGAATTAGAATGGATTGAATTAGAATGAATCGTACGAATGAATTAGAATAGATCGTACGAATGAATTAGAATGGATCGTACGAATGAATTAGAATGGATTGCATTAGAATGAATCGTACGAATGAATTAGAATGAATCATACCGTACGAATGAATTAGAATGGATCATACGAAGGAATTAGAATGGATCGTACGAATGAATTAGAATGGATCGTACGAATGAATTAGAATGGATCGTACGAAGGAATTAGAATGGATCGTACGAAGGAATTAGAATGGATAGTATGAATGAATTAGAATGGATACCTTCGTGCAAATGAATTAGAATGGATTGTACGAATGAGTAAGAATGGATCGTACGAATGAAATAGAATGGATCGTATGAATGAATTAGAATGGATCGTGCGAATGAATTAGAATGGATCGTACGAATGAATTAGAATAGATTGTGCGAATGAATTAGAATGGATCGTACGAATGAATTAGAATGGATCGTACGAATGAATTAGAATCGATCGTATGAATGAATTAGAATGGATCGTGCGAATGAATTAGAATGGATCGTACGAATGAAATAGAATGGATTTGCACGAATGTATCCATTCTAATTCATTCGTACGATCCATTCTAATTCATTCGCACGATCCATTCTAATTCATTCGTACGATCCATTCTATTTCATTCATACGATCCATTCTAATTCATTCATACGATCTATTCTAATTCTTTCGCACGAATGTATCCATTCTAATTCATTCGTACGATCCATTCTAATTCATTTGTACGAATGTATCCACTCTAATTCATTCATACGATCCATTCTAATTCATTCGCACGAATGTATCCATTCCAATTCATTCGTACGATCCATTCTAATTCATTCGCACAATCTATTCTAATTCATTCGTACGATCAATTCTAATTCATTAGCATGATCCATTCTAATTCTTTCGTACGATCTATTCTATTTCATTCGTACAATCCATTCTTACTCAATCGTATGATCCATTCTAATCCATTCGCATAATCCATTCTAATTCATTCGTACGATCCATTCTATTTCATTTGTACGATCCATTCTAATTCATACGATCCATTCTATTTCATTCATACGATCGTGCGAATGAATTAGAATGGATCGTATGAATGAAATAGAATGGATCGTACGAATGAATTAGAGTAGATTGTGCGAATGGATTAGAATGGATTATACGATTGAATTAGAATGGATCGTATGAATGAATTAGAATGGATCATGCGAATGAATTAGAATGGATCGTACGAATGAAATAGAATGGATTCGCACGAATGTATCCATTCTAATTCATTCGTACGATCTATTCTAATTTATTCATACGATCCATTCTAATACATTAATACGATCCAATCTAATTCATTCGTATGATCCATTCTAATTCATTCGTACGATCCTTTCTAATTCATTAGAATAGATCGTATGAATGAATTAGATTGGATCGTATGAATGAATTAGAATAGATCGTGCGAATGAATTAGAATGGATTGTACGAATGAATTAGAATGGATCGTTTGAATAAATTAGAATGGATCGTACTTATGAATTAGAATGGGTCATACGAATGAATTGGAATGGATACATTCGTGCGAATGAATTAGAATGGATCGTATGAATGAATTAGAGTGGATACATTCGTACAAATGAATTAGAATGGATCGTACGAATGAATTAGAATGGATACATTCGTGCGAATGAATTAGAATGGATCATATGAATGAATTAGAATGGATCGTTTGAGTGAATGCAAATGGATCGTGCGAATGAATCAGAATGGATTGTACGAATGAATTAGAATGGATCGTATGAATGAATTAGAATGGATCGTACGAAGGAATTAGAATGGATCGTACGAAGGAATTAGAATGGATAGTACGAATGAATTAGAATGGATACCTTCATGCAAATGAATTAGAATGGATCGTACGAATGAGTAAGAATGGATCGTACGAATGAAATAGAATGGATCGTATGAATGAATTAGAATGGATCTTGCGAATGAATTAGAATGGATCGTACAAAGGAATTAGAATAGATTGTGCGAATGAATTAGAATGGATACATTCGTGCGAATCCATTCTATTTCATTCGTACAATCCATTCTAATTCATTCGCATGATCCATTCTAATTCATTCGTACGATCCATTCTAATTCATTCATACGATCCATTCTAATTCATTCGCACGATCCATTCTAATTCATTCGTACGATCTATTCTAATTCATTCGTACGATCCATTCTAATTCATTAGCACGATCCATTCTAATTCATTCGTACGATCCATTCTATTTCATTCATACGATCCATTCTAATTCATTCATACGATCTATTCTAATTCTTTCGCACGAATGTATCCATTCTAATTCATTCGTACGATCCATTCTAATTCTTTTGCACGAATGGATCCATTCTAATTCATTC